>CM029022.1:44313241-44784698 GCA_016801055.1 Panax notoginseng
CGATGAAGAGACCCTGAAGAGGGAGATCAATATGCTAAGGCCACACTGACTGGGAAGTGAGAGAGGAACGTGAATCGTTTACCAGGCCAATGAAGACCTTCAGAGGAGTTGGCCCAAAATAAGGGGGAATCTGAAGGATACTTTTGATGTGCTGAGCTCGACCAGAGAAAAGCTGAAGACGTCAAAGGCCAGTGAGCAGAAATTGGCTGATATAAACGTCCACTTAGCTGCAGAGACTGAAGCTCTGAAAAATAAGAATGAAGAGATCGTTGCAAACAATCGAGATTTGTCAGCTCAACTTAACGAAGTTCAGGCGAAGGCTAGGGATGATAGGAAGGCATATAAGGCTAAACGTCGTGAACTTCGTGGCGAGATCAAAGCACTCCAGGAACGAGATCCTCCTCTGACTGAAGAAGTGCGCAAGCAAATTCAGGAGGATTATCGGACTTCTGATGAGCTCGGTGCAGAAGTTATGAAAGTCTATTACGAAGGATTCGAAGACTGCCGAGGTCAATGCAAGGAAAAGCTGGTGGCAGCCCAATTAGATTCGGCCTTTCTAGATTTTGAAAATGATGTATAAATAGGATCTTGCTACTTCTGGCCTTTAGAATTTTGTGTAGAAATTTTGTAAACAAATTTAAGTAGATTCGTTTAAGTGTTTAATGAAATTTTAACTTTCTTTACCATGTCTTCTGTTTACTTCGTTTCTTGTCAATAATTCAACATTAATGAACCTGAATGCACTTACTTTTAAATTATCGTTTCCGAAGTGTGAGAGAAGTCATGTGTGAGGTGAATTAGGCTGATCTTCCTTGCACCATTAAGATCTTGTTTACCACTCGGGGTAGAACAAATATATAAGGATCCAGGATTTGTCTACCACACGGGGCAACAAATAATTGGGCTACCATCGAATGGCCAGCGAGTCCTACCATACCTCCTTACTTCCGTGACCATTGATTTACCACCATTGGTAAGAACAATATAGGATCCAAGATTTGTCTACCACGTAGGGCAACAAATAATTGGGCTACCATCGAATGGCCAGCGAGTCCTACCATGCCTCCTTACTTCAGTGACCATTGATTTACCACTCTTGGTAAAAATAATATAGGATCCAGGATTTGTCTACCACATGGGGCAACAAATAATTGGGCTACCATTGAATGGCCAGCGAGTCCTACCATACCTCCTTACTTCGGTGACCATTGATTTACCACCCTTGGTAAAAATAATATAGGATTCAGGATTTGTCTACCACGCGGGGCAACAAATAATTGGGCTACCATCGAATGGCCAGCGAGTCCTACCATACCTCCTTACACCATTGTGGCCTTAGGTCAAGTAAAGAAGAGGATCAGTTGTGAAAAATTGACTTTTTATTGATGATGGACGGTTATGTACAGACTTCTGGAAAACTGACTCGATCTCTACTGAAAGTATTTTCGGAGTCTACCAGCGTGCCAAGTGTTCTTTATTTCGGATCCATCCAATGCCTTCAGTCGGTACGTCCCGGGCTTTGGTACTTCAGTTACTTCATACGGTCCTTCCCAATTCGGCATTAGCTTCCCCGTGTTCTGTGGTGTAGATGTTTCGGCTTCTCTGAGAACGAAGTCTCCCACTTCAAACCTTCGGAGCTTTACCCTTTGTTGTAATGCTTGGCAACTCTCCTCTAGTAGGCTGCTAATTTGATCAAAGCCACTTCTCTGACTTCTTCTAACAGATCCAAGTTGGCTTTCAGTCCTTCGTCATTGTAGATTTCTCTGAATTGACTAACACGAAGACTTGGAGATCCAATTTCGACTGGGACTAAGGCATCAGTACCTTAGGCCAATCGAAAAGGTGAATCCCCTGTCGTAGTCCTCGGTGTAGTTCGGTAAGCCCACAATACACTGAGCAGCTCTTCCGGCCATCTTCCTTTGGCTTCGTCCAATCTGCGCTTGATCCCGTTCAATAGTATTCTGTTAGTCACCTCGACCTGCCCATTTGATTGTGGATGAGCCACCGAAGTCTTCCTGTGCTGGACCCCTAATTCTTTCAGAAATCCTTCAAATTTCGATTCCACAAACTGGCGTCCGTTGTCTGATATCACCACTTTAGGAATTCCGAAGCGAAACACTACGGATTCTTTCATAAACTTCAGACACTCCTGTTCCGTTATCAGCCGAAGTGGTTTCGCCTCTACCCATTTGGTCTGTAATCAATAGCAACTATGACAAAACTGACATGTCCTTTAGCTTTTGGCAACGACCCTAGTATATCAACCCCCAGACAAGCAAAGGGTATAGGAGATAATATCGAATATAGCTCTTCTGGTGGCTGATGTGGGATCGGGCTATTAAGTTGACACTTATCACACTTCTTCACATATTCGGTAGCTTCCTTGAAGATTGTTGGCCAGTAGTATCCCTGCCGAAGAACTTTGTATGCCAGCGATTTAGCAGCCATATGATCGTCGCAGATGCCTTCATGAACCTCCCGAAGGGCATACTCAGCTTCAGATGGAATCAGGCACTTCAATAATGGCGACGAAAATGCCCTTCGAAAGAGATCCCCATCAATAAGAATGAAGTTAACACTCTTGTACTTGATCTTCTTCGCTAGCATCTGATCCAAGGGGAGGACGCCATCTGCCAAATATTCGATGTAGGGAGTCATCCAACAGTTAGATCTCTCGATGCACATCACTGCTTCGTGTTGGATACTCGGGTGTTGCAAGACCTCCAAATAGACTGACTCATTAAAAACAACAGCATCCGTGGTGGCTAACTTTGACAATGCATCGGCGATAGAATTGTCATTACGCTCGATGCCTTGAAACTCATAAGAGACAAAGTGTTGAAGTCGATCTTTCAACTTCGCCAAATATTTGATCATCTTTGTACCACGAGCCTCATAATCTCCTGATAGCTGCTTGACGACCAGCTGAGAGTCACTATAAATAATCAGCCTCTGCACTTCTATACTCTTCGCCAGCCGAACTTCTGCCAACACCGCTTCATATTCAGCCTCGTTGTTTGTAGCCTTAATCCGAATCTAATGGCTTGTTGTACCTTGAATCCCTCCGGACTTGTCAAGATAATCCCTATTCCACTGACATTCACCGTAGAAGACCCATCTACATACAGTGTCCACGCATTCTGACCGTGCTGAAGAACTGCAACAGCTCGATCAGATGTCTCAACTTCTGGTAACTCAGCATCTGCTTCGGTGAATGAACATTCCACCATAAAATCGGCCAAAGCTTGTCCCTTGATAGCGGTTCGGGGATGATACTCAATGAAAAACTGGGACAATTCCATGGTCCATGCTGCTAACCTCCCCGAAACTTCTGGCTTACCCATCACCTTCTTCAGTGGTTGATCCGTGTAGACGAACAGGAGCCTGCCTTGAAAATATTGTCGAAGCTTTCGGCTAGCAATTACTAAAGCAAAAGCAGATTTTTTAATATTTGGATACCTGGTTTCAGCATCTCTTAGGACATGGCTGACATAATAGACCGGATACTGCTTTCCTCTGACCTCCCGAACCAACACTGCTCCAACCGCTAACGAACTCGTTGCGAGGTACAAATACAAGGTCTCTGTTGGGGTAGGCTTCACCAATAGGGGAGAAGAAGACAGATAGGTCTTTATGCTTTGGAAGGCGTCTTCACACTCCGAAGACCATTGGAATGTCTTCGCATTTTTCGGTCCCTTCAGTGTGTTGAAGAATGGTAAGCATCTCTCTGCAGATTTGGACATGAACCTCCTTAAAGCTGCAATCCTACCGGTCAGACGTTGAACGTCTTTGAACGACTGAGGAGTCCTCATGTCTAGAATAGCCTGGATTTTCTTCGGATTGGCTTCAATGCCCCTCTGACTGACCAGATAACCCAGGAATTTCCCTGCACCGAGTCCGAAGGTACACTTAGTAGGATTGAGCCTCAACTTACGATGGCGGACTGTCTGAAAGCACTCCTCCAGATCATCTAAATGCTTCTGAGTCGTCGGTGCTCTTCACGATTATATCATCTACATACACCTCCATGTTCCTTCCCAGTTGCTTCTGGAAGACAAAATTCATCATTCTCTAGTAGGTGGTTTCAACATTAATCAGGCCGAAAGTCATCTTCTTATAGGCGTACACCGAACGGTGTGTGATGAATGTTGTCTTTGGAATGTCCTCCTCACACATGAGAATTTGGTGATAACCTGAAAAAGTATCCATAAAGCTTAGTAGTGCATACCCCGAAGTCGCATCAATAAGTTGGTCAATATGGGTAAAGGATAGAAGTCCTTCGGACAAGCTTTATTCAGGTTGGTGTAGTCGATGCAAACCCGTCATTTCCCATTCTGCTTCTGTACCAACACTACATTTGCCATCCACTCCGGATAGTCTATCTCGAAGATGAAGTCAGCAGCTATCAGCTTCGCAATCTCTTCATCAATGATCCTTTGTCGTTCAGGTGCAAAGATCTGCCTCTTCTGCCGAACTGGCTTCTTTGATGGATCTACATCCAGTCGATGCTCGGCAATCTTTCGACTGATCCCGGGCATGTCTTGTGGCTCCCATGCAAAGATATCCGCATAACAGCGAAGAAGTTCCATAAGATTTGTCCGAAGAGGTTCTGGCAATCCTGAACCAATCTTCACTGTTTTGTCCTTTTCAAGGACCAGCTCGATCTCTTCAGTCTCTCCTGTGGGAATAACCGATGGCTCCAAACTGCTTTCAGTAAAGGGTTCGATCTCAATTGCCATGGTTCGTTTCTGCTTGTTGACCCCTACCCCTGAGGAAATGACAGCATTCCGATAACAGCGTCGGGCTAGATCCCAGTCCCCTGTCACCTCCCCGACTCCGCGTGCCGTGGGGAACTTGATTTTGAAGTGAGGGATGGAAGTTACAGCTTGGAGAGCTGTCAATGTAGGTCTTCCCAGAATGGCGTTGTAAGCCAAATCTACATGTACAACATAGAATTTACATATTACTTCTGCCTGTCGAGGAGCTGTGCCGAAAATCACTGGGAGTTCGATGGTGCCTGCGACTTTAACCGGATCATTGCTGAAGCCATACAAAGGAGCCTCCTGTCCGACCTCCATCTTTCGCCCATCAAGATGCATCCTCTGATAAGCGTGGGCATACAGAATGTCCACAGAAGACCCGTTATCTATCATTATACGCCTCATGTCTACCGAGCCCACCTGTGCAGTAATCACTAACGCTCCTTCATGTGGGTCAATGGGCTCCGAAGGATAATCCGCATCGGCAAAGGATATAACAGTTCCTAGAAATGCCTTGTCGGCCTTCGGGGGAGCACTTGCCACAGACATGACCGAATCCATATATCCTCTCCTTTTCTTCCCTGATATCTTCCCGTCCCGCGCCGCGATTATGACATCAACGACGTGTCTCGGCGGTGGTATTGGAGCAGTTTGAGCGGGTGGAACCACTTGAACTGTCTGAACAGTATGGTCGACATTCTGCTGATCTTGTCGATCCCTCCCGGCCACATATTGAATCAGCAAACCGCTCTGAATTTTCTTTTCCACAAAATCCTTCAGGTTGCAATACTCGTTAGTATCATGGCCTGCAGCTTGATGATAGCCACAATACTTCCGAGAGTTGCCTTGCCCTGTCCTATAATTATCACGAGGCGGCTCGAAGAATGGTTGATCTCTGATCTGGTCCAAAATCACCGACCTATCTGTGTTCAGTTTGGTATACACCTTATTCACCTTCGAGGCAGAAGCAGGTGGACGACTATTTCCTTGTCGCCATGAGCTGTTATACTTCTTCGAATTGCTTTCTGACCGATCATTATACCCCCGTCTTCTTCTGATCACTTTGGATCTTAGGAATATCTGCCTCCTTCATTTGATCCGAAGAGGGACGCTTAAGGCTGTTCATAGCCTCTTCCACAACAATATAACCTTCTGCCTTGTCGAACGCCTCTGCCAGGCTCTTCAGATGATTGAACATCAGTTTCTTTACTAACTTTTTGGACTTTACCAGGTCCAAACCATTTTGAAACAATCTCACAGCTTGGAGATCATTCAAATCTGACACCTGACCGACGGCTTCTCGGAACCTCTTCACATACTGACCCAACGACTCATTGGTGTACTGTCTGACCTGTGCCAAAGAACCCGTGGGTTTCCTCTTCTTCGGTTACTTCCAAAACGAGCGTGGAATTTGTCGCAGAGCTTGGACCATGATGAAATTGAATCTGCAGGCAGAGTCCCCATCCACTATCTCGCATCTTTTCTCAACGTCGTAACAAACATGTGACATTTAGCAGCATCAGTAAAATCGTAGTAATCCATTAACCGGTCAAATGCTTGGCTATGGTCATAAGGATCTCCCGAACTATCATAACTTTCCACGCGAGGCAACTTCTTGGTGGTGTCTGCCTTCTCTCTAAGAATATCCGAGGAAAATGGGGATGCTTTCTTTCCCGGAGTATCCTTCACCTGTTGGACCTCGGCTAACTGCTTCTGGAGTGCCTTCAGCTCTTTTACCAGATACTCTACTCCTTCTGGTTGTGATGAGACTTCTTTCTCCAATGACTCCCTCCTTTTTTGAGCAGATCGGTCTTTAGCCACAATACCGCCAATCTTCAAAGGACTTTTATGATGACGGTCTCCAGAGCGAAGTACCCTAGGTGGACTTTCGGGTGTGCGGCCCCTAGATCTGCTTCGTCTCTGGGTCCGGTGACTATGGTGAGAATGCGCAACAACAAGCGCCCTCTTCGTGTTCTCGGGAGTGCGATCTCGGGATCGTCCCTTCCGCTCACTTCGACTCTATTCTCTAGATTCGGTAGGATGCTGCATCTGCTTCGATCTCCGAGGAGTAGGGCTTCTTGATCTTCTCCTTTCTCGATGTAGGCCCCGAGACCCCCGCTCCGAATGAGCAGGTTCCTTCCCACTCCTATGTCCTCGCTCTTCGGACTGAACATAACTGGACTCCTCATCTCTCAACTCTGCTATTCGGGCCATTTGCTCAGCTATATCCCGTCGTTGCTTTATGAGTGCCTCCATGGCCCTATCGGTTTCGTCTGTCATCTTAGCCAGTCGGGAGGCTTTTTCATCTTCTTTTCGCTTCAGGCCGCGACTGAACTCTTTTTTTGCTGTGAAAATTAGCTTTCTCTTGGCCTTACACACAGTCCTGGGACGAGAATCTCCATGCGAACGTTTGGACGCTGTGCTGGCATGAACACTTAATGTAGGTCCCAAACGATCTTTAGCAGAAACTCGTGGTGGTGAATCACCGACAGTCATTGACTGTCCTTCAGGTGTATATGTTCTACTCTTTCCCATCTTTGAAAACGTAGAACAAATAAATATTTGTGATTGAGAGCTCTTGAACACTAGAACAGCCCTCCTTCTAGCGCCAATGTTAACGCCAAGATCTCCTGCCACGTCCTAATCACGTAAGACGTCCCGATCCTGCACAGTAAACACGATCAACACACAAAGCTTGACGGCTGGACCGTCGGGTGATAGCTCCGGCGTAAGAGTAAGTACAGGCGGTCACAAGGGTTAACAATGGAGGATGTAAAATGTCTAGCGTCTAGAGAGAGATAAAAAGTGCGCGTATTTTCTGTTAGAAGACTCCCTTGCTAGGTTATACTCTCACGCTCGATTTTTTGTGCCACCAACCCCAAGCTGACACGGCCCCCCACTCCTCTATGGTCTTAGCCGTGTGCATGCAGGTTATCACCTTTTTTCCACTGTACCTGCCGCCGGCTGGATAAAATCCCATCCACATTAATGATCTGCAGACTTTGGGTCAACTGCTCTTCTTTTTCATCATTACAAGTCAAAGGCTCAGATATAAAAAGATTTAATGTGTTAGCTTATGGACTCGGTCCAATGTTAAGGAGAGATGACGTAGGGATTAGGCCCAATAACTCTAAGACCCAATAAAGGGGATCCATGGGACTAATTAAGTGAACAAGCCCAATCCGTAAGGCCCAATAAGAGAAATATCATGACCCAACAATGTGTGTATAAAGTTGGTGCAATTTGTCTTTTAATTTTATTATTTTTACCCGTAGATTTGTAGCCATTCAGGTATCACAACGTGTCAAAATATGACCGGCGAATTATCATACCTAAAATCTTTATCATATTTTTCTCACCCATATTTGTCAACTCTTATTCCAAATTTTATATTTTTTAATTGCACACATATAGTGTGCGTTACAAATACTAATATCATATAATCTCGAAGGTGATATATATATATATATATATATATATATATATATATATATATATATAATTGTGTAAAAATTCAGGAAATAAATTTCCTCAATTTGTAGGAGAAAACTATATGCAACATATATTGCAGGACAAATTCAAATAGCACAAAAAGATAGCAAATAGTACCATTTTTTAAGAAATTATATTTCCAGCTAAAAGATTGTCGCCGACAAATATATACTGCAAAGTCGTTCAAAAGAAGTTTTGTACAAGTCACTCCTACAAATTGAAAGTATACTATTATGCTTTTTTTAGTTGGACAACTTTTATACAAGTTGCCTTTCAAAATTAACATCATGCAATGCAACAGTCAAAAAGTTGTGGGGTATAAATCGAAAGTTTTTAAATTACAGTGACCGACTTAAAATTCTCCAGTTAACACGTTTTAATCTTGAAGGCGTTACAAATACGAAGCGACAATTAGTTTTTTTTTTTTGAGTACTTTCCTTATAATAGCCCTCATTACTCAACTTTTTTACATCAAATATCAAATAATAATGCAATGAACTGATATAAAAACAGAACGGCAAGGGTAAAATAGTAATTAAAATCAACTAATCAAATCTCAAGTTTTAGAAGTCTCATTCAACAGTCTACTTTTCTCTCTATTCTCTCTGTGACCGGCCTCCTTTGACTGTCTCTCTCTATATATCTCTTTCTATATATTTTCTATATATACACACACATATTTATGTTTGTATATATAATGATTCTACGGTATATTTTCTCTCTCTAAAAGTCTTCCTATGGACTTGCAGAATACTAGAATTCTGTAATTATTCTAGTAGATTCACAAATTAATTGGAGAGAATGATCATCGAAACTGTCATTGATTCTCTGGTGCCGTCATGGTGGGAGGTTCAAGTCTCCCTCGCCGCCGCGGCTTTTGTTGTCGCCGCTTACTGGTTCTTCACTTACGTCGGCGGCGAGAACGACCTTGCCGGTGATCGGTCGGGGGTCGACAATTCGGATGTCGCCGGTGATATCAACGATGATAAGCAAAAGGTCATATCTGTAATTTTATCAGTGCTATGATTGTCAATTTGTTGTTTTCTATCAATTCATTATTCGTTGTTATCTATCAATTCATAATTTGTTGTTAAGGGACTGTTTGGTTTGTTGTTAAAGGAGACTAGGAGAGTGAGTTTTGAGGTTCTGATACTGATGGTGATGGGAAAGGCAACTAATTTTGGTGGTAGATATGTTTAAAGTGATTTTATTGACAGCAACATAATAGGATTAATAGCCTGAAAGAGAAATAATGAAAAAGCTAAATACATTAAAGTGTTATTCTAGTGTAGCTGTTTATTGGTAGTAAGAATGTTGCTTTTGCTCAGAAATATTTATTTTTTAGAAAGCTAAAACTGCAGTTTTTACATGCATCATTTCTGTTGGTAGCTTGCAAAGTAAAAGTGGAAAAGGGTTGACTGTCTTGGATACAGTCACTTCATTTCTGGTCTGTTTTTTCATTTTATATTTCAATCTATTATCTATATTTTGATAGTTTGAAATTATTGGAGTAGTTAAATTGTTAATGATGTTTGTTTTTTGATGTTCATGGTGAAAAAAAGGCAATACATTTGTGTTGATAGTAGTGTTTAAAGTGTTTTTATTATAATTATTAATTTTTTTATGCAAGCAAAGAGCCAGTTCGAGAAATTAAATAAAGAATATACTTTTTGCTGACAAGAAAAGAGTATTATTCACAGCAAGGCCAAGAGGGGATGCCTATCCTGGTATTCGTGGAGTATACAACAGCAGGTGGACACTGAAAAAACTGTTAAAACAAAAAGCTGTAAACCCTTATACAACCGAGGACTCCCCCAGGGGTCCTCAAACTAACATCCCCATAAAATTAATTTTTTCATTGTAGTTGTTCCTGGTAATAAAACTTTCACCTCATTGAATTACATATGTAACTTTAGCAAACAAAATTTGCGTTCCCTTTTCTCACTGTGTTGCTATAATAGCTGAAAGAGAGACTAATATTGCTTCAAAATTTCAGTGATACCAGTTCATCAACATAGACACGTAATTATCTTGTATAAAGAATTAATTATACTATTAAGGAGTAAATTTGGGAGTCTTTTTTTTTTCACACCATATATATCATGTAATTAATTTAAAAATGACTATAAGTTTAGGATTTACATTTAATTTGGATTTTGATGTTTCCAATGACATAAATTTATCATACGAATTCAACGAGAAAGTTTGTAGCTTGAGACGAGTCGATAGATTGCAGCAAATGCTGTTAGAGTTTTCATATTTTCCATTCCAAGAAACAAGACATTTGTTTACATTTGTATCTCCTCTTGTTATGGAGATTGTCGCTCCTGTGTGTAGGCCTGTAGCACGCCTATCATCCACCCTAACCCCGGGGAAGTTGAATCCCCATTGCCTCCCTTGAAAGAGAGATGAAATAGGATTGATGAGCTTGCTTGCAAAATCTTAAAACATTTCCTTCAGTTTTTTGCAGCGCTAGATGAATTTCTTTATTCTCTATTTGAGATTATGCTATTTACTAGGTTATGTTTATTTGTTTTCTGTAAAGAACATTTGTGTCACCCCACATAATGTTGGGAGTTGTATTTGCAGTACCCTATAGCCTGGTTATTATCTGTTTCATGGAGTAATTTTCCACTTGTTTGACGTGCAGTTCTGCACTTATTTTGTAGATGGGCCAGCTAAAAGGAGAACCTAATACCAATTCTGCATTTATCATTAAGGTAAATTGTGGATCTCCTAAAGTTAATGCCACCCTGGTGGTTTTTGTTATGGCACTACAGCTGAAAAGTGTATAAGTTGTATAGTAATGGGTCATGTTCGATAAAATTTTCTTTTTCATTCATAAAATTGGCTCTCTTTGGCAATTTCTTTTGTTGAATAATGATAGCACTAGGTTAATATTTTCAGGTAGAATTGCTGGCAGCCAAGAATCTAATTGGTGCTAACCTAAATGGTACATCAGATCCTTATGCAATCATCACTTGTGGTACAGAAAAGCGATTTAGGTGATTAGATCTAATTTTCACTTTATTGCTCTTTGATGGTTTACCATGGGTTTTCTCTTTTTTGCAATTTCTTTTGAATGGATACAATCTTTTGCTGTGATTCTTAGCTTTTTGAATGGAGTTAGGTCTTATCCAAATTATTTTACTTGGCAAAAAAAAAACTTATAATTGAATTAAAGATATTAGTTGGTCATGTTCTGAAGCAGAGACATGAAGTATAAGATGCTACACATTAATCTCTTGCCTTCTTTATTCTTTTAATTGTGCTAGATAGTACTGTACTTGAAGTAAAGTAGAGAATTGGTACCCTAATGTTGCGTTTGTGAGTTTGGAGGGATGAGATGGGAAGGAGAAGTATAAGATGGGAAAGGATTACAATTTTTTCTTGTCATGTTTGTGAGTTTTAGAAAGGAAGGGAAATGATGAGATTTAATTATATTTTCCCTTGTTTGTGAGTTTAGAAGTATTGAAGGGAAGAGAAACAATTTTTATCTTTAAACTACACTATTATTATATTATCCTTCAATATAAATGTAATAAACGATATAATTTAATAATGTCTAGCTACTAGATTTATTTTACTCAGTATTTTTTATACTTTACTACTCACACCCCTATATTCCAATCAAAAATCAACAAAGATTAGAAAATGTAGTATAAAATCAACTTATTTGTTCAAAAAATAAAAAATAAAATGCCTTAATTGCACTGGGCCGAGAAACGTCACCTTTGTTGTGGCTTAACAGTAAAGCAATGACAATTATATTATGTCACAATTATGCTAGAGTTTTGATTTGATTCAAGCTGTGAGGTGGACCCACCTCAGTGATAATGTCTTTTGTTCAAGGAAGAAGCATACGTGTATCAGTGGCATGGAAACCTATGCCACTTCACTCCTATATTCGCTTCAAAAGTCAACAAAGATTGACAAATGGAGTATTACAATAATATGAAAAAAATCGTATTTTCAATGGGATTTATAATAGTTAGGAACAAAATTATCATATTATTTGTTTTGAAAGGTTATTTTAGGTAAAATAAAATATCTAACTTTCCCATCATTTTTCCTATCCCTCCAAATTCTCCCACTTTTTGAGAGAAAATTTTAAGTCAAAAATGAGATCAATTTTACCTCCAAACCTCTTTCCTTTCTCCCTAAAAAAACTCACAAATATGGAATTTGGAGGAATTATAATTATTTTCTTTTCCCGTCCCTTCCCCTCAAAATAAAACTTACAAACACAGTTACCTCTTAAAATATACATTAATCTCTTATCTTTTTTATTCTTTTAATTGAGCTAGTTAGTTGTATAGAGAATTGGTACCCTTACTGCCTCTTAAAAGTAGGACACTTGATTTTCAATATAGTTATAATATAAAACTATTTTTTGGTTATTTGATATTGAGCAATATTCTGAATGTCAATGAGGATCTTGCTTTAGATGCATTGTGATAGGGACTCTAAGTCAAAAACAAAGAAGAGATCTTTTAGATTTATTATTTGAAGTTTTTATTATGTTTATATAAAAAGTAGTTAATGTGATTTATGTATTTTATTTATTAATGTGGATTTAGGACATTAATTAGTGACTAAGAATGATTAATAAATGTATTTTAGTCGTTTAGTACTTTTAATATTCTCCAAGTAATATTAGGGTTTTGTCTCTTTAAATAGTGATGTAATCCCCACAAGTCATTTAGACTACATAGTATTGGTATTGAAGTTGATTATTTTGTTCATACTGCAGAGGTATTTTATCCATCTTGGTGTTGATATACACATGAGAGATACTAGTGGTTTAAACGTGGAGTTTTAATTCTAGTTTATTTTCCATGAATTCTTCATCCTAAATATGTCATGTATTAGTTTTGGTATCAGAGCTTAAGGTTTCTCCATCAATTTCTTATTTTTTGGGAGATTTTGGGTTTTCCAAAAAAAAGTTCATTGTTGGCCAGAGTTACTGTTCATAGCCGGAGTTATTGTTCATCGTCGGAGTTACTTTTCATCGCGATTCATTGTTCAAAAAAAGAAAAAAGAAGAAAGGTAGAAGAGAGAAATTGTTGTTGTGTTTTGCCGCCGTCTAATATGATACGAGTGCCCATAGTTTCATCTAATATTTCTGTTTTAGCCCATACTTTATATATCTTTCACTTATACCCTTTTATTACTTTAAATCAGCCCCTACACTTTCTGCATTCATACTTTAGCCCCTGTTTTCTATTTTCTTTTTAGTTAGGCCCTTAAGATAAGTTATCAACAAAAAAAAGTTTTATTTTATTTATTTATTTATTTTATAACCTATTGTCCCGAACACCCAATGTCTCAAGCCTAAAGAATTTCTTGCGGAAGTAAAGGAGTATATTTGGTTTCTCGATGGTGAAAGTGATCGGATACACTACCTTATTAATACAGATGGTCATAAATAATTGAAACCCAAGTAGGAAGAACTTAGATGGGATATGGTTGATGCACAAGATTACCTTGGAAAGTTGCAGCATCAATATCAAGATGAACAAAGAAAAGCTGAAGCAAGGAAATGTCAACACGTTAAAGCAAAAGAGCTTCAAAAAGGCTACACATGAAATGGTTTCTACATGCTCTTCTATAAAAGATGACATCTCTTCTATTAAAGAAGACCTTATTGACTTGCGGGCACAAATTCAAGGTAAGAGAAAGAAAATGAGGATGTTCTAAATTTTGGGGCTATAGACAGTAGTGACGTGTCCATGGAAATTCTTGATGTTCCAAAGGTTGAACCAGAGATTGTGTATGAGCAACAAGTTGAGAAAAACTCTAAAGTTGCTTTTGAGTTGTTCGTTACTGAAGAAAGGACGATTCGAGAAGTTGATCCAATCTAAGTTGACATTGTTGGCTTCGTTAGTCCAGAAAGCTTATTTTCAGCACCTTTGAATACAAAAGCGATGCTCTCATCAATTCTCTTTCCAAATTTTTTTAGCCTTATCTCGTAATTGTTGTCCGTTTTTTAATATTGACAATTACGTGTAAGTATACACGATCAACAAGTAATAAAATAATAAGAGAGAGTTTCGAACCCACAACAATCTTTATTTAACAAATCTCAATTACTAGTTTTATATCAATTCAATTTTATT
The DNA here is from genome assembly GCA_016801055.1 of Panax notoginseng. NCBI lineage: Eukaryota > Viridiplantae > Streptophyta > Magnoliopsida > Apiales > Araliaceae > Panax > Panax notoginseng. The sequence goes on from CM029022.1 coordinate 44,327,613, forward strand.
TAAACAACTGAAATTTGTGGTTATCAATTGAAAAATAATTTAAATTAAACTAAGAGTGAATTAACATAAAGATTGATTTCAGATTTCAAAGCTTAAGACTACAATATCCCCAATTATGTGGTATAAATCAATTATCCAATTCATCCAATTATTAAATCCACATGAGTTGTTAACAGGAATTCACAATTATTCATAAACCCTTTCCCAAGGTATAAACAAAATTATTTAATTCAATTAATCTTGTGATATCCCTATGCAAAACAATAGAATCAAATTCATTAAGTATCAATTCCCAAAAGTTACATACAGTGAAAAGAGATATATCTATTCAATTCACAACTCTAATTATTCATCTCATGCAAATAACTAAGAATACATGCTATCATATTCAGATCTAACCCTAGATTTCATCTCCCGAATTCATCTAGTGTATCACGCTAAGCGTTGGTCAGACAATTAATCAGTAAACACAAAATATGATAGACAACTCAATTTGAATAAATAATTGTATTTCAATAGATAATTAGTTCATAAACATAAAAGGTTACAAATCTAGTTCATGCTAAAATTAAAAACCAAAATTCCCAAATAAGGTACCGCAAATAAATTACAAATCAGAGATAGAAGAATAGAAAAACTCAATAAGTGTCTTCAATCTTCAATTCTCCAATCTAAATTCCTTGCGATGCTTCTTTGCAATCTCCAATCTATGTATTTTTTTATGAATAACCTTCTCCCTTTTATAGAGAATCCTTTTTTAAGTAGAAATTGGCATCACAATCAGCAAGTTTTCAAAAGCCACGACCTTCTTTTTGACCCCCAGCACCCCGACGTTGGGATTTACACTACACTCGGCGCCCCGACGCTACTAAAGGGCTGTTTGATAAAACACTAAATGAAACTGAATGAAATGGTTCTGAATCTGAATGAGTTGAATGAAACTAAATGCTGAATGAAAAAAGTTGTTTGATAACTGTCATGTCTGAAACATCTGAATAACATATTTTTATTATTTTACTCATTTGAAAAAATTCAAAATTGTTGTAAATTTATTTAATATTATTTAATATAATAGTTAATATTGTAAAAAAAAAAATACTTCATTCAGCCCATTCAGCCAAAAAAATGACGCTAAATCATTCAACCAAAATCGTCTGAATAACCATTCAGACGATTTTTTTTTAAAACAAACACACTGAATGACTGACTGATTTAGCCATTCAATGCGTAACAAACAACCTCTAGGGTGCTGGAAATTACAATTATGCCCTTAATGATGCCAAAATTCATGTTTCGCCCTTGTTTTGCCCTAACCTGCAAAATAAAAGCTAAACAAGTAAAAATGTCCTAAATACTTGAGAACTAACAATAAATCGAGTCTAAAAAAGTACTTAAATCATGAGTATATTACCCACTCATCAGTAATGATGTTGAGGTGTTCCAAAATGTTCTTCTGTTGTAGAGGAGTTTGCGGCTTATTCTATGATATTATAAAACTCGAGGTCAAGCTTTCTCCAACAAGAGGAGATTGATTGGGACTCCAAGTCAAGAACAAAGAAGAGATTTTTTTATATTTATTATTTAGAGTTTTTATTATGTTTAATATAAAAGTAGTTGATGTGATTTATGTATTTTATTTATTAGTGGGAATTTAGGACATTAATTAGTTATTAAGAATTATTAATAAGGGTATTTTAGTCGCTTAGTACTTTTATTATTCCCTAAGTAATAGTAGGGTTTTGTGCCTCTTTAAGTAGTGATGTAATCCCACAAGTCATTTATACGACATTATTGATATTAAAGTTGATTATTTTATTCATACCGTAGTGGTATCCTACCGTAGAGGTATTTTATCTATCTTGGTGTTGATACATGGAGTTGATAAACTAGAGAGATCCTAGTGGTTTAAACGTGGAGTTTAAATCCTAGTTTATTTTCCATTAATTCTTCATCCTAAATCTATCCTACATCACATTGCCTAGTGTGTACACATTCCTTTACCAAGTTTCTTGGCGATTGTGTTAGGTATTAGAGGCTACTACTTTGGCATCCTAGGATGCGTTCTTGTGGTAGGTAAATTTGAGATGCAGCTTTCGTAGCACCAAGATAATGGAGGATGATACGTGGAGAGCTCGTTAGGTCTTAATAGGATTCATGTTGTGTTTGGATTGAAGGATTGGAATGGAAAAGGAATTGAATAGTTCTTTAGGATCTCAAGTTCATGTTTGTATAATAGGATGACATAATTATCACATTCATCAATTACATTGGAATGAATCTCATTCCACCACCTTCTCCAGAGAATGAAAATCAAGTAATCGAATGAATTCTTATTCCATCAGAATGGTTTATCCATCGAAATGAGTAACCAAATTTACTTTTTTTCATTCTTTCTAGTCTGACCTTGAGTCCTTCAATTCAAACGCAGCATTAGAGAAGACACATGATAGGGTTTGTTGGAGGTCTTTTAATCGGGTATCGGAAAAATGAAAGGGTTTGAAAATGAATGGAGTTCTTGGGTGATATAGTGCTTTCATTTGCGGTTTTAGTCATTGTTAGGAGGAGCCTAAATCATTGTTTAATGCTTCTAGGGTTTGATATAGAGAGACCTTTCCCTTTTCCTTTTTTAGTTGTGAATGCCTTGAGTTATATAGGGAGAGGGAGCATGTTGGATGCATGGATGCACGGTGGTGATGGAGAATCTTGTGATTTATCACCTTCAATTCATTGATGATACACTATCAGCTACTACCTGGGAGGCTACTATACTCGTTGCCAGTTGGTTTTGTGTTGGTTCAACACGGTAAAATTATTGAGCAAGTTAATCACAGAAATAGTACTGAAAACATTTATAAATTGAAACTGGAAAGAAATGGCTCTATACAATTTCATGTTTAGAAACCAGCTAGTCTTGTTGTCTAGTTTCAGAATTGTTTTTAATTGACTTCGTATTAGACTGATTATTATATCTTTTGACCTCCTGTGCTATCTTATGAGTGATGTATGCATAACTTATATGTTGGCCTTAGTTTTACATACTACTTTGAGTAATATATTGTAAAAGTAGCCACGTGATTTTATTTATTTGTTCGTAAATTTGGTAGAATGAGAAAGTGTTTCAAGGTTTGCTTTGCACAACTATTCATTGTAATGGTATGTTGTTGGAATTACTTAACGTTTGTTGTTTGAAATTCTTTCTTACTAGAGCTCAGGCGATTAATTTCTTCTTTCTTTTTGTCATTTTATTCCATTTCTGATAGCAAGACTTAGTCATGTTTATGTCCAGTCAATTTTGTTCTAAGTAATATTTTTGATCACTGGTGTTGTTGATGCAGTTCTATGGTTCCTGGGTCACGAAATCCCATGTGGGGAGAAGAGTTCAATTTTTCAGTTGATGAGCTCCCCGTTGAGGTAGTTACTTTGATTTACTATGAGCATTGATTGTCGTGTGGAAGACTAAGTGTTAGACTGTTTGATAAACAAATTTGCTGCAGCTTATTTCTGTAGTGTCTCATGGGATATGATATAAAATTACGGACCAATTATCCATGGCTATCCAACACTATATTTTCCATCCATCATCTTTTTTTCCTTTTTGGAGGTGGGATTAGTTTGATTTGCTTGACCTATGCAGTTTTTTTTATGACTAATATTCTTCGACTTCGTAGTATTTTCATTAGTGTGAAGCATTTTAAATATTACGTATTATGTTTTAAGAACAATTTAATATAGTTTTGATGAATCTCCTAAGTGCCTGTTTGGTTGGAATATCAAAAGGAGAGATTGGATACTATTACTCTTTTTATATCAATCTCGTGTTTGCAAATTTTACTATTGGTACTATTTAAGTGGTAGATTAATAGCCATGGAAAATTGGGTATTGTGAAACTCAAGGATAGGTGTGTTTCATAGCGAGGAACATTAGAGGAAGGGAGGATAAAGAGTAAAAAAAGACTCATTTTAAGCTCTTTTCTAAGTGGGTTTCGAATGTAGGACATATTCTTTATGAAGATGATATGATAGAGAGATCAAATTAATAACCATTATCCTATTTTCCAGCCAAACAAAGGATATAACAAAGAAGCTAACGCATCTTTTTTAAGACTTCAACAAAGGACATAGTTGTAGAAGCAAATGCATCTTTTTCATTTTCATAGGAATTTATGTGAGCAGAGGTTAATTATTTAGTTCCTCTCTAGGGCCTTCTCAACCCAGTTTCTCTTTCTTCCTCTAGTCGTGAAAGGAGATTTGTTCATTGAATTTATGGTCAACTTTCTTGCAAGTCTTTTTTTTTTCAATTTTCAGATCTCTTATTGATTTCTTCTAATTATTATATTTGGGTAAGGCTAATATTCTCTTAATATTAATGCTCTTTGTTGGTCGACTGTTCTTTATTGTCTCAATAGTCAATACTAGTACTCATCTTGCTGTCAGGCGAAGGCTATGAAGACACTTGTGCCGGGATATGTGTCATCTGCAGTATAAGTTCAAAGTGCTTAATTTTATGGAATTACTTCTACTTTTTTTTTCTTTTTTGCGGATTTTTGTGAGACTTGGTTGTCCCCTTATTTCATTTTTGGTAAGATTTAAGGTTTTGGGAGGCATATGGATACCAAGATTTCCTTGGAGGTATTCTTGTTCTGATATTTTATGCTGTAGGACGGAAATGTCTCTAAAATTTAAGTAGTACCCATCTCTCTAGTCCTTGAATCAAGGTTTAATTTTTTGCATTTGGGCTTTAACTATAGAGCTGTTGCTATTCCGGTGTTCGTAGAGATTAACGGAAAGTGCTTCATTAGTTTTTCTGTATTTCTTGTTTTCTTTGGAGGATTTCTTGTGCTCCTGCTTGTAATCTCTTCTATCAAAAATAGAACAATTTCGAGTGTTTAGAGTACGAGGAAATTGTTGAAGAAGATCAAAATCAAGACTTTAAAAGCGGACATGTTCAGATTGAGTTTTAGTATCGCTTATGGGATGTAGAAGTGTCGTGATTAGAACTGTTTTAAATAGGCGCTCTTGGAACACTTTTGCTTTTTTATACCTCCTTTCCTCTCTTTCATGTAACATTTCTATGCCAGTCTATTGAGTATTTAGCTTTTTTTACTCCCTCTATCCCAATTTAAGTGACCCACATTTTCTGTTTGTTTTTGGCATTACTTATGCAGTATTCTCCCTCTTCTCTTAAATATAAAATCAAGCTTGACCTTTTAAAGTGATATTTAACACTTTCAAATATAAAATAGTGTGATTCATTTAATTTTTAATAACAATAATCCAATAATAGTAGTAATTGTTAGATAGTTTACAATTTTATAGTTATTTTGTCTAAAATTGAACTAATTCATACCATTTTTGAATATAAAAATATCTCAAAAAGTCAGAATTGATTACATTATATGTTGGTGTGAAAGTATAAAGGTATGAAAACTAAAAATGATGCAACAAATAACTAAAAAAGTACATACATATGTATAAAAAGCTAAAATGAAAAACAAATAAAAAAAGGAAAGGGAATAGAAGGATGTAGAAAACACAACAAAAGGTGGAATACCTAGTCAACCTCCAAGCTGACAACTACATTCATCCACTCACTCCTATCATACTTCATGTCCTCAGTTATAGACCCTCCCTTTCAAGTATTTTTGGACGACTTTCAACTAATAATTTCGGCATCCCCCTCTTATATTTTCCTCTTGATACAAGACTCTTCTTCTCATTGGTGCATCTATAGGCCAACGTTGGATATGACCAAACAATCTCAACTGATAAAAGTATGATATATAAATATATACTTTTGACAAATCTTAAAATCCCCGTCAAGAAAAAAGTATGGTTAAAGTGGGATGGTAGGCATAGTCAGTATTCTAAAAATTCCCTCCTAGGACCGATTAATCCCCGCCTAGGTGCTAGGCGGTCCTCTACTGTCTCGATTTGGCTGGGCACCTAAGTCCCCGCATTGACATAATAAGACCTCTATTTTGAAGCTCTACTATACTTCAATGACTTTGCTAAGCGTTAAAAGATTGTTTTTTGGGATTGTTTCATGTAAAATTTTAAAAATTACATCTACTATATGTTTTGTATAGCATAACAAGTATGAACAATTGAAAAATAAATAAATGAGAGCGCCTAAGAAAACGCCTCTACCTAGGCAGTCTAGGCTCCCCTCCGCTGCCTAGGTCCGCCTAACGATTTTTATAACACTGGGCGTAGTATGTAACCGAGGAAAAAATTATATCTTTTCTCTTTGAGTGGTCTAAAATAAATGTGTGTGCCTATTTTAAAGTGCAGTAGTGTTTGTCATTCTTGTAGTTTGGGTCTGTTAAACTAATTTCTTTTATGCTTGGGCAGATTAATGTGACAATATATGATTGGGATATAATTTGGAGAAGTGCAGTTCTTGGTTCTGTTACTATTCCTGTGAAAAGTGAAGGTCAAACTGGTGCAGTATGGCATACTTTGGATAGCACATCAGGGCAGGTATTTTGTAAACGTGTTTTGTTCCGTTCTTTTTGTAGCTGGCTTGTACCTTTAATATCCTTCTGATTTTAAATCTTGGATACTTTTAAAACATATTTGTTTGTCAGGTTTGTCTCCATATCAGAACAATAAATCTTCCTGTAAACTCTTCCAGGTGACTTCTTCTTTTTTTGATATTTTATTTTTCTAATTCTTACTCTATATTGCTCATATATTTATAGTTGCAGCTGTAGTTTTACCTGTAATACAAAAAATTATTGTGTTGTGTTATAATTCTTCTGTTTCACATGTAGAATTTGTTCTATAATATATTTGTATGCTTGTGTATGTTTCTTGTGGTGAGCAGTGTCTGACTACTGCAGATAAGCAGTTATATGGTTGACATACTTTTTTAAAGTATTCGATGTTGGACAATATGTATTCTCTAACATTGTGGTTCATATATTAATCAATTCTTTTATGCGAGTCAAATATGCCAGATGCTTTTTATTTCTCTTTCAACTTCTCCCACTGAATCTTCTTTTATCCTTCCTTGCTACTACATCCGTCCGGGTTTATTCGACTTTTTTTCCTTGTGCATTTGTGTCAATGTTACCTGGAATGCCTTTTCAGTTTGTCGAACCGATACGGGAATCGGTACATTACATAGAGCTAAAATGTGTATGCTAGAGGTAACTTTGTATGGATGGTTATATTTATTATCTCATAGAAGATTTTAAATTGCATTAACAAGTTGATCGTTTGAGAAATAATTTCTTGCGACGCATTCACCACTAAGCTTGAATATTTATATTCGTGCATTAGAAGTAGAAAACAAAGAAATATATTAGTATCCTAAAAGTTTGAAAACGTAAGAGTCTCATCTTTGGGTAGACAAATACCAACACCTAGTTCACTTGTTCAATAATTACTTAGAATCCATCAGGTCTTAATATATTCAATAAAGTAAAACCCATTTGTGCCAATTTGCCTGTACGCGAGTTCTTTTCTTCTTTAGTGGAATAAGAAAAATCATGAAATCAAAGCCTGTGCTTCTTATCTCTTTGTCTGCATGCCTGATGAAAATTTGTTTGATTTGATAGCGTTGGTTGTGTTGTAAATCCATTATAAATATTCTACTGGATTGGCGCTTTCTAGATTATCTTTTTTGTATTGGTTTTTGAACTAGTATAATGTTAGGGGTTTGAAAGGCTATGCTGGAGCTAAGGCTCGAAGAAGGTTTTCTCTGGATGAACAAGGACCAACAGTAGTTCATCAGAAACCTGGGCCACTGCAGACAATATTTGATCTTCTTCCAGATGAGGCAGGTTTCGTGATACATTATCTACCAGATATGTTAATTTGATGAGTTGCAGTTTATAGTTTATTGAGTCTGGCAGACATATTTGTCTTGCTGAACCTTTATGGAAGGCTGTTGCTGTGCTCATTAAGCGTGTATGTTTCAGCTTGTTGAACATAGCTATTCATGTGCACTTGAGAGGTCGTTTTTGTACCATGGCCGTATGTATGTCTCTGCGTGGCACATCTGCTTCCACTCTAATGTATTTTCAAAGCAAATGAAGGTTAGCTTGTCATTTTCATTGGAAATTTGAGTTAATAATGTCTAGATTTAGGACTAGATGAACCTGATTGTTGCGATATCTTCAATTTTTGGCAACATTGATTCATACATTATAACTATATTATTTAGTAGAACAAGAAAAAACTTGTCATGCTTCAGGACAAAAAGACACCCATTATTTTTCATGCATATGCATATAAAGGGACTCAGCTGTAAAGGGATCAATTATTGATTATAGAGGATTTATAGTCTCTTGATATGAACTCTGTTCAGAAAGACAATTAAAGAGGGATGAAGAATGATACATTCTAAAGCTCATTAAGAAAGGCTTTTGCTTCATGGCTAATTTAGCCATGTTTATTTCAAGATTATGTCATTCATGATTCATCTTATTTTTTAAACAAGATTTTTTTTTTTTGGAAAATTAGAGTTTATTAATTTGTTTATGAGACAAGCTAAGGTTCTCCTCAGTTTTCTTTGGATTGTGCTTGTTCACAGATGTGTGATTGCCTGATTGGCTAGTAGCTTTGTTAAAGAAGGTAATTGCAGATGCCACCCTCCAAACCAGTACATTTTTGAAATGCACAAGAAGCATAGAAGTTTCAATATTTTGGGATTGACATTTACTGTTAAAGTTGATTTCAACTAGTCTTGTCTATTTTATCAACAATTTTGGTAGGGGGTTTACTGTTTTTTTGAATTGTGAAATTTAGCTAATATAGGTTAGGCAATTGTTACGTTTGAGAAATTTGTTGCTATAGAAGTAGTGCTTTTGTTTTTGGTAAGCTGGCATATATTACTAGATAAATTCCAGTAACTTTGACTCCGGGTTTTGCTGGGTGTGTTTTATTGGGAGGTTGATATAGAGGGAAATTGTGAAATAGGGTGGTTTTCTTGCACCCCTTTGGTTCTCAGACTCGGTTTTCTTTAGTTCCGTGGCTCAATCAAATGTTCAGCGTTGGAGGACTCTGTTCCATTGATTTTTAGCATTTTCTATGTTGTTTTATTATTTGTGTTTGAGGATTTATTGTCCTTCCAGAATTTGGATTCCAAATTCTCTTAGTCAGATGCCATATCGTGTTATCGTGTCTTACTTTCAGATTTACTGTAATATATTGCCTCACTTTGTAAGTATGCTCATCGGCGATAATATGTTTACTTTCATTTTAACAGGTGATTATACCGATCGGAGATATAGACGAGGTATGTAGCTTCATTCGTGTATCTGATCCTTCTTTTTTACGGTGCTGGTGAGATTATATTTGTATTATGCCATTTAGATGGTTCTGAGTATCATTATGTCTACTATTCAGATAAGGAGGAGCCAGCATGCATTAATTAATCCTGCTATTACAATAGTTCTTCGCATGGGTGCTGGTGGGCATGGCGTACCTCCTTTGGGAAGTCCTGATGGTTAGTTATTAAATCAATAGGTCTGATTATTTTTTATTTCCTTAAATGGTTTCTCCTGCGTACGGAGAGAAATTTGGAATTGGAAAACTTTATTGGAATGGAAGGGTTGAATTTCACCCTTTTATTCTCGACAGTAGCAACGCTTGTAACTTGGCTTTTGTTTTAAGTTTTCCTTTTCTTTGATGAGATTCACCCTTTTATTCTTTCTGTAGCAATGTTTGTAAATCGTCTTTTGTCTTACGCTTTCCTTTTCTTAGATGAGTAAGTTGGTTCTGTGACTGCCTGACTGGTTTACACCCTGGGACGAGGCCTGGGACACTAACAAAGATTTTGAATGTAGTGATTTAAAATGAAATAAGAGAGAAGAATAAGAAATAGTGACTCTCTGTTATGTGTTTTGATGTATAACGAAGAAAGTAGAGAGATATCTCAAAAGAATTCGGCTATCTTTCCTCCTGAAGCTCTCTCTTAAAGTGGGATGATTTGAAGAGGAGAAAATCTCATTAATAAGACTTTCATACTATCCATTTCCCCAACTTGTGTACATGTGTTTCAAGAAGTAAGGCTACATAATACTAATTTCTACCCTCTTTTCTTTTCTTCTCAACCCCAAAAGAAATAGAAGCCTGTTGTCTATCCATCTCCGCTCCCGCTTTACTCCTGCCAACTGCTGATGCAGATCTTACCAAAGGATTAATTAATATCATAGTTAAGTATTTATTTAGAGATAAAATAGATAATTATATTTGTTGATTATTCTAATTATAATAGGAGATTATTATCAGGAGTTTCCTTATTTAATTAGATCGCTTAATTTATAATAGAATTATGGTTTTTTATCTTCTATATAAACTGTTGTAGTTGTAATCTCAGTTACACTGCCAGAGTTGAATTATTGATTTGAGATTGAAGCATTGTGAGCTTTATGTGTATTTGTACAGATTCCTTATGTGGATAAGATCTTAGACCTTCCTTCTCATACTTCACCTATATCCTAAGCATTGTCTAAATCTAAACCATGTACTGTATCAATTTGGTAACAGAGCTTAGGCTTGGTGTAGTTTGATTTTACCCATCCGAAACCCCAACCCTAGCCTCTTGCCCCAAATTAGAGTCACAAATCGTCAACAACCTGCAAATCATCATCCATTCCATAACCTGTTCTACCCCTAGGGTCCTTACATTTCCTTTTCCGCTGCTTCTCTTGACATCTTTTTGCCAGTTTTCAATGGAGAGGGGAGTGGGCACCAAAGCGAGTGTTTGGTTAGTATAATATCAATAGGCGGGAAGTAGTTTTGCACACATATCTACTTGACATTTGTATCTGTCTGCCTAAAATTTTCTATTATAGCATCAATTCAGACGTGTTAATGGCAATATTATCGGTTTCTCCATTTTCAGGCAGGGTGAGATATATGTTTGCATCATTTTGGAACAGAAATCATGCATTAAGAGGTTTACAACGCGCAGTAAAGAATTACCACGCAATGTTAGAAGCTGAGAAGAAGGTCTGATTTCTGTGCTTGCAACTATTTTTCTTTATTGCATATATCATTATGTACTAATTTTTTGTATTCAACTTTCATTGCTTTGAAAATGTAACAAGTACTAACCTGATTCGGGTTTTGAGTAAGTTGCCTTGTCTCTTTGGATTCAGCAATTAAAAATTAATCCCTTGGGCCGATTTTATTTGTCATTTTGTCCCATTTAAATTGTCCTATTTCTTTTTCAAACTATTTTTGGTCCAATTTTTCTAATATTACCCTTATTTAATTTGGTCTACTTATATTGGAAAACAAGTCTAGTTACATTGGAAAAAGGTGTAAATAAGGCATTAAATATACTCTCATTTTATTAGTAACAATTATTTCTTTAATGTTTTTGACTTTTTGACTATACTTTTTGTATAAAGCATTATAATTTTCAAGGCATGTTATTAATAATATAAAGTTTTTCTTGTTCAAAAATGTATTGATTAATAATAAAAAGGTTAAATACACTTTTTGTCGCTCAAAGTATTACCCAACTTACATAAGTGACCCTAAACTATAAAAAATAATAGCAGCCTTAAAGTACATTTAAGTAAACAAAAGTAACCCTCGGGCATAGGTCGAAATACCAGCAGTGCCGTTCATGTGATATAATATACGGTTTGACCGTATGAAAATAGTATAATAAATGTTGACTATACTATTAATTATCAAATACAACCCAAATACTTAATTCAAATAAAATAATTAAAAATCATTAACTAAATAAAATAAAATAAATAAGTTAATTAATTAAAACTCACTAATTAATAAAATTAAAATAATTTATCACACTAATTAAATTAAATAAAAGAATTAACTCAACTATTAACCTAAATAAAATAACTAACCCTATCAATTAATACAAAATAACAATTAAGGGGGAAAAACAATAACTTAAAAAACAAAACAATAATATAAACGTATTTTAATACTTTTTAATGTATTTAAAGTCATTTATTTATATTTTCTTATATAAAACAATACAATTAAATAGTATAAGAATGCATATACTACTTAAAATTAATAAATTCACTACAAATTACCACACTACACATAAAATAATTAATTTAATTAATTAAATAATTTCATTTAATAATTTACTCAAATAAAATAGTTAACTCCGCTAATTAACTAATAAATAACAAACTCCACTAATTAACTTAAATAAAATAACAAACTCAATTAATTAATTCAAATAAAATAGTTAACTCCGCTAATTAATCAAGTAAAATAATATTTAGTTAATTATAAAAATAGGTTCATTATTTTAATTATCAAAACACGTTATGATAATTAAAATACGTTAAGATAATTAATTCAAAAAAATTAGTTTAAATAAAATAATTATCTAACTCCACTAATTAACTTAGTTATTTTTAACGTATTTTATCGTATTTTAATTATCTTACTTGAGTTAATTATTTAATTATTTTAATTAGTCTTTTTAAATTATTTTACTTTGTTGATTAGTGGATTCAATTATTTGATTTGATTTAAATAATTGAGTTAGTTATTTTATTTAAGTTAATTAGTAGAATTAATAATTTTATTTGAGTTAAATATCAAAGTTAATTATTTTATTCACTATACATTACTATACTATATATAAAATAAAATAATTAATGAGATTAATTATTTTATGTATAGTATGGTAATATGTAGTGTGTAAAATAATTAATATCATTAATTAATTTAAATAAAACAATTAACTTTGATTATTTTACTTGAATGATTAGGTGGATTAATTATTTTATTTGAATTAATTAATTGAGTTAGTTATTTTATTTAAGTTAATTAGTAGAGTTTATTACTTTACTTAGTTAATTAGTAGAGTTAACTATTTTATTTGAGTAAATTATTAAATTTAATTAATGAGATTAATTATTTATGTGTAGTGTGATAATTTGTAGTGGATTTATTTATTTCAAGTAGTATATACATGCTTATACTATTTAAATGTATTGTTCTATATAAGAAAGCACAATTAAATTGACTTAATTACATTAAAAAGTATTAAAATCGTATAAATACATTACTTTGCCGTTACACGTCAGCATTCCGGCCAAAGTTATAGTTGGAGGGTCACTTTTACTTAAGTTTTATAGCTTAGGGTTGATTGTGTAAGTTGAGTGATTCTTCGAGGGACAGAACTATATTTAACACAATAAAATTATTAATGCTCAACAGTAAAACAATTTTTGTTTGCAATCACCATAGAATGAAGTTGCGTTTTCGATAATTATTAATTATTGGAAATTATGAACTTGCTGAATATTAGTCATTCACGAACAAGGGCAAGTAACTTTTTTATCCTAAATTTTTGGAGAACAAAAAGTAAAAACATTAAAAGGATATTGAGCAAGGAAAACTTCAAAGTTCTTGAAACTCAAGTCACATTGCATGTTAGGAAAACACAGTGGACAAATAAATCCGTGTATGATAGATAAGTCATGCGGCCTACGCAACTCATTATTATCTGATTCTTAGTAAGATAACAATTGTCTAGTTGTTAATATGATAGACAAGGATAGTAATTATCTAGTTGTTAGTAGAATAAGGGCAGTAGTTATCTTTTGTTATTTAGTAGGTTATAAAAGGGGGCCTTCTGTACTGAGGATGTTATGTTGAATGCATTTGAAACTTCTTTCTATTAATCATATTTCTTTTCCCCTCTATCTCTATTTCTATACTTCCCCAGATCTATTTACTCTATTTTCTTCATCCCATTTCTTTCTCCCCTATTCTTTTGAACTCTTCACTCTCTCTTCTTCTTTAATCTCTTCTTCAATTCTATTAATTCTAACCAATTCAAATTGAAACCATGATAGTCATGTTAGAATCACTCGTCCCACATTTGATTAAACTACAATATATGTGTTTAACTAGGCTAGCAATATATGTTTAAGAGCCTCTCCACCTATAGCCAATCTTTTTCGGGTCGTATGTTTTATTATTGCTAACACTATTACATCCAAGGAAAAATCACTTAATAACTTTGTTCAAATAATATAAGAAAAGACATGAAAGCCCCTGGCTAACAAGTCAACGTAGCTTTTGGTACAATAACGTTAATATGCCAAGTCAAACGGTGTTACCGTAGTTATTCTATAAGGATTTGCTTTTGTATCCACTGCTTACTACTTTGTTGTTGTGTTTGTATTGGTACACAGGAGAAAGAACAGTCAGCACTTCGCGCACATAGTAGCTCCATCAAAAGCATTGCAGGGCAGGTTAAGACCCCTAAAGAAAGTGTGCCAACGTCTGGGAAGTTGCAGCCTTTCATCAAAGAAGAAGTTCTTGTTGGTATATACAATGTATGCATCTAATCTATGCTCTACGTCTTACGATTTAATATATTACAATGTGTGGTTACATCAGAGATGGGTATTTTGACTATTTTCTCCCAGGGTGTTTTTCCAACTACAGCTGATCAATGCTTTGAGTTACTGTTCAGTGACAGTTCCAGTTTTACAAAAGAATATCGCTCAACCAGAAAAGATACTGATCTCACTGTAAGTTTCAAAATTTGAAAATCATCATAGTTTAATAATATCACTCCTTTTCAATTTACATATATGTGGTCAAAGATGTTTTGCTGCATAGTTCACTCTGAAGAATTTAGTAATTCTGGAGCTTGAATAGTTGCTTTTATTGTTGAGGTGATCAGAAGTTTCTGTTAGAAATTCGAATCGAAGCTGTACCAAACACTGATTGCAGAAGCTGTGAAATCTGTCTTTGTAGTCTCAAATTTTTGGTGGTTATTTGTCATGAACTTTATGCTGGTTGAGAATTTCTCCATTCTTTGACATAAGACACGGTACATGTGTTTGGTGCGGAAAAGAGAGTGTTTTTTTTATTCTCTTTTGTGACCTTGGAATTGTTTTACGATAATTTCATTTTGTATTTTTTTTTAAAGGATGTCAGACCACTTCTTTTATTATTGTTATTTTTATAGTTATGTAGTATTTTGGATACATGCATGTTTGTCTGTTAGGGTATAGTCAGAGGTGGTTGAATCAGTCCAAGATCAGCTGACTTTCTATTGGATGTGCTCAGCTTAATAGGGGATGATTTTTGCTGGAGGTTGCTTGTTGTCAAACTATTTGGCTCCAGCATAGGTTGAATGTTGAACCAGATGTGTGCAATTGGTCGTATCATATTTTATATTGATTATAACTTGGCACTCCTACACATTTTATTAGTATTTACCATCTTACTTTCTGCTATAGTGCTATTTTTTTAATCTGTCTGGCCTCTGTGGGATGGATTGAAGATGTACCTTTATACATATTTATGTATATGTATTAATTCAATCTGTTTTTATGAGATGTAATATGTATATATGTTATACATGTATCGGCATGTATTATAGATTGTAATAGATATCTGAAAAAGTAGACAAAAAACGGCCGATACTTTAACCATGGTTGTCGTTTTCTCCCTTGTATTTGTTTTTCTTTTAGTAGGCATGTTTTCACGTTAAAATATCTTTATAACAGATATGTATTAAGATATATGCTAGGGAAAACTATTTTTCTGCTGGCTGCAGAGTGATCTAAAGTTTCTTATATTGTTTTATGCTATTCTTAGATTGGTCAGTGGCATGCTGCTGATGAATATGATGGTCAAGTCAGAGAAATTAAATTCAGATCTCTATGTAACAGTCCTATGTGCCCTCCAGATACTGCAATGACCGAGTGGCAGCATGCTGTTTTCTCCCCAGACAAGAAAACACTGGTTCAACTAATAACTCATTTCTTATGGAGAATAATTTCCAGTGATTATGTTTTTCATATTGATTTCTTTGTTTGGTATTTTGCATCAGTCGAACCATCTCCATAAATTGACATCCTATATTCTCCTTCATCAGGTATTTGAGACTGTACAGCAGGCACATGATGTTCCATTTGGGTCTTCCTTTGAGGTACAAAATACTTTTCCTTAACACGAGTGTTGTCATCTTTTCTCGGTCTAACTTCCATTTTGATCTAGATTATATGTTCATATGATTTTAAATCATTTACAACTTTATCACTCACCTTTCTAAAATGATTAGTCTACTAAGGTGGTGTTTGATAAAACTAAGTGTTAAGACCCGAACAGTTTAGACGTCTGAATAATATAAAAGCATCTAAATAGAATTGTATCTGAATGAAAAAATGTTGTTTGATATTTTTTTTTTAAAATGTCTGAATAACAATATTTTACCATTTTAACCCTCTGAACAAAAGAAACAAATATATAAACTACAAAATTCCCAAACACAAAGGTTAATCATAAACGGCTCGAAATGCATTCCAATTTTTTTTAAAAAAAATTATAATTAAACACTCATCAAACATACTTTTGTGCCCTAGCATTTCCATTAAGCAAGACTTGAGCAAAGGCAGCTTCTGCCAAATCTCTACCTAACTCAGGTGAAGATTGGACAATTGTTTTGCCCCGTCGCAACAAACAGAGAACAAATTTTCTCCAAATCAAATCTTCTGAACAGCAGCAACAAGAAAAACAATGGGTTCCTACTGATATTGAATCTGACCCCAAGAGTGAGTCAACATTGATGCAGAAGATGCAAATATACATTAAGAAACTCGAAGACTCTCACTTCTATCATACGGTATTGAAACAAATCGAGACTCCTCAGATTTTGGAATACTTCCTCAAGGTTTGGGTGTTGAATCAACATGCAGATGGTGATATATGGTATTGGTAGCATTGAATCATTTGAACCCCCTCGTTTACAACTGAGTTTTGCAATACTGATGAAGAGAAGGTTCAGTTGGATCTTGCAATACTGATGAACTGATTAATGAAGAGAGAGAGAAAGAGAGTTAAAATGGATACAAAAGGAAATTAATAATATTGAAGAGGGTATTTTTGTCCAAAAAAATATAAACTCATTCAGATGTGCCTCTAAATGGTTAAGTTTTAATTTTGTGTCTAACCGATTAAGAGGCGATTTTTTTTTATCAAACATGTTTTGCCTCTGACCGAATCAGAGGCACTCCAATTAAGAGGTATTAAGAGCTAATCAAACACACCCTAAGTCACTGTCTTGAATTGTCGAGGCTCTTGAAGAATTTAACATCAAAGGTGAAATTTGGAAGGTTATTTGTAAATTTGAACCAAACTGATGTAATGTAGCATCTCATTTACGTATGTTTAACACTTGTTGGATAGAAGATGTTGTAGGAAATGTGAAATTCTTTTCCGCTCCTTTCTCTCTCTTCCTCTTTCTCACACGGTCAGTCTCGCACTCACACACTTGCACTTACACTCGCACACTCTCACACTCTCACCATCACACTGTCACCCTCACCCCGACACCCTTGCACCGTCGCACCCTCACCCTCACGGACTCACCCTCTCACACTCACACTCACTCACACTCACACTCACATGCACAAAACTTAGTTGGGTCACTTTATCAATGACTGAGTTTGAAGTATATGTGTCAAAGTAGTTGTAGACTTGGAAGGAATCAGTATATTGGTACTTATTTATATGAAAATTTACACCATTTTGATTATAAGCAGAATTATGACCATCGTAAAATGAGTATTAGTTTGGTGAATGTAGAATCATTAATGGCACTCTTTGTTGTTAATAATGAACAAGTGTTGGAGTGGTTTATGCGCACATATCTATGCAAGTATCTAACTCTATGTTTGTTATTATCTCTTTTATCTTTCTATGTATTGATATCTACCTTTGTTGCACCAGATACACTGTAGATGGTCCGTAGAGACCACCTCCGAATCCTCATGCACTATTGATATAAAAGTGGGTAAGTTTCCTCTGGAATCAACAGCTTTTTGCCTTCACACATTAATCATGGAAGCATATTGATGACAGGTAAGTGTGTCCCCAAATATAGGGATTGGAACCAGCGACCATGAGGTTAATTCCTAAAGACCTCTGCCATTTCTCCCACTGTCTCTTGATCTCTCTCTTGCTCTATCTCTCTTGCGCACTCTCTCTCTCAAACACACATGTATGCACTATCAACTGAATTTCTTCTTTGAATTGGAGTGTTTCCTTGTAAAAGCTCTTACTCTCTTCCCTCTCTTTTTAGGGAGGGTTTCTCTCTCTTCTTTCAAAACCCCCTCATCCATTTGTCTCCTCTCCTCTCTCCATATCTATCTCTACAATTTAACATATTTCTTCTCTATCTCTCAGGTCTCTCGTCCTATATTATAATTCAAAGAAGAAAAACTGAATTTTTTCCAGAGCTCTCCGTAGTGAAGTTTCTCTGCTCTGATTACAACACGTGTCCCACACCCCAATTCTCCCCCGCCCGCTCTCCATCCGTCCGCCCTTTATAAAAAAACACATACATAATGCTGTACCTTCCACACCATAATGGTGCGTAGGGCACCATGCATAATGGTGAAAAGTCATGAACATATCACACCTGTTTTTTTATATTTTAAATTGCGTTCATCCGATGTTTCTCTTGACGGCGTAAGATGTGTTGAAAGTAGGGCTAGAAGCACCATGCATAATGGTGAAAAGCCATGTACATATCACACCTGTTTTTTTATATTTTAAATTGCGTCCATCCGATGTTTCTCTTGACGGCGTAAGATGTGTTGAAAGATATGACTTTTTGTTTGCATGGCTATATCACGAATATGATGTTATGTTGTATATTAAACATATTACTAGTTTACAGTTACATATTGAGTAGGGAACTTTTTTAATATCAACAGGTGCACATTTTAAGAAATGGTTGATTATGCAATCTAAAATTAAATCCAGTGCCGTGAACGAGGTATGTATTTTACTTCTCCTTTTCCATTAGTTGTCGTTAAAAAAAATAATACTCCCACCGTCCCAAATTAATTGCTTAGTTTTGACTTTTTAAAGTCAAATTGGCCATTTTTAAAACTAATCTTTTTACTATTTTTGCTAAAATATAGGTGAAGAGATTATAACCAAAAGAAAGTATATACAATTTATTACTAATCCCAATTTTTATAATTTTAGAAATATATTTATATATGCTTAATTATTAATTCTAAAAATAGTCAATTTGACTTTAAAAAGTCAAAACTGAGCAATTAATTTGGGACGGAGGGAGTATGCTAGATGAAGATTACAATGATAAACTAAATATAAATATGAAATATATCTGATTTTTTTTTACACCGCAGTATAAGAAAGAGGTGGACTTGATGTTTGAAGTGGCCCGTACATATATTAAGTCGAAGACTTCTTCTACCATTGACATTGACAATGTTGCCACCCCTAGCTTGAATACTCAAGAGAATATATAAAAACTAATGCATATTAAGTTCGTTTGCTATCAACCTTCTTGTAACTTCTCCTTTTATACTTGTATCATGCGTGTCTAGAGAGGAACTAAATCCCTTGTTTCAAATAGTGAAAAATTGTTAATAATGTATTTTATTATGTGTAGTTGCACCCTATCTCCTAGATAGAGAACAAGCGGTGTGCTGTTGTACTTTTTGTGCAATGAAAATTGGGTTGAAATACATTCTCTCTTTGTTGAAGTAATATTTTTGGTTCATCAGGGTACAATTTGAAATACTAGTTACTTTTTCAGTCATTCTATTTTATGTTTCGGCTCTTTCTACCCCCCCCCCCCCCCCCCCCCCCCACACACACACCTTCCCTTCCCTTCCCTTCTTAATGTTGTGGATAAATTTGAGGGTAAGTTGCATTGTGATATGTTGACGAATAGGCGGCAGTGTTTGATTGCATCTTAATGCATCTTAAAAGTCTACCTTCTAATGCATTTTTAACATATTACATTTTTTGTATTAAGATGTCCTTTGAATAGTTTAGATTCATATTTATATCTTAACTATTTAAAAGACCTCTTAATACAAATATGTGGGCTATGAAGAGGCATTAAGATGTTGACTCTTAAGATATATTAAGATGCAATTAAACATCACAGTGTCTTCGCGTAATCAATGTTTTGAGGCTCTATTTGGAACTTGGAAAACGCTAAGGAAAAGAAAGAAAAACAAATAAATGTTATAAGAAAAAATTTATATCAACGATGATTAATCTAATCATCTATAAATTTTTCTATTTTAACTTTTTAGGATGTTATGAACAAATTTATTATATAATTATAAATAAACATTGTTATTTAACAAAAATTAAATATAAATTTTTGAATAATTTTGATGGAGTATATTATTAGTAATATAATTTTAGGAATAAAATAAGAAAATAATACTAATATTATTCTACCGGCCCATAAAATCAAAACAAAATGCTACAAAAACATTGATTAAATTTGTTAAAGAAAAAAAACATTTAGTACATAACAAGATTTGTTTACAATAGTAAAATAAGATAAATATTGAATGTAATTTTAATTGTCAATGAGAGTATGCAAATAAAAATATTATTTAACACTATTTCTTATTGATTCGGCTATAATTTTATGAAAGAATCGTTTAGATGCATTCAAAGTTTAAAAGTTATTAAACAAATAATCAGATTCAGATTCAGACTTGTTCATAAATAAAACAAACAACCCTCTAGTAGTAATAACAATGTTAAAATAGTGTAAAATAAATATACTTTTCTTTTTCCTTTATTTTTTATAATCGAGTTTTTCAAGTTCTAAACGGAGCAAAGAATTAGTAAGGGCAATGATCAATATTCAAGATTTTTTCATTGCATAGATGAAAGGTGAGAATACACACTTTGAAAATTGTTCTGTACGATTGTGTCAAAACACTTTCATTTGAAGTTAAAAGAAAGGAACTAAGAGGCAAGACCTCTCCAACTAGAGAATTCTGAAGGAATTTCAATATCCCCTGGTACAAAATGATTCATTTCTTTTTGGTTAGAAATAGTTTGCATTAACCTCTGACTTTGAAATCCATATATACTTTAAAGTTGAAACTAGACTGAATCTTTGAAATCCAAATAGAAAGAAAAAGAGTCATGTTCTTGTTATGTTCAGTGGCGAAGTCATGAAAAAATTGTAATGGTGTCAAATTCTTAAATTACACTCACAAAAAATCAGTTACATCATATATATATCACAAAAAATCAGTTACATCATATATATAAAAAAAATCAGTAGAATCAAATTACTAAATTACACCCACAAAAAATTTATTACATTATATATATATATATATATATATATATATATATATATATATATAGAGAGAGAGAGAGAGAGAGAGAGAGAGAGGATCCTGTTCGGGACCTTTAATTTTTTTATTTTATTTTTTGTTTTTTTTAAAACAACTAAAAAATAAAATAAAATTATGGAACTGAAATTTTTACATAATACAGTATTTTGGGTGTGATTTGGATACATATAACAAAACATGTCTGTACAGAAAAAATCCAATGAGAAAAAACCTTGGTTAAGGAAAAAAGAGTGCAGTGCGTATTAGCTCCTCCTCGTGAATGTATCCTTAAGTCCTTCAGGTGTCGCATAACAATATTGCGACGCAATCCTTCAAACATTGCAGTTGGTAATGATTTGGTGAACAAATCTGCTAGATTATCTTTTGATCGAATTTATCGAACATCAATGTCACCACACTTATCAAGGTCACGTGTGAAAAAAAAAATCGGTGAGATGTGATTTGTTCTATCTCCTTTGATGTATCCTCCTTTTAATTGAGCTATAAATCCAGCATTGTCTTTATACAGAATGGTTGGAGTTCCTTTGCTGGAGGATAAACCACATGTTTCACAAATATGTTGAGTCATTGATCTCAACCACACACATTCTCGACTTGCTTCATCCCCATGATATAGCAATATCACCACACATAAAAAGATAACATGTTTGAGATCGACCTTTATGTGAATCAGATAGATATCCTGCATCAGCATATCCAACTAATTTATGATTATCATTATTTGAATAAAATAAGTCCATATTCATAGTTCCTCGTAGGTAACGAAAAATACGTTTAACCTCATTCCAATGTCTCCTGGTAGGAGAAGAACTATATCTTGTTAACAAATTTATAGAGAATGCTATATCAGGTCGTGTATTATTAGCAAGATACATTAATGTACTGATTGCACTGAGGTATGGTATTTCAAGACCAAGTAATTTTTCATTATTCTCACGAGGTCTAAAAGGGTCCTTTTTTACATCTAGTGATTTAACAACCATTGAGGTACTCAATGGATGAGCTTTATCCATATAAAATCTTTTAAGGACCTTCTCTGTGTAAGTTGACTGATGAATGAGAATTTCATCTACTAAATGCTCGATCTGCAGGCCGAGATAAAATTTTATTTTTCCTAAATCTTTCATCTCAAATTCTTTCTTTAAATAATTCATTGTCTTTGGAATCTCTCCATGAGTTTCAATAATATTTAAATTATCAACATACACAACAATGATAGCAAAACTGGATTCCGACTTCTTTATAAAAACACATGGGCATATAGGGTTATTATTATACCCTTTTTTCAATAAATATTCACTAAGACGATTGTACCACATGCGTCCTGATTACTTTAACCCATATAGGGACCTTTGCAACTTGATTGAATAAACTTTCCGGGGATTTGAATTATATGCTTCAGGCATTTTAAATCCTTCAGGGATTTTCATATAAATATCATTATTAATTGACCAATATAAATAGGCTGTAACAACATCCATTAGACACATATCTAGTTTTTCATGAGTTGACAGGCTAATAAGATACCGCAATGTAATTACATCTAGCACAGGAGAATATGTTTCATCGTAATCAATGTCAGGTCTTTGTGAAAATTCTTGTGCCACAAGTCGTGCCTTATATGTTACGATTTCATTTTTCTCATTTCTTTTTCGTACAAAGACCCATTTGTATCCAACTGGCTTTACTTCTTTGGGTGTCTGGACTACAAGTCCAAAACTTCACGTTTTGCAAGTGAATTTAATTCTGCTGCTTCTTTCCATTTTGGCCAATCATTTCTGCGTCTACATTCTTCGACAGAATTAGGGTCAGAATCCTCGTTTATATCAAGCGATATATTATATGAAAAACTGTTGTCAACAACTATCTCACTTCGATTTTATTTTTTTTTGTAGAGACATAACTTATCGAGATCTCAACATTTTTATTGTTTTTAGGTACCTGAACCTCTTTCGGGGTTTTATGATTAGCTATGTCTATATACTCATAAATATTTTCCACCTCAATAATGCCAACTTGTCTATTTAATTCTTTTCTTTTCTGAGGATTTTTGTCTTTCAAATCGATTGGTCTACCACGCTTTTGGCGGGCCTTAGACTTATTTGATACAAATTTTTCAGATTGTTCTATTGGGACTTCAATCCGAACTGGAGCATTTATAACTGGTATATGAGATTTGGTTATTCCTTTTGAGTAAGCGAATGCATTCGGTAGCTGATTTACTATATCTTACAAATGAAGTATCTTTTGAACTTCTTGTTCACATTGTTTTGTACGATGATCAAAATTCAATAATGACAATGTATTCCATGTAATATCTTTATCCAGCTGTTTAATCTCTCCCCCCTAATGCTGGGAACATAGTCTCATCAAAATGACAGTCGACAAATCATGCTGTAAATAAATCACATGTTAAGGGTTCAAGATATTTAATTATTGATGGGGACTCAAACCCAATATATATTCCCAGCCTCCTTTGAGGACCCATCTTTGTGCATTGTGGAGGATAAGTTGGAACGTATACCGCACAACCAAATATTCTTAGATGGGAAATATCTAGCTCATGACCAAAAATCAATTGTAATGGGGAGAATTTATGATATGATGTTGGCCTAATGCGAATAAGTGCTGCTGCATGTAAAATAGTGTGGTCCCAAACAGAGACAGGAAGTTTTGTTCTCATGAGCAATGATCTTGCAATTAACTGGAGGCGTTTAATAAATGATTTAGCAAGACCATTCTGAGTATGAACATGGACAACAGGATGTTCATTATTTATCCCAAGTGACATACAATAGTTATTAAATGTTTGGGATGTGAATTCACCAGCATTGTCAAGACGAATAGTCTTGATTGTATGATCTGAAAATTGTGCTCGTAATCTAATAATTTGAGCAAGTAATCTCGCAAACGCCAGGTTGCGAGTTGATAATAAACACACATGTGACCATCTTATAGATGCATCTATTAAAACCATAAAATATCTAAATGGTCCACTTGGTGGGTGAATAGACCCACAAATATCTCCTTGAATACGTTCTAGAAACCTTGGGGATTCAGTCCCAATTTTAGCTGGTGATGGTCTAATAACCAATTTGCCTTGAGAACAAGCAGAACATGAGAATTCTTTAAATTGAAGAATCTTCTAGTTCTTCAATGCATGACCATGTGAATTCTCAATAATTCTTCACATCATTATTGATCCAGGATGACCCAACCGGTCATGCCAAATAATAAAATTATTTGGTTCATTGAACTTCTGGTTCATTAATGTATTAACTTCAATTGTAATAATACTTGTATAGTACAAACCAGAAGATAAAACGGGTAATTTTTCCAATATTTATTTTCCAGTAGAGACATTTGATATAATGTAAAGATATTCAATACCATTTTCATTGGTTGTCTCAATATGGTACCCGTTAAGTCTTATATCTTTAAAACTTAGCAGATTCCTCCTTGATTGAGTGAAAAATAAAATATTATCAATAATAAATTTTGTTCCACTAGGAAGCATTATATTGGCTCTTCCAGAGCCTTCAATCAAGTCTGCTGAACCTGATATTGTATTCACTTTTGTTTTCATCATTCTTAGATTTGAAAATTATTGTTTATGTCTGAGAATGGTATGTGTCGTTGCACTATCTGCTAAGCATATATCTCTATCATTGATATTAGGCTCATATATAGCATGACGCATATCCATATTTTCTTCATAAAAGGAATAAATATATAATAAGTTCATAATAAGACATAATATTATATATATATATATATATATATATATATATATATATAATAACACAATTCTTTACGAAACAAAGAAAACAAAATACATCAATAAGCTAACATAAAAAGGAAGAAAAGAAAATACATTAGCATAAAATAAACACATTTAAAAGAACTAACATAATTATGAACTAATTATTTTCATTACAAAGAATATTAACTTGCTCATTATTAAAGAAATCTGCAACGTCAAGGTGTGTCATATCCATAGGACCAAAATAGATATCATCGTTTTCTTGATGTGGATGAGAAAAATTTATTTCTATGTTCTTCTCCTTTCCTTTCAATGAGGACTGATATAAATCAACAAGATGTTTGGATGTACAATAGGTACGAGACCAATGTCCTTTCATTCCACACTGATAACAAATATTTTCTTCCTTCTTGATATATCTGTTATTTATATTCTTCCCCTTTTCTTATTTCTCCTCATTCTTTGAAGATTTGGTATCATGGTCGCGGTAATTAAAACTTCCTCGCCCGTGGCCACGAGCACGACCACGAGAACGACCTCTATTACGACCACGACTATGACCATAATTATTATTATATCTTGTAACATTCACTTCAAGGAATGAAGCTGAACCAGTTGGTCGCAATTCATGATTTTTCATTAAAAGCTCATTATTTTGTTCAGTCACAAGGAGACATAAAATCAGTTCAGAATATTTCTTAAAACCTCGTTCTCTATATTGCTGCTGCAGGAGCTGTGACAACCTGGAAAATCGGATTGTCTAGAATTTAAGTTTAAAGAATTAGTTATTAATAAAATGAATTTTTATTAATACTATTCTGTGCTATGTGTTTATTAATCGTTCTATAACCTAGGGTGATTATAAGTCGGGAGGATTCTGGCTACGAGCTAGATTGAACGAGTAAGAATTTTCAAGACGAAAATAAAAATTTTTCAGGAACAAAAATATTTTTCGGGAAAAAGACGAAATAGGCACTATTCATCAGTTTCTACTCGGAGTTTTATTTTGAAATTCCGAGAAGTTAACGATTACGTAAAATGTTGAGACGTGATGGAATATTCAATAATATTTCAGTTATGACAAAAACGAAGTTTTCGCCTGTGGACGTAAAACCTAAGGGTTAGGAAAAGTAATTTTTGAGAATTTTAATGAGTACATATAATAACTAGGGTTATTATGTGTGAGAGATACGAGTATAATACTAGTTATTATACGAGTATAGTACGAAGATTAGTACGGCGTATAATACGAATATCGTACGAACGATATACGAAGAGAATACGAGAATGGAATGCGTAGAATACGATTAGTCTTAATGGATTTTGAGTTCATGGACTTTGTAGAATCCAATTGGACTTGGATTATGTCAAGCCCAATGATTTGTGAAATCAAGCACAAGTTAGGCCCAATAAGAATTAGGGTTAAGGCCCAAACCAAGAAAAAAAACCGCGGATCGAACCGATGGGTAAACGGATGGGTAAGAACCATTGGGGCAACCCATGGGATGACCCATGGGCATGTGGGCCCGCCACTTGGCCACCAAGCAAGGGTGGAGGCCAAGTAAACTTGGTGGCTAAGTGTTGGAGGAGGTGGGAATAGTAAGGAGGTGGGGGGCAAAATGACCAAATTGTCCTGGCTTTGGTTTTCTATAAATAGAAAGTTTAAGTTCATTATTTTGAGCTTTTGAAAATCCTACACTATGAGAGATAGAGAGAGAGAGAGAGAGAGTTCGGATGGGAGAAGAAGAGGAAGAGGAAGAGGAAGAGGAAGAGGAAAGGCTTGCCCGAGTGCACGCTTTATCCGACGGAAGAAGAATAGAGAAGAACGGTAATTCGAACCCTAGTTCTTCTAATATTTTTCTTTAAGTTTTTATGTTCAAAAACATAGCTTAACGAGAATAGAGAGAATATAATGTTAGAAATGATTTCATATGGTTGAAATCATGAGAAAAGAATAAATAAGAACTTAGAAATTTAGTTTATAAATTTCTTAAGGAAGTATAAGATTCATGAGGATTTTGAGCGATCCGAATGAATATTATGAACGAGTAGGTGAAATAAGTAAGGAATGATGTTCTATAACATCAAATTCCAAGAAAAAATAGAATCGTAATCCAAAATATCGATTAAAACGAAGAATGAACGAAGAACACGAAGAACGTTGTTGATGGACAAGTTTAAAAGCATCGTAGGATAATTGTTGTTGATGGACAAGCTTAAAACCATTGCGTATAAGTTAGTTGCATATTGCTTGGTTAGGAACGTTAGAAACGTTCATGAAGAACGAATTAAAACGTAGCTATAACGAAGTTATGACAAAATTTTCGTAAAAGATGAACGAGAATTAGAAAGGTTAGTAAATGAACCCGAACGTGTAGGGTTTCATAAGAATGTAAGAGAACGTAGAAAATGTGAGTCGTAGACTCAAGAACGAACGAGTTCGGAGTTCGGATGACCGAATTATGGACGAACGAACGAAGAACGTTAATAACGTAAACACGAACGAATAGTGAAGATTAAGCCAATTGAATGGCATGTTAATGGATTCAGAACAAAGTTCTGTCCATGGGTAATCGAAGTACGTAAGATAAGGAAGAAAATGGCTTTGGAACGATCTCATTCCGAGTTATAACGAATGAGATATGAGATTTCAAAGTTAGCGTCTCAAACTTGGTGCAAGACTTAAAATTTTCTAGGGTTTTGGCTCGGCGCTGCAGCGCCGGCTAAGCTTGCAGAAGTGGTGCCACAGCGCGAGCTCAGGCCTCAAGTTCTGTTAGTTGGCGCCGCAGCGCAAGTGTTAACAAAGGACTTGGCGCCGCAGCGCCAGACCAAAAAGGGAAGAGAAAGACGTAAGTCGCGCTGCAGCGCGAGATAGAGGAAGAGGCACGGCGCCGCAGCGCCGGTGCAGGGCAAGGTCCAGAAATGAGACTTTATGTGCTCAATTACTGGGGGATGTGCAAGAAAGAATTATGAACATCTAGTTCATGTAACGTAACACTTAAGCAAGTGAGTTAAATCTTTATTAAAGGTAGAACGAAAAGATTAAAAGAGATTAAAAGATAATGTAAGCACTAGATTACGTAACCGATATCCGGAGACCGTAGTCGTAATGAACGAATGTGAGGGATTGCTATGATTGCGACTCCTTAGACGTTGAGTGATGAAGGTAATGAATAACATTCTGATGTTATGTCATGGTTAGGGGAGATAAGTGTAAATTGTTTAGACGCTATGAACGCAACGTTGTTGCGATGAACGGTCGGTCTTAGCATACAATGAACGGTATGGCTTCGACATTAAGAAAGAATAATAAACATGGGGTTCATGGGATGGATAACGATGTAGAGCAATTGAAACCTTGAGTGAAGATTGAATGAGAGATTAAGAGACGAGCAACGTAAACGTGGAATATGTAAGTGATCCTCGTGAATCGTATTCGTGTCGGACGAACGTTCTAAGTGTACAGTGGTTGTATAACTTGGACGTTGACGAAAGTAGTAAGTAAGATATGAATTATCGTAAGAAAGCCGTAGCGAACGGTAATGAGATTAATGAAAGTCCGAGGGTAAGTCGGATAAAGAATGTTGGAATGAAGTAAGCATTAAACACTTTAATCAACGCAAGGGTTGAGTGTAAGTGATTATTAAACGGGTAGGACCTACACTCCGTGTATGGTTTGACCGTAAGGTAATGAAGACTAAGATTTAGCCGTGAACGGTGAAAAAAATGAATGGAAGATAATAACGTATAACGTTAAGAAGCCGAGTTAGTAGTTTTAACTTGGATAACGTTCCGAGTCGAGTGAACCGGACGTGGTAAGATAAGAATAAGGGATTGTAAAATGTTTCACGCTATGACCTCATAGTATTGACATTGAATGATCGCTCTGAGTATACGAAGGACTGTATGACTTAGACGATAAAGAATGAATCCTGAGGTATGTCATTTAGTTGCTAGAAAGCCATAAGGAATAAGAAGTTGACTTAACGAACATTATAGTTTAATGGTTCGGACAAGTTAAGAAAAGTTAGGTTGTGGTACAATCATAACCTTTGATGGTTGACATATGGGAGCTGGGCTGAACAATTCCTTCAGAGAGCGAAGGTATATACAAAACTGGCAACCGATCTAACTCATTGTGTGGGCAGTGTAGATGAGACGGGAACTTGTTTGTTGGTTGTTTGTGGGAAACCACTCAGAGTACCATATGAACTACTAGCAGAGACACGATGTGTGCCGAGTCTTAGGAGAGTTATAAGAAGAAGATAAGAATGTAAATCATCAATGATGATGAACGTTTTGAGTAAGACATCTCCGTATGTCATAAAGCCGTAAACTGGTAATGAAAGTTAGTCGCGTAAACTTAAATTACAAGAATGCGAACCTTAAGAAGTAAAGTTAAGTAAACCAATGCGTAAGTCAAGTATATGACTAATTGGTGTACGTGTTATTTCCTTATGTGTTATATAGGGATTTGGAATGAGCAGCGTAAACTATAAGCTGTAGCTGTGCGTAAGGCAAATTTCCTAACTTCATTCATAATATATGAATGTTAGTTTCTTAGACTTCTCAGATGTTGAACTTGAGATGTCGTGTCTATGTGCATATGTGCGAGATATGTACAAGGTGGTAGAACGTATGAGGTCTTGAGCCACAATATGAACACTTCGGTGTTTCTTTAAGATGATCTGTTCTGTGATTGAACTGTTCAATACAAGTATGTTCTGTTTATACATGAACCGTTATTGTTAAGTCTGTGCTAATGATTCTAGCCAGACGGGATATGTATGGAAAAAGGTAGAAGAATGAAAGTAGTGTAAAGAGTATGTGATGAATGTTGTAGGAATCGAGACTATTCCTATTATTCAAGCTGCTTCATAACCTTTGTTCGGTTATCGAAGTTCTGAAGAATGTTTAAACTCTTGAAGTTGTTTGTTCAACTGTTATGACTTGCTGGGCAATTGAATGCTCACACTTGCTTTAAATGAAAAATATTTTCAGCGAACGATGTTAGAAAGAACTTAAGGATCCCGTAAAGGCCAAGCTGATCGGTATCCAGACGAAGTGCTAT
Source organism: Panax notoginseng (assembly GCA_016801055.1). Taxonomy (NCBI): domain Eukaryota; kingdom Viridiplantae; phylum Streptophyta; class Magnoliopsida; order Apiales; family Araliaceae; genus Panax; species Panax notoginseng. The sequence goes on from CM029022.1 coordinate 44,357,584, forward strand.
TCAGTATGTGAATGTGCGTGAAAAGCAAGTGAAGACTTGTAATATAGAGTGATAGAATTAAACTATAGACTAGTTTAATGAACGTTTATGTATCCTTGGTGGCGGATGAAAGTCACTTTGTGCAAGATGTAAAGAATAATGTAATTATCATTATTTGTAATGAAAGAGGTTTTATGGGTTCTAGAACCTGGGATTTGAGAATATATGTTGTTATATTTAACTATATAATGACGTATGATTGGTAAGAAGTGGGACCGTGACGCACGGAGTCCGGGTCTGAAGGTAGACCGAATTTCGGGGCGTTACAGGAGCACATTCGAGGCATGAAAAGTAGAGAATATTTTTTCTAACATATCTCCATCAGTGATATTATCTCCACATAATTTCAATTTAGAACTGATTTTAAACATTGCAGAGTTATATTCACTTACTGATTTAAAATCTTTCAATCGTAAATGTATCCAATCATAACAAGCTTTTGGGAGAATAACTATCATATCTTTCTTTCAAATTTTTTCAAAGAATAAGAGGATCTTTTATTGTGAGATACTATAATTTCAACTCCTCATGGAGATGATGACGTAAGAAAATCATGGCGTTTGCATTGTTTTGACTAGGTGTTTTATTACCATCTTTAATGGTGTCTCTAAGACCCATTGCATCAAGATAAATTTCAGCATTAAGGATCCATGACAAATAATTCTTACCCGTAATATCAAGGTCCACAAATTCAATTTTAGCAAAATTTGTCATTGTAACCTCATACAAAAAAATAAAAAAAAAACATTAGAAATTTAGTTTATTATAACGTATCATAATAAACATCTATACATATGCATAAATATCTGGCTATAAATATTATATAAGTATATAATATATATTTATTTAAATTTGACTATGAAAAATCTTTTATATGTCTACCTTTTATTTTAAAAACATTTTTAATTATAATAACGTACATTTAAACCAAGTAATACTACTAATATTATTTTATAGGGAAGGGACAGGAGCATAGCTAGGATAGTAGCTTATGTGAAACTTGATGTGTTGAGAAATTATAAATTGAAGTCACAAAGTTTATGATAAAATTATAAATTGATTTCACCACTGCTTTCTCTTAATATATTGCAAAATAATAACCAACCACGTAATAATCGTGCTATATTTTAAGCGATAATGTGCTGCACGCTGTCTTACATACTGCGCGCTTTACCAAAAAGCTGTGATTTACGTTATGTGTCTGTATATATTCAAAAAATATTACTCCCTTCGTTCCATAATAAAATCTTTTATTATTATTTTGGGTAGTTCCATATTAAATATTTATTTTCTTTTAATAACCAAATTTTTACATATATTTTTCTATTATACCCGTAGTATTAAATATCTCACACTTTTCTTATTCTAATTCTCTCTCCATATTTAATGATATTATTATAGACAATTTTATCATTTTATTCATCTTTTTAATATACATGAAAAGTTCACCAAAATTTTTATCCTGGTACAGATGGAGTATAACATAACAATACACTGTATCGCTAAAATAGTTAAGTTAGACAACACGACTAAACATGCAGTAACCCTTGTAGCCTACACTAAACAATGATAACTATAGTGAGATCCTGACATTACATTGACCAAAGTACTAACATTGTTGACAACAAAACATGTCTGCTATAATATCATACTCCCTACATTCTTAAATAAGTGTCGTTTAAGTTTTTTGCACATAGATTAAGAAAGTCATTTAATGCTATCATTTAATAATTAAAATCTGTGTGAAATTTCATCACTACCCCTTTATGGGAAGTTGAAAACTATTAATGCTAAAGGTGAGAATTTCTTGGGACAATGAAAGAAGGTAAGGGCGATATAGGAAAGTAAATAATTTATTCTCCTTGAAAGTTGTAAACGACACATAATTTGGAACACATTTTTTCTTTCAAAACGTCACTTATTTAAGAATGGAGGGAGTACAAAGTAAGTAGTCACATGTAATTATTTGATGCTGTCAATACATATGAATATACCATGTAATCATTATTTGGCATGCAATATATTATGCAATATATACAGAGGCGGAACTAGGGGGGGCGGGGGGGGGGCAACTGACCCCGGTACTCCGGTAGGGTGGCGCCACCAGGGGGGAGCAGCCGTGCAGGGGCGGGGCGGGGCTGGGGGGGTGGGCACTGGGCAGGCAGGGCAGCGGCACCGGCAAGTCGGCGACTGCAGTCTGCGAATCATCTTCAGATCTTCTTCTTCTTCCTTTTTTTTTTTTTTTACTACAGTGAAACGACGTCGTTTCACTTAAAAAAATTTAAAAAAAAATTTTTTTTATTAGATTTTGGGTATTATTTTAACTATTCTCCTCCTTATTTCTTCAGCACCTTCACTGCTTCACAGGCTGTCGAGTGCCGCCTCCCTCTTCGGCTCTTCCAGTCTTCCGCTCTTCGGCTCGCCGCCTCGCCGGCCGCTGCTCGCCGCCTCGCCGGCCGCTGCTCGCCTCATCTCTTCCAGTCTTCTCCAGTCTCCACTGCTGGGCCGCTGGCGGCCGCCGCCCGCCGCCTCATCTTTTCCCTCTTTACGGTTTGGTAAGTAATTTAAGTAATTTTTACTTTTAAGTTAGCCTAAAATTAAATGTCTTTCAAATTTGGTACTATTAATTTTAATTTAGCCTAAATATGCATACTATTAATGTTTTCTGTTAATTAGGTCTCCACTTTTTAATTTTTATGTTATTTTGATGATGACAATTAACAAATAAATTTAGGAATATAAGAAAAAGAATAAAAATTGATTTTATTTTTAATTGATTTTCTGTTAATTTAGGAAGCCTTATTTAAAGTGTTGATCTCATATTATCCCAAGTGTTGATCTCATATTATCCCAAGTGTTTAAATTAATGAAATTATTGATTAGTAATTGATGTTTTTATTTATACTAGATTATGGATAAATACTTGATTAAGCGACAAAGAACTGTTGAGTCTTCTAATAATCAAATACCAAGTTCCGAAGCAAGTGGTGATTTTAACAATTCACGTGTGGAGTTCAATCCGAATGATATTGTTAGTGATCCGGGGTTACGTAAATCAATTGAAGACTTTGCTATTGTGATTAGAGATCAAGTTCGAAGAGAGTATTTGACTAGAGGTCCATGTCAACCAATTGCCCATAATTATCCCCAAAAAGTATTTTCTAATGTGAAGAGAAGCTTTCGGCCCGCTTGGTTTAAAAATTTTGAATGGTTGGAGTATAGCATTTCCAAGGATGCGGCCTTTTGCTTTTGCTGCTATCTATTTGGCAATTCAAACAGAGTAGATGCTTTTACAAAAAAAGGTTTCAGCAACTGGAAAAAGGCAATTGAAAAATTTCAAGAGCATGTGGGTGCTTCGAATAGTGCTCATAATGATGCTAGAATACAACTTCAAGGCTTTAAAAATCAAAGGCAGAGTGTGTCACATATACTACTAGCACAAGGGCAAGAGATGGAGGTTGCTTATCGCACACGTTTAACGGCAACTTTGGATGTCACACGCCTTCTTTTGAAGCAAGGTTTGCCTTTTCGTGGGCATGATGAGTCATCGACTTCATCAAATAAGGGAAATTTTCTTGAGTTTTTTGAGTGGTACAGCGTTCGAAATGAAGAGGTAGGCAAGGTAGTTAATGAGAATGCTCCTAGAAACAATCAAATGACTTCTCCAAAAATTCAAAAAGAACTAACAAGTGCTTGTGCCGTGGAAACTACACTTGCCATCATCAATGATATTGGGGACAAAATATTTTCTATTATGGTTGATGAGTCTCGTGATGTTTCAATAAAGGAGCAAATGGGAGTTGTTTTGAGATATGTAAACAACCATGGAGATGTGATTGAAAGGTTTCTTGGTGTGGTACATGTGCCTGACACGTCATCTATTTCTTTGAAGAATGCTATTGATGAATTATTTGCAAAGCATAAATTGTCATTATCGAGGTTGAGAGGTCAAGGATATGATGGGGCTTCAAATATGCGAGGCGAGTTCAATGGATTGAAGGCTCTTATTTTAAAAGAAAATCCATATGCAAGGTATGTCCATTGTTTTTCTCACCAACTCCAATTAGTTGTTGTTGCTGTTGCCAAGAGCAATCGTATTGTGAGTGATTTTTTTCAATATGTTACTATGATTGTGAATGTGGCTGGAGCATCATGTAAAAGGAAAGATAAACTTAGACAGCTTGAACATGATAGGATCGTGGAGTGTTTGGAGAAGGGAGAGATAGTTAGTGGTAAGGGAAAAAATCAAGAAATCAGTTTAAGACGGCCAGGAGATACTCGTTGGGGGTCACATTACATAACAATAATCCGTCTTATGTCTATGTGGACTTCCGTATTACAAGTGCTTGAAAATGTGCATGATGATGGTGCTTCTGATGATAATAGTGGTATAGCCAGTAGTTTGATTGATAAGATGGAGAATTATGAATTTGTATTTGTGATGCATTTGATGAAATATATATTGGGAATCACAAATGATTTGTCACTTGCCTTGCAACAAAAAGATCAAAACATTGTGCATGCTGTGAGATTGATTGGGGTAATGAAAGCTCGACTACAAGATTTTAGGGAGGCGGAATGGGAGAAATTTTTGAAGGAAGTCATTATATTTTGTGAGAAGAACGCGATCCCAATAATTAATATGGAAGAAAACATGAGATCCCGCGGTCGTAGCAGGCGCAATGGACAAATTATTACTAATTTTCATCATTATCGTGTTGAGATTTTTTGTCAGGTATAATCTCTATACATCTTTTTTCATTATTTCTATCTAAAAATATATCTTTTTTTTTTAATTTTTCATTATTACAATGTAGGTTGTTGATTCAATTATTCAAGAGATGAACAATCGTTTTTCAGAAGCAAGCACAGAGTTACTTTTATGCATATCATGCCTTGATCCAAGAGATTCGTTCTCTCAATTTGACAAAAATAAATTACTCCGTCTTGCTGAGCTTTATCCAGAAGACTTCTCATTGACTGATCGCATGATACTTGGGGATCAACTTGAAAATTACATTTATGATATGCGATGCGATAGTCAATTTTCTGGAATCGAAAATTTGGGTTTGGGAAGTCTTGCTAAGAAGCTGATTGAAACAAGAAGACATATGACTTTTACATTGGTATATCGATTGATCGAGTTGGCTTTGGTTTTACCAGTTGCAACTGCTACTGTTGAAAGAGTATTCTCTGCGATGAAAATTGTCAAGACTGACTTGCGTAACAAAATGGGAGACGAGTGGATGAATGACAGTCTAGTAGTTTATATTGAGAAGGATATTTTTTCAACAATTGAAAACGAACAAATTTTGAGACGTTTTCAAACTATGCAGACTCGCAGAATACAGTTGCCTGCTCTCACTCGTACAACCGAAAGAAGCTCTTCAAGCGTCAATAAATAATTTTTTTTTATTGATGTATTTTGCCCCCCCTTGAATTATGTTCTGGTTCCGCCACTGAATATATATGTTGTCAAAGCATTGTATTATATAAAAATTTCAGTTCTATAAAATATTATATTTTTTTTATAGTTATTTTTTAAAAAAAAAAGTAAAAAAAAAAAGTCCGTATTTTGGTAAAGTCCGGGATCCCTGACTGGATCCGGACTCTCTATATATATATATATATATAAAATCAGTGGAGTCAAATTACTAAATTACACCCATAAAAAATCTATAATATCATATTATATAAAAAAATTACTACTCAATATGAAGCTTCGCTCCTGTTATATATGTCGAATTAGTGTACAGTTAAATAAACATAAATTACACGAGATAACCTTTGCGCTAACATTAGTGAGTCTAGGGATTAGGTCGCTCGGAGCACCCACCGGCTTCAAAAGCCGCCGTCGGACAACCACGTCAGTGTGTCTCCGTTTTCTCTTATCTGCTTCCATGACAGGACTGGGTGGGTAATGAGTCCATTGATTTGTTAATTGTTATATATAAAGAGATTAATAGAGATGAGTGATGTTTTATTAGTCGACTCAATTAAGTATTTAAGTGAATGATATCATTTGGAATGGTAGCTAAAAGGCAACCGTTAAAGTCAACAATTTGACTATTTCAATTTTATATCAAGGTGTGTTTAGTTTCCTACTTAAAAAATTTCAGTTACTTTAATACTAATAATTTTGGTTTCGAAAAATAAATAATCCTGTAATTTTGGACGGAAAGATATTGAGAAGAGTAAACATTATATAAATAGGTTTAGTGTTTTTTTATTTTAGACAAATTGATTAATTTATATATTTACTAAATATTATATAATATATAATAATAATTAATTTATTACTTAATTATTATTTATTACATATTAATTTTGTTATATTTTTTTCAGTTCAATGAACGGTTGGGTAATAGAGGTAAGAAAAAAGAACACGTGTTAGAGAATGCGAGACTTATGGGTAATGTGCTATTTTTTGATAAAGATATGATTTTTATCAAAGGATATAATATCTATACTAATTTAATTTGATCGATCCGCAGTTTCGTGTTAGAAAAGGTTTTCTATAGAAGAGATGGCACACCTCTCCAGTAAATTGTCCTGTCCATAACCAGCATAATCATATCTGTAAATCAAGAACAAGCATTCAAATTTAAACCCAAAAACTGTACCGATATCATATAAATTAATTTCACAAGCACACTATTGTTTTTATATGATATCATATACATTAATGGACTGATCCCATGACATTGATACATGGTTGATCACATAGTTCAGTTAAGAATTTAAACATCTGGCCTATGTTGGCAGTGTTTCCATGCGAGTAAAGCAGTGTCAATTTTGCTGATGCATTCTTCACTTATTGTATATATATGAATGTTTCTAACTCCCACGTTGATTAGATTAGGTGATAAAAATTCAAGGAAACTTTCCTTGTAAAAAGAATACCGAGTGAAATAGTTGATGGTCTCTAAGTTCCACGTTGGTTAATTGGAAAAAGTTATTCCTTATAAAATGATTGTCAAGTGTAGCTTAACTAGTCAAGAGTAGTGCTACAGACACAAACTATTTTACAAACATTTTACAAACTGCTGATGTGGCATACTCCACCTCAGCGTATTGATCAACAAATTGTTTTAATGTAGTCTTCGGTCCCACACAATATGCTGAGGTGGAGTATGCCACATCAACAGTTTGTAAAATGTTTGTAAAATAGTTTGTGTCTCTAGCATTATTCAACTAGTCAAATGTTGAACATAAAATTCGTCTAATTTCTTGATTCTCAAGAGGACAGAATGGACCAGGATGATCCTCATCTAGAGAATACTAGCTCTGAATTAGGTATCTATTGCTGCAAATCAGAACTTGCAAGAGCTTCAACAAGTTTTTCTACCACAGCCAATAGCCTCTCTCAAAAAGATCGAGATGAAGCTGTGTTTGAAAGGAAAAAGAATGCACATCTTCTTGCCTTCATTCAATCTCCGGGTTTTTCGATTCCTTTGTTAGTGATAGCATAGTGCCAAATGCTAGAAGGGTTGAATGTTCATCTTCTGAGCCATTAGATCCAAATGGGAGTAGGCTCGTGGCTACACCTCCTGTTATTCAGGCGAGTAAACTTCAACCTGATGTGGGCATTGGTAATTCTCTCAAGAACTACATTATCTCTAATAAAGTTGGTTCTGATGAAAACAAATGTGCACGTGAGGGGCTAGAAGAGGGTGAGCTGGTGTCTACTGTTTCTGAAGACAAGGCCAATCCCCCCGCTCCTAGGTAAACCTCTCATATTTTCCTCCTCCTTTTGAAAACGGATCGGTTGTTATATATCAGACCTCGTCTTGATGTTCTCAAAAAAGGAAATGATCTTTGGGCTGCTAGTTTGATTGGCTACTTTCTGCACTCCAAACTGCCTTACAAAGTGGTAGAACCTGCAGCATTTGGTCTTTTTTGGGGTAACTATGGCTTGCAAAAGGTCCATCTTTATGCGGATGGTTATTACTTTCTCAAGTTCAAAACAGTAGCAGACAGGGATAATGTGCTAGCACTTGGGCCTTGGTATATTTCAAATAGGCAATTTGTTCTCAAGTATTGGAAAGAAGCCGTGGAAATTATGAAAGATGCTTGTTCCAAGACTCCTATCTGAGTTAAATTTCATCAAGTACCTCTATCCTGGCGCTACATAAGAGACCTTGAACTCTGAGCCGCCAACTTAAACCTCGGTAGCCGGCCTAAGTTAAGTAATTAAGTCATTTTGTAACCGTGACTCGTCATAACCCATGGACTAGTTATAATGTGTGATGATTGTTGACGTGGTTGATTTTTATTCTCTACGTAGTGTTTGTTAACTTGTTCTACTAGTTTTCAATGTCAAGCATTTTATTTTTGAATTTTAATTGTCAAGTATTCATATAATTGTGTTTTTAATTATATTCCATAGTGTTAGTTATTATGTTTCGAGTTTTAATATATATAAAATTTTATTCTCAAATATGCTTTTGAAGTAAAATAAATAATGTATAAATTATATATTGTTAATGACTCGTCGCCATATGGATGTTATGACGGACGCTTTATCGCCTAGACGTCCTGGGGGTTAACAGACAGAAACACAGGGTACTTTTACAATCAAGTTAAAAGTAGATGGAATAATAACAAGATTCTTTCTATTGAAAATGATCATGGAGAGCTAAAACAAGGTCATGATAATGTCCAAGAGGTAGCAGTGAATTACTTTAGTAATTTGCTTGGCAAGCCTTACTCTTCATCTTATGAGGGATTACAGACCATGGGATTAAACTTTGACAAGGTCATATCTTCTCAACAAGCATCCATGCTAGAAAAGGACATTACTGATAATGAGGTTTTGTGTACTCTGAAATGTATGAAAAGAAACAGAAAAGGACGTTACCGATAATGAGATTTTGTCTACTTTGAAATCTATGAAAAGAAACAGAAAAGGACATTACTGATAATGATATTTTGTCTACTTTGAAATCTATGAAAAGAAACAAAAGTCCAAGCCCTGACGGCTACAATGTGAATTTCTTTCCGAGTGCGTGGGACATTGTTGGGAAGGACTTCATTGATGCTGTTCAATCTTTCTTTAAACAAGGCTGCCTTCTCAGAGGAACCAACTCCACAACAATTGCCTTGATTCCTAAAGTGCCAAACCCAAGTACCATGAGTGACTTTAGACCAATTTCTTGTTGCAACACCTCTTATAAGTGTATTTCCAAACTTATTGCAGCAAGGCTAAGGCTTATTATGCCTTCTATAATTTCCAGCTCCCAGACTGCTTTTGTTCCGGGTAGAAGAATTGGGGACAACATTCTAATGGCCCAAGAATTATTTCGAAATTATCATAGAGCTCATGGACCTGCTAGATGTGCAATGAAAATTGACCTTAATAAAGCTTTTGACTCTGTGAGGTGGGAATTTCTCTTTGATGTTCTTAATCATTTCAAATTCCCTCCTAAATTCATTTTCTGGCTAAGAGCTTGCATTACATCTACAAAGTTTCCTGTAAAGGTTAAATGGATCATTTTGTGGTTTTTTCAAAGGAACAAAGGGGTTGAGACAAGGGGATCCTCTGTCACCTTACTTGTTTGTAATTATTATGGAAGCTCTTTCTCTCATTATTGCCAAGTGTTCATCAAACTCAATATCATTGGAGAACCAAACATTTGGGCATTACTGTAACACCCCAGTCCCATATCGAAAGATAGGGAAAAAAATTTGTCTGCATATAAGAAAATAAGTTACTACCAATAGTACCTTCAAGTCATAACTTTTTGGGAGCCTGTGGTGGGCTAAGACCTTTTGGGAGCCTGTGGTCCGGAGGTGGGGACACGGGAGTTTGTAACACCTCAGTCCCACATCGAAAGATAGGGAAAAAAATTTGTCATAAGGGAAATAAGTTACTACCAATAGTACCTTCAAGTTATGATCTTTTGGGAGCCTGATTACCCAAGAAGATACTATTGTGCCAGTGGGAGCCTGATGACCCAAGAAGATACTATTGTGCCAGTGGTTTGAAGGACCTTTTGGGAGCCTGTGGTAGGCTAAGATGACCCAAGAAGATACTATTGTGCCAGTGGTTTGAGGCCTTATTTTGATGGATTTGATTCGATTCGGACTTGGGATTTGACCCGAGATTTATTCCGGACTCGGGATTTGACCCGGGTTGTTTCAATTACTCATCTTTGCTTCGTAGATGATCTTATTCTTTTCTGTCATGGTGATAAAAGCTCAGTTGGTACTCTTAAAGAATGTCTTCTCAAGTTTGAATCTCTCTCTGGGCTTGTAACAAATGTTGGGAAAAGTATGTGTTTTCTGTCCAATGTTCCTCATGAACAGGCTTCACATATCATTGACACTGAGGTTTCAAATTGGCACTTTACCTGCTAAGTTTCTGGGAGTTCCCCTCATTTCAACAAAAATGTGTTTTGCTGACTGTTACCCTCTTATTGAGAAGATCACGAGGAGAGTTGCTTCATTGACCAACAAATTCCTCTCATATTCTGGGAGATTGCAATTCAATCTGTATTATTTGCAATTCAATCTTATTGGTCTGCTTTTTTTATCCTTCCAGCAGTAACTATCAAGGCCATCAAAATCGTTTTTAGCAGATTTCTTTGGAAGGGCCCAAGTCTTCAAAAATTTGGTTCGAAAGTTTCATGGAACAATATCTCCTTAAAATCAAAGATCTTGAAGACTGGAATAACTCCTTAATTATGCTGCAACTTTGGAAGCTCATGAAACCTAACTCAACATATTTGTGGGCTTCTTGGGTAAAGCATACTGTCCTTTGTAGCAAGTACTAATGTATCCCAATTCCTAGATTCTCATTTATATTATGACTGGCTTTCCACAGAAGGATGAAATCCACAATGAAAAATTTGATCATCACCTGTTTTTTAATTGCTCCAAGTGATGTTCTCAGTTCTAAGACGATATGGATGGCAGGGACTCAGTCGCAGTTGGGATACTATCACTCAGCTCAGTGGGCATCAACTTCATCGCTCACTTATTAACTTGGGCTTTGGTGCTGTGGTTTATTACATATGGAAGGAGAGAAATGACAGAATTCATAATTGCCGCAACTGTTATGCATGCAGGCTTCATACACTTGAGAGGTTTCAAAAGATTAGAGATAGGAGTAGGTTCATGTCAGAATTTAAGAACGAATAATAACATATTATATGAAAGATGAAAATATAAGATTTACCAATTTGGCTAGTCGCCTATCCACACACCAAACAATGTTAATTAGAAAACCGTAACTACTATGACATGGACTCAAACTCGTGAGGTCCAATACTTTAGTAAAACTAAAACTAACAGACGTATGAGTCCATCTCAACAACATCTCTCATTGTAAAATCAGTCCCTGTTTTCCAATATAGTCTAGGCAACTTGGGGCATTTGTTTTATTTAATTTAGCAAAAAAAAAAAAGAAAGTATTTCAGGGATAGTTTTAATATATATATATATATATATATATATATATATATATATATATATTTATAAGAGATTTTTTTTCAAATGATTTGATAAGAAAAAAAAAAGGAACTTTTATAATATATTTGTGAGTTTTGGATTATAAAAGAAAAGAAACTTAAATTAGAACGAAAAAAATTACAAAACAAATAATTCTTCTTGTGTTGTTTGCAAGTTTAAAAAATTATTATAAAAAAACTTAACTTTTAAATAAGATTATTATTTTGCACTTACATTAAATTTTCTTGTACATGATTATATATTAATATAGGGACTATTTTCAATTCTTTAGTTTATTTCTTTTTTTGTTTCTCTTAAAAAAAACTCAAAAACAAGAGAAATTAACATAAAACTACAGTTTTTCGTCCTTTTTTCCAATGGGTTTTAAAACTCAAAAACACAATGTTATGACAAGGTATAATTTACTAGCAATTCTAGCATCACATATACTCCCACTACTAAATTCTTACTTAATATCAATGGTTCGTTTAAATATTTAAAATTATCCTAAAAAATTTGTTTTAGAAATAAAATTTAGAATGGAGGGACAATATTGAATTCAATTTATTTATTTCGTTCTAATGTTTTTTTTAATTAATATATATATATATATATATATATATATATATATATATTTGTAAATAAAAATAAACTAAAATGTATAGGGTAGTGGAAAGGAAGGGGGAAATCTAAAGTAACATTTTTTCTAAATTTATTTTTTATTTTTTTCTGGCTTCCTATCATCTAGGCTATGTTTGATTATAATTCATAGGATTATAATGTAAAAATTATTAATTTTAGGGTTAAATAATTCTAATCACGTGTTTATTTTTTATAGAATTATTCATGGGATAACTTAAAATAATCTCATGTTATGTTTGTTTTTTTCAAGATTAATTAAAAGATTAGATAAAAAAATATTATTTGTACTATTATACTTTTATTAATAATAACATATTTTAAATAAATTTAGTCAAATTAAATTGACCAAACAAATTGTAATTTATATTCCCAAGTCTACTGTCAGCTATGACAAATAAAGATATCTAGATTAATATTTATTTAATTTATCTACATATCAAATAAAAGTTTGAAAATTTATTGGACTTTATGCAAAAATAAATAAATAAATAACACCGCCACCATCACTTAATATGAAGAATCATATCACAGAACCAATACTAATAAATTCAATTTCGTAAGTATAATAAATCCGTGTGTTATAATATCTTTTAAATTATAATATTTAAAAAATATTTCAATATTATAACAGTTCAATAATTTATATTTAAATATAAATGTGACAACCCCAAAATAGGTCCATTCCATCCAACCTATTCTGAGTCGCCAAATACATGGTACAGAAAATAACTATAACTTTATTACAACAATTGTCGTGCAAAATACAACAACACATATGCTGTGAGTTTGGATACAAATATATACCAAATGTGACTCATGTTCCAACCGTGGACATCACCTCACAATGACACCTTACATAAAGGTATAGTCAAAAACTGTTTTAGAAATTAGAATCTTTGGGAAGTGCTCAAGGAAACCTTCGTACATGGGAGGTCATGCGTCTAGGTTATGATAGATATCATATGGTCACATAATTATTCTTGGTTGACCCAATAGACCCCAAAGAAAATGAGAAGATTACTATCATATTCTTCCCAATGGTGAGTCTTCTCTTGACATATCATTATCTCTACTGTCTCTAATTGAGAATTATACTTCAAACAAACACCAAGATTATATAGGTAGTGCTCGTATATATACTCAGCAAGTGGATGAGCACATCCCTGTCTTATGATGACACGAGGTTGTATGTCGTTAGACATCTTGTATGATAGTGGCAAACCACCCTTCCAACGTTGGGTACACCTTACCCTATTGGATTCACCAAATAAAACTACTAAATGAACTTTTCTATACTGCTTCGGGAGAACATCCACAGCTAGAGACCACCGTTCTATTTCCCCGTTACCCTCGCTCGACCCAGCTACACTCTTATTACCTGAAAGGAATTGTGAAGCAAAAGGGTGAGCACAACTAGCTCAGTAAAGAATATCATGACTAAAGATAATTAAATTATCAATAGCCTTCATCAATAATAAATCAGAGATTTAGAACATATGGTAAATGATAAAAATTTCAACCATAGTTGCAGCGGAACGAGCAATCCATTAGAAGAGTCAAATAGACTATAAAGTCTATTATCTTCTCCATGTTAAAAATTCATCAACAATGTTTTATCCCTGTAACATCAATCAACAATTCTGGTCCACAATCATATGAATAACTCATAATCATAACGGTAGTTCTAAATTTCTCTTCTCATCCAAGACGAAGATAATTTTCATCACCTATCTTTACCTACATCAAAGATCATGGTTACACCAAATCACATTTCTTGTTTATAATCATACTAATAACTTCATCTTTGCACTACGACCAAAGATATTTATTTGTATCACCAGTTGGTCATGTTTATCTCAATATCTGTTCATCTTTGCACTTCTGGCCAAAGATATTCAACAACATGTCATCTTTGCACTACGGGCCAAAGATATTCATCAACAATTCATCTTTGCACTACAGGCCAAAGATATTCATCAATATTTCATCTTTGCACTACAGGCCAAAGATATTAATATCTCAAAGAAATATATAATCATTTCAGAATTTATATAAACAATAATTATAACCATGTTAATCAATTCACCTTTGCACTTAAGCTAAAGATATTCACTTATAAATTTAATGGTCATGATCATACCAATCAACGATTTAACTTTGCACTACTGGCCAAAGAGAACCCATAGTCATGATCATACCAAGAATCTACTCATCTTTACACTCAAGTCAAAGAGAAATATCATCATTAGGGTTATAAAAATGTTATATAAAATAATAAAAATAATATGATCAACATCTAGTTTTAATCTCAAGAGTAATATTCGTAAATCAACTATAATTTGGTTAGAAAAAGAAACCAATTTTTATCGTGAATAGTAACTCGTGAATAGTAACTCATGAATAGTAACTCGTGAATAGTAACTCATAAATAGTAAACCCGACACAAAAAGGTAGAAATTCCACAATAAAATCCATACCAGTATTTCGGTATAATGATATTGAAAGAATAATATTTCTTAAGTTTATAAACAATTTATTTAAATTGTTTACACTTTACTAAATAATGCATTTAATCATTCTAAAATACCAAACTCATAAGATTTTATCACCAATAATCAAAACCCTCATAAAAAATCTGCATACACCTCATATAGGATTCTCAAAGTCATAGAATCCTATTTTCCAATTTTCTTACTTCACAAAACATATTTAATTCATTTACTTATAACTAGACTATTTTTATGAAAAATATCAAATCAGTTCTAAAAATATTTCTTTTCTGAGATTTAGCATGATATAGTCCCATAGTGAACATATATTTTTCTCAGAATTTTTAAAAGTCATTTACTATTTTTCATATGGCCAAAACAGCCGAATATTTAGACATTTATCAAAAATTATACTTTTGTCTAAAAATTCTGAAATTTACAGAGTATACTTCTATCATATACATGTACTCCCAATAAAAATTTCATCAATTTTAGAGTTAACCACAATGAATTATAAGCGGTTACTTTTAAAATAGTCTTTTCTCATAAAATTCATAACTCTCAATCTATACATCCAAAAATCACCATTTTTGGACACAATCAAGAAAACTCATCAAAATATCATTTTAAATTTTTCCAGAATTTTTGAAGGTCAGAAAAATTACGAAACTGAAAAATATAACAACCCTTAAAATTCCTTACTATCCCTTACCTCAAAAGAGCAATACTTCTGATCGGTATGCAAAGTCGAAAGAAACTTATACTGAATAGCAACTCTCAAAGTATCTAAATACTCACAAAATATGCTTCATAATATAGAGAGAGAAAGAGAGAAAATTTATTTCTGGTGTGATTTTCAATTCTAACTTAGCCTTCTATTTATAGGAAAATTTAGTAGGCTTGACCTGCAACCTGATGGCTTTACCTGCTACTATTTCCACCCACTATATTTGAAATATAATTCAGCACATTTCTTCACCAACCACAAGTGGGGCCCACCAATTCTTGAATTTTCCATCAAAATGATAAACTCTGAAAATTCAACAATTTCTGAACCAGTCATCTTGTAAAATTCATAATAAATCATACGTTCATTTTTAACGGTTCAAAATTTGTGGGCATATACTCAACTTATATATGTATAACATATCCAAAAATTACCATGATCCAACGGTTGGATTAAAAATTATAACCCCCGCAATATATCTCAAAAACCCTGATTTTTAATACCTCCATTCCGACAAAAATACTGATAAAAACCTCAACATTAACTTCTTCATTTTTAACCACAAAAAATATATCCCTCATTTATATCCACATAAAATAAATATTTCCTTATCATATGAATCAATAATTAATTATTCACAGATAATATTACAGAATCACATTTATGACAACCAGGTCGTTCCCAAGAAAGAGGGGGCTTTCCAATAAGGATTTATCCTTATTGGCGCGCAATTAGGTGACCAAACCTCTCCTTAGACAGAACTTTCTAGACATTGCCAATAATGTTATCTAATAATATTATTCAAATAATATGAATTATTGATCTGATAATGGGAAGTACTATGCAGTGACAATTATTGAATAACAATAATATAAAATTTCAACGTAGCAAATATTGAATCAATAAAATAAAATATTGAACAGTAATTACTGTAACAATTATTGAGTAGTGCCTTCTTACGTAAGAATCAATAATTTCAAAAATACTGTGCAATACCGTGTGCTACTGTGCAATAACGCGTATTACTGTATTTTAACCACCGGGTATTCCAACAGTGTTAAAGGTAACAACTACGCCGTTATTTGTAAAAACTCAAATTTGTCGTTCTTCACCCGACAGTTATTCGTTATGGGGCCCATAAATAGCTGCGCTGTCGTACGAATATTCCCCGACAGAAAGAATATTCCACGACCAAACGAATATTCCCCGACAACAATGATTATTTTATAACCACTTGCTTATTTTGAAAAAAAATTCATATTTCACCCATAACTTTAAACTTTTATCAATTTAACCATTTATTGAATAGTAATTATAAGAAAAATTGAATACTTTTATTTCATAAAATTCGGGGTCTTACAATAAATATCTAACAGAACTTTAAAAATATATTTAAATATTTTAACTTAATGGTGCAGCAGTTCAATAATGTAAGGAGTATAATGTTATAATAGTTTATTGGACTTTATGCAAAAAAAAGAAGAACAAAGCAGATTTTGATTACTTTAGTCAAAATTTGTTCCCATTCAAAAAAGAAGATAATTTGATAAATTGATAGAATAGGATATTATGGTCATTTTAAAAAAAAGATTGAGGTTAATTTTGTCTAGCAATTTTAATCTCAAATGGTAAGAATTATAATACCCTATAGAAGATGGTATTAAATAATCCCTTATATTAAGTTATTTTTAATCTTTGGACTAATAATCTCAGGCTTAAATTTAAAAACAAACAAGACACTTAAGCATAGGGGAATTCATTCGATATTCTAAATATAAATACAGACAAACGTAAATTCATTATACTTCTATTTTCTAAATTGTATCTAAATATTTTTTATTTAAATTTTCTTTTTTAGTTTATATTATGAATATTTATTAAAATTTGTAAACATTATTATAATTGGTTAATATTATGATTAGTTAAAGTTTTCTTTAGTTAATTTCAACAAAAAAATTAGTTAAAATCTGCTCATGCTGGAAATTTTTTTTGGATTCGCATTTGCACTTGGGATTAATAGTCCTATCCCAAGTATAATCCTTGCAAACAAACATAACCCTAAAGTACAATAAGATAAAAAAAAAAAATCTAAATAACACATTTAAATACCACAAATTATATAAAAACTATTTGAGTAAAAGATATCTTAGATGGACGTAAGATAAGTTATCTTAGGTCACTTCTAATAAAATATTATTTGATCGTTAATTTAGTAATCTAAGTGTACCAATGTCTACAAAATGCAAAAATATAAGTTTATATAAAAATTCGTTTGATTTAAGGCATTAGAATATTATTTTTATAGTGGTGTAAGTAATGTATATAATTATATATATATTCTTAAAATTTTAATAATTTTTATTGTTATAAAGTTGTTGATGCATAACATAATCTCATATTTTTATATGTTCATTATATCTATACGATTAAATTATTAAGTTGATGATGAAATAATATTGTATTGAAAATGACTTAATATAATTTATATTTCAACATTTTTCTTTTAATTTATGTGAAAAATATATTTGAGACATCCATTTCTTTTTTCTTATAAATATTTTTGCTTCCTTTTAAAGGAATATAAGTTTGGCTGACCCTGTGAGTTGGTTCTTTGAAAGAGGAGAGAGAGGAAGCGGGGAAGGAGAGAGAGGAGAGATGGGTATTATGTATGCGTCGATCTACGCCTTGTTGTTTATGTTGGTGGTGTCAAGAGCACAACAATTAAGCTCCAAAGAGTGTGAGAATTTAGGGTTTACGGGTCTTGCTCTCTGCTCCGACTGTAACTCTTTTGCCGAGTATGTCAAAGACCAAGGTAACTGAGTTACTCCTCTCTCTAGTTTTTCATGGAATTCTTGGCATCCATCTAATTGAACTGTTATAAAGATGATGTTTTGATGATCAGAGCAGATTTGATTTGATTTGTCTGTTTTGCTTGTTAAGGGGACATTATGGTTGATTTTGTTTGGTATTATCTCGTTAATTATGATTAGAATTGCTTTCGATAGGAAAAATTGGTGTTGTCCATGGGAACATGTAGTGGCCAATTTGCTTGACTGAGAATTGTATGAAGATTCTGAAATTTTAGTTTTTGTATTGTAAATGTTAGTGTTTTTGCAGTGATTGGCTCATCTGCTTCGATTAATAATTAACTGATTTAACTTCAAAATCTAAAAGAATTTGGGGAGTGTAGATCTTTTTGTTAATTGAATTAGGAGAGTGTAGATGCTAGGTGTTATGCCATGCCACTTAATGAGGTTGTCGCCGGATAAATGTGGCCTACACATGGTAACAAACCGAGCCGCCGCAGGAACCCTCTGGTGTAGGAATTAGTACATGCATTAACTGATATGAGAGACATTATATTCTAAAGAGAGTGAGTGAGCTTATGAGAGCTTACCTTAGCATTGTGTTTATTCCATATATATACATATGTATATATATGTACGTAGAGAGAGAGAGATGGCTACTATGTGGGCCACTTGGGCTCCATGACCTTAAAAGATATATGCCCATTGTTTACTAGACGTAGTTGGAGGTTTATCCTAACACTAAGCTATGGCTATCTTTTGTCAGTTTTGTTAATGAGTGTGTGGGTGAATAGTTTTCTTTAAATTCTTAAATGTATAAATGTGAATCATCATTGAGTGGCTGAATTTTTTTTACATTAGAAGCAAGCTAGAACTGAACTCTAACCAATCCAGTACACCGAGCTGTTCTTAAACAATTCAAGTCATTTGCTGTCCTACTTATAGTCTTATTATTACTTTCCTATATTCACGTCTTAAGACTTTTTTGCTTTTAGTTCCCTTAATTGCTACCCTTGATCACAACCTCAATGATTTATCAACATAACCACGACAAATTCACCTAATCATTCAAAACTGGCATGTATACCAGTGTACTACACAACCAAACAGCGATTCATTACTAGCATATCCGTACTTCACTATCATTATCATCAACTTAAGCAATTATGAAGAGACAGTTATGAACTTGTGATAGGAGAGTTATAATTTTTGTTTATTTTTTTTTAATAAAATCAAAATTTTAGTTTCTTTTCAAAAGACTCGCTAGCAATTTCTTGATCAGTTTGGGGCAGGAGGAGAAGAAGGGGTGGATACATGGAAAGATCAAATCTTCCAAACAAGAGGGCATTGATGCATCCTAGACCCTTGAGAACTTAAAATGGAATCCCAAGGATATAATATTGTTACATTGCCTGATTAACAGTGAGTTCTAGGGTTATGGAGATGGAATATAGGATCTTTTGTGGCCATTTTCTCTAGGTCTTTTAACTATTTTGTACTTGGTTTTAAGGGCGACAACAACTTTATGACAGAAAAACACTTTCTACTTTCTTCCTCCTTTGTCTTTCTCTTCCATCTTTTACACTTCGTAGTGACGTAGTTCTTACAAAAATTTCTGTTCTCTCTTCTTCATTGTTTTTTCTTGTAAAAAACTCAGTTTTCATAAATAAAAAAACTAATAAAAGGTAAACAAAAGAGCTTTTTAATTCAGATACGATTCTCATTGATTTGATTAGTCGATCGGTTTTATACTTTTATCTCTTTTTCTATCGTTTGTCTCTCATATATATTATATTCTTCTCTTTGATCGTTTTAGTTACTCCTAAATCTTTCGTCTTAAATTGGGGTTCTATAGTTCTCTTATATTCCTACTCTCAAATCATTCAGAAGATTATGGAATATTCATAAGTATTGAGAAAAGTTGAGGATGTTGGTTGCTAGACATTCAATGAAATGTGAATGAACTTGGGATGTTGGTTCAGTTTTGTCCTGCCCCCATGCGTTAGCAGTTAGGAGGCCCATTAGTTGTTAGGATGTAATCAACCAACAGATAAGGGGTTAATTGATGTTTTGGTTACTATATTAGGGTTCCATTTTCATTCTAATTACTGATTTTTTTAATTTATTTATTACAAAGACATTATCATACTTAAAAAAAAGTTACAAACTAGTCATTACATAACATTTCATCCAAAAAATTGACGGAAGTGCTGAATGGATTAACGTTTCTTAGCTGTCATGGGGGTACTTGACTATGTGGCAGGTGGGTCTCTGTTACGTGGAAGGTTAATTGATGTTTTAGTTATTGTACTAGCGGTCAATTTTCATTTTAGTTACTGAATCTGTTTTTGTTACAATGACATTACTATTCTAAAAAAAATGTTACAAACTAGTCATTAGTTAATATTCCATCCAAAATATTGGCCGAAAGTGCTGAACTATGCATATCACGTGAGCTGAAAAAGCTGACGTGCAAGTTAGTTATTGGTGTTGTGGTACATTTTTCCATGTGTAATATCATGTGTATTATCGCTGGTGAAGAAGAAATGAACCATATATTTGTGGCCAAGATGAATTGCGACAAAATCGTGCTCTAATTTTTTTTTTATTTTCTATTTTTGTCCTCACCAATAACTAACTCACACATCAATTAAGTAACGACAAGTTTGTAACATTATTTTGAGTATAATAATGTCTTTGTAACAAAAAAGATTCAGTAACCAAAATGAAAATAGACCCTTAGTACGGTAACAAAAGAAAAATTAATCCTCCATGTAACAGTGACCCACCTGCCACATATTCAAGTACCCACATGATAACTGTTAAACGTTAGTCTATTCAACACTTCCGTCAATTTTGTATACGGAATGTTAAGTAATGACTAGTTTGTAACATTTTTTCAGTATAGTAATGTTTTTGTAATAATAAAATCCGTAGTACAATAATCAAAACATCAATTAACCCAATAGATAAAACAATAATTTTTTTATCAATGGCTTGAAAACATGCGGGAGAGAAAGTTGCTGGGGGGGGTGTTAATGGGGCACAGGGGTCTGGGGCTGAATTCTCTTGCAAAACTCAAAATTCTTCTATTTCAAGGTATCAAAAATACTAGAATATATCTATTAGCATGAAATACATTGTCTGGTCTTTCATCAACAAGCTTAAACTTTTAGATGAGTTGGTTACTTAAAATGGTATTAGTGCTCTAGGCGTGCAAAGTTTTAGGTTCAAATCTTCCTGACCGCACGTTGTCTTTTATATTAATCTAAAAATAGTGCAAATGCACTTTAATTTGTCCCTTCTTCATAAAGTTGCGTTTGAGGGGAGTGTTAGCATGAAATACATTGTTGGGCCTTTCATTTACAAGCTTAAGCTTTTAGATGAGTTGGTTACTTAACAACATCCATATTTATAATACTCTTAAACCACTCTCCCAACCTAACTTGGATTCTGATAAAATAACTACCCAACCTAACTTGGATTCTGATAAAATAACTACCAAAATTATAAACTAAGGAAATTAATTAAAATACAACTTCTAAAACTCTTTTCTTTCCATGGGATTCCAAATCCTTTTATATTGTTCTAACCAAGTCCCACTGGCTTGTCCTGCATCGATGCGCTCTCTATAATCAGCTCGTGAAATAATTCGCACCATGATGATGTTATGCCAAGTTTATGTTAAGTTTGAGTTTTACTGATTGTGTTGATATCTAGATCAGGTAGTTGGTGTGCTTCATTTTGCTTTTCTTTAATAATGAAATCTTTTCTTTCATGTGATAAAATAATACATATCAAATGGTTATCTAATACCAAGTATAATTGTTTCTCGTTGACTACAGAATTGGTATCTGATTGTAAGAAGTGTTGCACAGAAGATTCTGATGACTCCATGAGCAAGGTATGAATGCCATCTAATTTCCTTACTTCCATTGCCAGCTTATTTTGAGTCCATGCAGTTCATGGGAATTTTGAAAACAATACTAAATTTAGTTCCTTCTATCAGTTAGATATTCTTTAGTGATGTGACAAAAGTGTTGCAATTGCTTGAAATGAGGGGTCTGGTTGAAATATACTGATTATGGAAAAATCACCAATAATAGAGTAATTTCCCCTCCTCCCTCTTATGGTTGCAACTGTGTACGATAGTTTAATTCAATTTGGTTGCACATAGAAATTCTTTGGCTTGTTTAACATGTGTTCTAGTTAATTTATTGATTAAAATATTGAAGCAGTCCTCTGATTTTGTAACTAACTATCCAGTGAAATTGCAGGTTATTTATTCTGGTGCAGTTCTAGAGGTTTGCATGAGGAAACTGGTTTTCTATCCTGAAATTGTTGGTTTCATTGAAGAAGAGAAGGAAAAGTTCCCATCTGTGAAGGTTCATTATGCATATAATTCTCCACCAAAGTTGATCATGTTGGATGATGATGGAGAACATAAGGAGACCATAAGGTGAATTTCATTTATTGACTTCTGGTGTTTTCCTCCAATTGCCGAAAAATTTGGCCCAGTTGGCCTTGTTAAGCATTTAAGCTAATATGTGTTAAAATTACATAGGGTCGTATATGGCCCCATTCGGTCGAAGCCTTTATATTCTTTTTCTCCCTTCCCAGCCTAGAGGAATAGAGTAGGAGCAAGAGGACTGTCCAAATTATTGGTCCAAGTTTTGTAGTGTCCGATGTCGACATACACCTATACTTGAAATCTTTATACTTTGAATCATCGCTACTGGATCTGAGTTGATTCCACTGTAGTGGAGGTAAAAATGGCCATAGTCGATTTGCATATGCCAATTAATATTGTTAAGTTTCTGAACTTCATTTGAATATTTTCATTTCTAGATTTTAGCACAGCTGATCCTAGCGCATGGTGTGTGCATGGGAGGGTCATTTAATGCACTAGTTCATACCTTGTATTCGATCTTTTGAAATATTTAAGTTGAGTATTGTTTAATTTTTTGCACCTTCTTTAAAATAGCTCCGGCTGATGTTTCTCTGTGCAGAGTGGATAACTGGAAACGTGAACACATATTGCAATTCCTGAGAGAGAAGGTTAAGCCCACATCAGCAGCGTAACAGACTGGTTGGTACTATTCTTCCTTGACACTGGCTTAGCCTGTATGTTTTATATTCTAAACTACCGAAGCAAGTTAAAACAGAGTTTAGTTGCTACCTTCTGGATCCTGTTCATTTTGTTCTGCCTTGTAACTTCTGAAAGTACTTTCATTTCCTCTTCCTATGAGTTATTGTTTCACTTTATGGAAAATAATGGAGTACAAAATGTTGAAACTGCGGCTATTGGGTGAAAATGGTTCAGAGTTTTCATATATGTTTAGATCTTTTTTGGGCTAATTGTGAATTTGGGTAACTTGGCTAAGTAGACTTATTTTGAAATAGAGTAATTAAATTTAGAAAAGTTGAGGAAATCTGTCAAGTAAGATTTGAATATGAGTATGTAATTATTGCATAGTTTATTCTAACATTAAATAAGTACTCTATTTGTATTCTCTGTTTTATTTATTCAAGGATTTATCTCGTTAATGTTAGTACGATAGCTAACCATTCACATTTATAGTAGAACGTTATAGTCTAACCATTAGGGATGCAACTTGGGCGGCCTGGACGAGTTTAGGGGTCATTTCATTGCTAACCCATATACGAGTTCTGGTTGGGCGGGCCTAGACGTCTGTCCTAGCTTTTGCTGTCTATGGATCAACTTGCAATAAAATTTATGGGCTTGAGTTGGGCTAGGTGGGTTTGGTGGGCAACAACTATAATTACCCTTAGTTCGTCACAATTCTAGGTTAACTAAATTTTTTGTTAAAATCATAAGCAAAAATCTAAAAGAACATTACTAGAATCTTACTAATCATTCTTCTAGAGAAGGAAAATGAAGTAGAAATTATCATTATCAATTTAAATTATGTTTGACTTATCACTAATAGATACTACACGACATAGTACAACAGGTACTAAAACATATATTACATAAATAGTAGAATATGCATTTTATATTAAAAAAAATTGTGAGCATGAATAATACAATATTTATAATCATAAATTGGTGAAAGGTGACAACTTATTGACTAATGTGATCACTGATCAGTGGTATTGAAAAAGAGGAGACAATGGCAGATGGAAAGTTGAGTTTCATTTTTCATCTTATTTTATTTTTCTTAATGAAGAAATAAATAATTAAAAACTTTCAGAATTTGTTATAGTAGGAAACCTTTTTTCAAGAAAATCCTTGCGCAGTGAAATTATAATAAAACTTGAAAGTATATTAATCGTTGAAAGTAATTTTAAAATACAAGTAATCTATATAAATATATGCATGTATATTTATACAAACGTATCATGCATATATCGAATTTTGGGCGGGTATGGACGTCTTCAGTTTGGTGAGTTCATACAAGTACAAGACTGATGCTACGTTTGGATTGATGGAATAGGAAGGAGAATAGAATGAATTATTTCGTTGGAATGATAAAAATGTTGTTTGGTTTGTTTATTCATGCCGGAATAATGTATTCCTACCGGAATGTTAGTCAACTTAAAATTATAATTTTCATTGTTGGAGGGGGAGGGGGAGGGGGAGGAATAAGTCATTCCATCAATTATTTTTAAGTAATTGACAAATATGTCCCTGTAAAGATATAATAGGGCTTTTTACGGGTTCCATATTCATTCGACCGATCGATTTGTTACTAGGAACGGCGAGAGAGGAGGAGCCGAGGAAAGAAAATACAAATCTCCAATTGATCGATCCACAAAACTAACGTGTTGCTGAGATTGGTACATGATCAAACGTATTTTATGCTTTGATTTTGTTAATATATTTCACAAATATTCATGTCTACATTGAATCTTAATTAATTTGATCATGAAGATTTTATGATTTGGGGATCAGTTTCTTTTCTCACATCAATCTCCGTTCCTTTTCTTTTCTCACACTGGATGCAGGAAGGAATAAAGATATGCAATTCTTTATCTGGTTTTGATTAATCTGATCATGAAGATTTTACAACTTCACTAGTTATAATTTGCTTTTGATTTGATTTGGTTTGTTTGCTCTGATCTGTTGTGTTCACTAAAATTAGGGTTTTTTCCCTCTTAATTGTTTTTTTTTATATATATTTTTTGATAATGTAGAGTATCCGGTCTGCAGTCTGACTAATCTTTGTTGATTGATGTTTAATTTTTTGTAAATTGAGTTCAATGTCTGTGATTTGTCTCTTTCTCTATATACCCCTACAAACACAGCACCCACCTCCAAGAGAGAGGCCTGGCGTGTTGTACAGAGGAATTTTCTTACAATGCCTCTGAATGATGGGTGATTAAAATGTAATTAAAAGGATATAATTTTTTCTATATATGTAAAAGAGTCCTACTGGCTTTGTAATTTCCATTGAAAATTTTATTTTCTTTCGGGACTGGGAGTATATCTATACTACTCATTCACTTTGTGAGTTTTATTGGAGGTAGTGTTCTGTTCCATGGTGCATTTGGGTGTAAAATTTGAAGCAACTCAGATGACTGTTTATCATACCTACTAGCAGTTTGAAAAGGAACAATTCTAACTTTTCTAAATACTTATTTATTTGTCACAAAAAGTTGCAGATTTTCATTGTTTATGCATTTCTTTTAACTTGAATATATAACTATTTGTGTGTCTGTATAATATAGGTTTAATTTTTATAACACCTAGGAATAGATTTACTGCAAATTTTGGCTAGGGATCTTAATGGATTTAAACTATAGCTGTATACATGTCCAAAGTGCACACGTAAAATTTTCTCCACAAATTTTGATATTCTTTTTTCTAAATCTTATTACTGTATTTTCTTCCTCCTCTCTTTTCCTCCCCCTTTTGGTATTTTATTAATACCATTGCTATCTTCTTTTTGTATATTTGTGAACTTGGATGTAAGTTGTCGTTTCCCAATTTTAGTCTGATTTTCTTCTCCAGTTGACAGCGTACCATACTTGCATACTCGAGTACAAGTGTCACTGGTCTTGCTGAAGCTGTTTCCTTTGTTTTTGTAGGTATATATGTTTACTTACAAAATAAAAGGGATAAATCAACTTTTGGTACCTTTACTGGGACACGACTTATAATTTGGTATCCGAAGTGAAAAAAGCTACAAACTGATGATTGTACTCGAAAAATATTACACTCCGTTAAACAGTAGGGTTTCATCTTTATTCTGTTTAAAAATTAGGGTTCTCTTCTTCTGTCCTTCTTCTCTCATTCTTCTTGTCTCGATTCTCCATTGATTACTGGTTTCCATATATTTATTAAAGAGTTTTTAGTGTTTAATTGAAAGGATGAGTTCGTCTTGGAGTGGAATCGTAAATGAAATCGGGGAAGAAGATTGTAGTTCATGCAACAAAAATGAGTGGATTACACCCAACACGTTAGTTGTTATCTCATTTTTTTTAGATTTCGATACCGAGGGACATGAACCTTTATGTATGTTCCATTTCAAGCCCCTAGACAACCCACGACATTGAGTACGTTGTTGAACGGTTTTTCACATGATGGGCTAGCACATTCAAGAAAATGGCAACTTATTCATCTATTTGAAGGTAATTTGTACTAGGGCTGTAAATGGTAACCGAAAAATTCGTATTCGTCCGCATCCGTATTCGAAAAAAAGCGGATATTATTCGCATTCGAAAAAAAACGGATATATCCGTATTCGGTTTAAAGGTATCCGTAAATAAACGGATACGAATACGGATATAGGTGTATTCGTATTCGATTAACATCCGTCCGTAAATATATCCGGCGGAAACGAATATCCGATATCCGGAATCCGTATCCGAATAACTTGTATATATATTAGTAACTTATATATATATATATATATATATATATATATATATATATATATATACACACACACACACACACACACACACAATATACACACACATATATATTAATGGTGTATGCATCAAGTTAAGTTAGGATGCAAATTAATGTTGTAATTTTTATGATGATGTGTTTGACATTTTCCTCCCCTTATGATTGGGATGTTTAATTAATATGTATGGTTTAAATATTAAATTGTGTTTAATTAATATGTATGATTTAAATTTTAAATTTTTTTTTCGTAAATATTTTGAATGAATTTTATATTAGGTTACTGATAAACGAATTCGAATATTCGGATATCCGAATAATTTGTCTATTCGGATAAAATAAACGTTAACGGATATTATCCGTATTTGAATATTTTTCGAATACCGGATACGGATAATATTTTTAAAATTCGCCGGATACCGGATACGGATACGGATAGCGAATTAGTTTTTCGGATACGGATACGGATACGGATATACTTATATCCGTATCTGTTTAATACCGTTTACACCCCTAATTTGTACTACTAAGTTTGTCGGTAAAATATCATACAATCTTGTAAAACTTTCCCTGTCCATTCTAAGGTAATTGTGGCATGTAATGTCACTATCATACATTAGCTCCCTCATAAATTTAGCCCGCTCGAACAAGAAAGGGTGAACTTTGGGCGAATAAGTGCTCTCATACGTCTATGTCTTGCCATATATACAAGAAATGTTTTTTGTATAATCATGCATATAATTAATCCTTGGCAGCGTTAGGCACCCAAAACATGAACTTCATTTGTTCCAAATTATAATATTATTATTAATTTCTAAAACTCAATTTGATATGTTTTTTAAAACTCAAAATTGAATTTATTCATTATAAATGATGAAATAATAATTTTTAAACAAATGATACGTTTTAGACAGTTTACAACATTTATCATTGTATTAGCTAAAATTAAAATTAAGAATGATATGAATTTTAAGTTTAAAAATGTCTTAATTGACTTCAAAGAGTTTATTATAATTTTATATTTTGAAATGGATGGAATAATAAACATAAAATTTAGTATTTGCTCCCATGCTTTTTTTTAGCCATCAAAACAATCTGAAAAGAATAGTGCAGCCGGTTCTAGCGGGGTGAATAAGGTGATACATAAACAAAGCACAATTAATCCTTGGCAGTGTTAGGCAGGCAATTAAAATCAAAACATGCACATAGAAATTAAAGGAGAGATACAAAGCACAACAATGACACTGCCTACACAAACTACATCAAACACATGCAGTAAGTAAAATAAAAGTCCTCATCAATATATATATACGGTCCGGATCTTAAGTTCACCCCTTATCTAACATACCTTGCTCATCCCCCTTTAGCGACGGACCGGACGACGATTCGATCCGTTGCTATATATAGAACCGTCGTCTTAGCTTTTAGCGACGGACAACATATAGCGACGGACCAAATCGTCGTCCGATCTGTCGTTAAAGGGAGGTGAGCAAGGTATATTAGATAAGGGGGAGCTTAAGATCTAGACCGTATATATATATATATATATATATATATATATATATATATATATATAAGATAAGGATTGTGTAAACAGAATTAAACTCAGATAGAAAGCTCAGGTCAGTTGAGATCTGAGCTAGTCACGGGCGAATCTGCCGGAGGAGTAACGGGCTGCAGGGCTGGACCAAAAGTAGGGGCGATCACACCTGATCCCCTCCTGCAACATTTTGACGACGCGACCGCGTTTTGCCGCACTCCTCCTTTAACCGATACCGTTGCCGTTAAGAGGAAAAAAATAATAATCATCACTCCCATATTTTTAGCCATTAGGACTATATTTTTTTCTTGACAAAAACAGTGATTATCTGCTCTGACTTTAATTTCCCACAATTAGTACCTGTGTGTGTTATATGTGGAGGAGGGAACTGATATAGACTTGTATATATAGAGGTGGTAAAATGTATTTTCATAGGGTTATACTCCAAATTGGAGGCATACATATATTCCAAGATTGAGAAAAAAGCCGGCTCTTATCCACAATAATATTCTCTCCTTTTAAATAAAATGAGTCTCATTTGCAAAATATTTAAATACTTTATTTGTTTCAAAATATAAGATTACTTTTTGAAGTCAAGTTGAGACATTTTACATTCAAAATTGATATAGATTTATTTAATTTTAATGAATATTATAAACTATATATCTAAAAGATACTATTAATTATGAGATTAATTATAATCAATAATTTATTTAAATTTTTGATATAAAAATATTTTAAATCGACTTTTAAAAGTTAATAATAATAAAACGGAGGGATTACGTGCATGCATGAGTTTGGCCGGCCCTGTCAATAAAAGTGGATCCCTTTCCCCTATAATTTATATGTCTATGTTTGTTGTTATTTGGGTGTCTTGACTTTTCTAAGGAATAATTGTGCTTGATTATACCGAATATCAGCCTCACTAAACTCTTATCGGCTTATAAAAAACATAATCCTGGACAATTCATAATAGCTTGGATTGTGTGAAGTTACTATATACTATATTCGCAATCAAATATTCTTATGAAAACTAAAATTAAATAACACAATATAAATAAGAGTGCATACAACTCAGCAGTTGGCGCAGTGGTTCAAATGAGACGAGTCGTAAACTCAGACGTCTTGAGTTCGAATATAAAATGGTCATGGGCCACGGGAAGCCTGATCCAGGGTAGGGAGATTAGTCGAACTGTGGACCGAATACTCCACATTATCAAAAAAATAAAGGGTCATTTACATAAGTATACAACAAATAGAAAGTAATTACAAGAAAAGTGCATCAACTAAATAATTACAAAAAGAGTGTAATTAAGACTCATATTACAAAAATAGTACAATTCATATTAATAAAAAAACCTAAAATCAAGGACAACTAACTACCATAATTAATAATTCAAATTCAAATCTTTTGTCTCTAACAACAATTTCAAATCTATATTTCAAAATTCAAATCAAAATGAGAAAATAAAAAATAAAAAATTATGAATGAGCTAATGTTCATCATCCTCCTCTCTCGCCGCCACCGCTGCCGCTGTCGCCACCACCACCGGCAACAGCATCACATCTAAAATAAATTAGTAACCTAATAAAACTAAATTGGTTACCTTATCGGAAGGTTTAGTAACCAACTGCATAAATTTTGGTTACCAATTGCATCACATTCAAAATAAATTAGTAAGCTAATAAAACTGAATTGGTTACCTTATCAAATGATTTGGTAACCAACTACATGAAATTTGGTTACCAACTGCATCACATCTAAAATAAATTAGTAAGCTAATAAAACTGAATTGGTTACCTTATCAAATGATTTGGTAACCAACTACATGAAATTTGGTTACCTTCATACCAAGGTAACCAACCCTTCATACCAATGTAACCAAACCTTCATAATAAGGTAATCAAACTTTCATAACAAGGAAACATTTATATTAAGGTTCGGTTACCTTATTATGAAGGTTTGGTTACCTTGGGATGCCTATTTGGTTACCAACATATTAAGGTTTGATTACCGCTAGAATTGGAGAACGGACCGGTGGTGAAGGGGAAGCAACGGGTGGTGGAGGGGCCTCCACCGACGGCCACCTTAGATCGATTTGGGGGAGGAGGAGAAAGGGTGTGAGAGGAGGCGGAGGAAGAGGAAGGGGAGGGGGTGGGGGTGGGAGGAGAAAGGGGGGCGGGAGGAGGAGAAAGGGGGCGGGAGGAGGCGGAGGAAGAGGGAGGGGAGGGGAGGCGGAGGGGAGGGGAGGGGTGGGGTGGGGTGGGGTTGGGAGGAGAAAGGGGGGCGGGAGGAGGGGGATGGCGGTGGGAGGCGGAGGGAGGTGGTGGGCGTGGGCGGGGTGGGAGAAGGGAGGCGAAGGAAGGGGAAGGAGAGGGTGTGGGGCAGGGGCGGGGGCGGGAGAAGTAGTGGCAGTGGCGAGGGTGGGGCGGCTGCCGGTGGAGCAGTGGCGGGGGGCGAAGGTGAGGAAGAAGACTGCGACTGCAGCAGAGGAGGAAAAAGACGACGACCAAAGAGGAAGAAGAAGGCGGTTATTCCATTGATTCGTTAGATAAGAATATGGAGGTTGACGAGAGAGAGAAAATTTAAATCCCTACAAACATGATCATTATCAATTACACATTAAATCAGTCAACTAAATAAAAGGGATAAGATTGCACTTTTTTTGTAATTAAATATTGCATATGCACTCTTTTTATAATTATTTTGTTTGTGCACTTTTTTTGTAATATTTTAGTAAATTGTACTATTATATGTAATTGTTCCAAAAATAAAAATACACATTATCAAATAATAATAATAACAATAATAATAATAATAAGAGTGGGACAACAGATAAGAGACGTAATGTGGTACCAGAATTGAACCCAGTTAAAGATACTGTGTCTCCATGTAAATTAATCATCTATCCCTCCCACAAAAAGAGTTACATTTGTCAATACTTTTTGTTACAAAAATAGAGTCCTCCCGTTATTGATAATAGAATAGAATAACACAATATCTTCAAATTTGCCATCATATATTTATTGTCATCTCATCAACTAAACTAACAACTTAGAATTTTAGGGATCAACACAGAACAAAATTACAAGATATGTGGCCATATTGGTGCTATGAAATTAATTAAGATTTAGGAATGAAAGAATTGAAAAATAGAAAATTTGTAAGAAAGAGATTAACTTATATTAGTTAATCATTTTATATGAAATATAAGGGAGATATTAATTACCTTAATAGTTAAATAATTTAGTTAAGCAATTATTTAACTATATGAAAGGAAATTGTATTATTTTTCATATTGAAATTATCCTAATTATTGGTTGCGATCAATACATTTCCTCCTTACTGCGATTGGAAGCCCTAGGGGTAGTGGTTCTCATGTGGTTGGATGATCCTATTTATTTTAGTTTTTCCTTATTGATTTACCACTTCTAATTAATTATTTTTTCATCAATTTCCATTCTCCATCAACTAATAAAAGAAATTTTCAAATAGATTCAAGAGAAAACATATTGACCACTGTTAGGAATATGCATGTGAATGTTATTCCTTTATTCATATAATTTGATGATGAAGATGATGAAGTTAATGAATGAATATGCAAATATGTCTGCATTGATAAAAATTGTAAAGTCCTTAATAGATGATAGACAATATGGACAAGGACTTAGATTGAAATGATCAAATATGTTAGGTTGATCTAAATTGAATGAATAGTTTTGTAAAAGTTCTTCAAAAGACCATGATGTACAAGGATTTTGAATAGAAAGATCGTACAAGGACTTTGAATAGAAAGATCAAACTTGTTAGGTTGATCTTATAAAGTGTAATAGATAGACATGTCTGATCGAAGAACACTGCACCAGTTACTATAGTCTACCAAGAAAGTAAGGCAGAATCGTAGTCTATCGAAACAAAATCGTAGACTACACTCAGAATTGTAGAAGCTGTCTGCCAAGAGCCTGTCGAGCTAAAACAAGAATCATAGGCTTCACTCGAAATCGTGAAGTCTACAAGTCGTCACCAATTAGAATCGTAGTCTGTAAAATCAGAGCTAAAATCGTAGTCAGTCAAGTGCTCACAATACTAAAGTAGAATCGTAGAGCACTCTACGATTCTCAACAGATGAGTTATCCTGAAGTGTATGCATGGATATCATCATCTGGTAAGAGCAGTTAAGTTTCAAAATGCAGTCTACTTGAAGAATATCAGAAAGCACTCTCTGAATGATCTGCAAGTAAATAGAAGATTAAAGCACTAACCTTATCAGCAAGACTGATTGAGAAGCGAAAAGCCATTCGGAAGGTGTCTCCTACAAGTTCTCATCAGAAAGACAACGATCGTAGTGTTGGCTACAACGATCGTAGTGTCTGCAAATTAGCAGCAGAGTCTAATAAAGCACCTATGGAGACAAGGGTAAACATACAGAGGACAGACAAAGAGGATTGTCTATGTTCAGCTTCACCATAGAGAATGATCAAGAAATCACAGGGCATAAAGTCAAGGAAAATGAGCATGACTAATCAAAAGAGACATACAGACCAAACGACTAAAGCAGTCAACCAATTTATTAGTTTTTGAAGCAAGGCAAGACAAACATGATCGTAGATCAAACTGTAAGAGCTAAGTACAAGATGGTACAACTTTGAGCACTCTTGGAATCATAAGAGATGTCAATGTCAAGTCACCCTACGATTTCCACAGACAAGCTACGACCAAGTATATGGACGTCATCACTAAAATCGTAGAGTTCATAAAGGTCACCATCAGAATCGTAGAGGGCATTTGTCTGATAAAGTGAGAATGTCTAAACAAAGAAAACTGACATTCGAACGTTGTGAATTGAGGATCCCAATACACTCTCCAAACATCCTTGATTCAAATCGAGAAAATAACAGAAAAGGGTAACTGTCTACAAGTCTGCTGAAAGTAATGTTTCAGAAGTGTTAGGTGGCAAAGCAGACTGATGTGTTAGACAAATCAAAAATGAGTTGTCACATCAACCCAATTATCTACATCAAAGATTTTAGAATATCTGAAGCATTAACTGCTCCAAAGAAAAGCTCTTCAACGGAAGACTCCCAATGACTATGTCCTAACGGAAAGATGATAGATGTATCTATCAAGGGCTGAATCTTCAAGGAAAATAAAGTTGTTAACTTGAGACAAAGCAAGTCATACAGAGCTTAATAGAGAAAAAGTCTCAGTGAGAGTGAGACCACCACATGAGAGTGAGACCACCAGAGAAGAGTGAAGCACAACTAATAAGAGTCTTACAATGAAAAAAGCTTCATTCAATACAAAGGAGTATGACAACAAAGTGACACCTGTTCTGAGAGTCGGAAGGCCAAAAAGACAACAACCAGAGTGACAGATCAGAAGGCAGAATATCTGAGTCACTCTATGTTTCACCATGAACACACTGAGCTGAAGAGAAGAAGATACAGAGTCGAATCTGTGCACAAGACAACCAGCATTCAAGAACTGCTAAGTACCCAAAGAAGTCAAGCTGATATGCAAAGACTTAGCAGTACCTCAACGGTGATAGTGTGCAATGTTGAATATTAGATGAAGACAAGCATCAACAACAAAGAACAGCAGCACCAAGGGATGAGTCAGACTGCTAAGTACCAACACGATGTCAAGCTGAACGTAGATCTTAGCAGTCCATTAGATGTGATCAAACACCAATGCTGAATGCCAAATGATCATAAGAAGCTGCTAAGTACTAAAAGATGAACAAGCTGAACGTCATCTTAGCAGCCCAACAACAACAAACAAACAACCAAGTAACCAGGGCCTGTAGGGTCCTTGTCTTAGTGACTAAACCAAAGTCAAGTCTGTTGGGCTTGCTGAGTACCAGAGGGTACAAGAGATTCTAAGTTTGTCGGGCTTAGTCTACAGTTTCCAAGGCTGTTGGTTTTGAAGAGTTTTTAGTGAACTAGTGTTCCAAGGTTGCTGGTCTTGAAGGAATCTCAGTGATTCGAAGTTGATCAAATTCTTAGTGGAATCCCTGCTTATTGAAACAGAAGAGTAGATTAGGAGCATTCAGTCTCTGAACCACTTAATAAAATTCATGTAATAAAATATGTTTTAAATTCTAGTTACTAAGTACATAAAAATTGGTTACTGTTTATTATTGATTTGGTTGTTGTATACTTTTAATGTATATTCTACCAATATTTTTTATATTGATGGTTAATTAATAGATACATTGGTTACCTTCCTGCAACTGTTGGATCTTTAAGAACGTATTGATGCTTTTTATAGTGATTGTTTTTGCTGTAAAAAGTATGGAAAAATATGTTTTATGTTATGGTTAACAAGTAAATATATGTTGGTTACTGTCTAATCTGAATTTGGTTAGTATATAATGCTGACTTGGTTACTGTGTAATATTACAACGGTTACTGCATAATATTACTGTGTTTTATACTGTTTATTTTATATTGATGGTTACTAATTAACTATATTGGTTACCTTCATACATCTGTTAGTCTTTAATTTGTAACAAAATCATTACTGAATGTTTTGGTTGTAATATGAATATAAAAATATTTTTTATATTCTGGCTACTAAGTACATATATCTTGGTTACTGTTTAATATGTATTTAGATACTATAAGGTGTTTATTTAGTTACTGTATAATGTTATTATGTTTTATAATTGTTTCTTTTATATTGGTGGTTACTTATTGACTACATTGGTTACATTCATGCAACTGTTAATCTGATTATATATATTGGTTGCTGTATACTAATTAATTGGTTACTGTATAATTTTTATTTGGTTGCTGAATAATATTAATGTACACTTGTACTGATGTTTTTTATATTCATCGTTACTTATTAGCTACATTGGTTACTGTTTAATCTGAATTTAGTTACTGTATATTGTTGTTATGATTACTATATAATATTAGTGTGTTTTATACTTGTTTGTTTTATATTAATGGTTACTTATTAACTACATTGGTTCCCTTCATACAACTGTTAGTCTTTAGTTGGTAACAAACACATTATACTGGTTGTTTTAGACTGTAAAATACAATGAAAAATATGTTTTATGTTCTGGTTACTAAGTAGATAAGTGTTGATTACTGCCTAATATGGATTTAATTATTCTGTACTGATAATTTGATTACTGTATACTATTAGTGTGTTTTATACTAATTTGTGTTATATAGATGATTACTTATTAACTACATTGGTTACTTTCATGCAACTGTTATAATTTTATTGGTAACAATATCATCATACTGATTGTTTAATTGTAAGATGCATGTAAATATGTGGTTTATGGTCTGGTTACTAAGATTATGTAGTTTGGTTAATGTCTAATATTGATTTGATACTTTACAATGTTTATTCAGTTGTCAGACAATGGAGATGATTCCAGTTGTATTTTATTTCAACGGAACGTGGGCTGACAGTAACTAATACAACAAATTTGAAGTTACCGGCCTACTAGTTCCATCAACTAGTTTGTTCAGAGAATATATATTGGTTGCTGTATACTAATTAATTGGTTACTGTATAATTTTTATTTGGTTGCTGAATAATATTAATGTACACTTGTACTGATATTTTTTATATTCATCATTACTTATTAGCTACATTGGTTACTATTTAATCTGAATTTGGTTATTGTATATTGTTGTTATGGTTACTGTATAATATTAGTGTGTTTTATACTAGTTTATTTTATATTGATGGTTACTTATTAACTACATTAGTTACCTTCATACAACTGTTAGTCTTTAGTTGGTAACAAACACATTATACTGGTTGTTTTAGACTGTAAAATGCAATGAAAAATATGTTTTATGTTCTGGGTACTAAGTAGATAAGTTTTGGTTACTGCCTAATATGGACTCTATACTGATGATTTGGTTACTGTATACTATTAGTGTGTTTTATACAGATTTGTGTTATATAGATGGTTACTTATTAACTACATTGGTTACCTTCATGTAACTGTTATAATTTTATTGGTAACAATATCATCATACTGATTGTTTAATTGTAAGATGCATGCAAATATGTGGTTTATGTTCTGGTTACTAAGATTATGTAGTTTGGTTACTGTCTAATATTGATTTGGTTACTTTACAATGTTTATTCAGTTGTCAGACAATGGAGATGATTCCAGTTGTACTTTATTTCAACGGAATGTGGACTGACAGTAACCAATACAATAAATTTGAAGTTACCGGCCTACTAGTTCCATCAACTAGTTCATTCAGAGAATATATGTTGGTTGCTGTATACTAATTAATTAGTTACTGTATAATTTTTATTTCGTTGCTGAATAATATTAATGTACACTTGTACTGATATTTTTTATATTCATCGTTACTTATTAGCTACATTGGTTACTGTTTAATCTGAATATGGTTACTGTATATTGTTGTTATGATTACTGTATAATATTAGTGTGTTTTATATTAGTTTATTTTGTAAGACCCCAATTTTATATAAATAAAATTGAATTTTCTCTATTTATTATAGTAAGGGTTGATTTGATTAATGTGGTTAGTTTTGGATAAAATGCACAAATATTTTAAATAAGCAAGTGGTTATAAAATATTCATTGTTGTTGGGGAATATTCGTTTTGTCGTGGAATATTCTTACTGTCGGGGAATATTCGTACGACGGCGCAGCCTTGTGTAGGCCCCATAACGGAAAGCGATTGGATGAAGAAAACGACAAGTATGAGTTTTTATAAATAACGGTGTAGTTATTACCGTTAACACTGTTGGAATACCCGGTGGTTAAAATACGCGGTATTACACCAATTATCGATTCTTACGTAAGAATGCACTACTCAATAATTGTTAGAGTAATTACTGTTCAATATTTTATTGATTCAATAATTGCTACATTGATATTTTATATTATTATTATTTTAATAATTGTCACTGCACAGTATTTTCCATTATCAGATCAATAATTCATATTATTTGAATAATATTATTAGATAGCATTATTGACAATATCTAAGGAAGTTCTGTCTAAGCAGAGGTTTGGTCACCTAATTGCGCTCTAGTAAGGAAAAATCTTTATCGGAAGGCCCCCTCTTTCCTAGGAACGGCCTGGTTGTCAGTATAGCGATTCTGTAACATTATTTGTGAATAATTAATTATTGATTTATATGATAAGAAAAATATTTATTTATATGGATATAAATGGAGGAGTCTTTAGAAAAGTGACAATTGTTGAAAATTGATATTTTATCTTTTCTGATAAAATAATTCATTTAAATATATTATTATATTGCAATAATATAATAATGGTGTTATTTTTACGATGAATGTGTGATATATGAATAAATGAGGAGGAAGAGTATTTTTGTTGCAATAAATGATACAAATATGCTAAACATGTCGATGGGCCCAATTTTTGACTGAAATTTGATTATAGCATGTAAAATTGTCCGTATGTGAATTTCGGTCAATTTTTGCTTGGAATTTGGAAAAACATAAACTTACAAAGTTATAGAGAATTGAATTTCCTATGGAATGGACATACGATTTAAATTTTTTTGATAAAAGAATTATTTATTATGAATTATTGAAGTTCCTGAATAATTGATTTTTGAAGTTTTAAATATTTTTTTAATAAATATGTATTTTACAATTGGGTGGGCCCCACAGGTGTTGAAAACATGCTAAAATCAGTTTGTCTAAGGTGGGCGTGAATTTTTTTTAATTATATTAATATTTTATTAAATTTTTTGCTTTGATGTTATAAGCATTTTCCTATAAATAGGGTGCTTAGGTTAGAATTGAAAATTACACCAGAATCTGAAGTTTTCTCTCTCTATATTATCGAACGTATTTTTATGAGTATTTTGATACATTGAGTGTTGCTATACGGTGCAAATTTCCTTCAGCGTTATATCTGATATTCCAGCTAGAAGTACTATTCTTTTGAGGTAAGGGATGTTATTTTTTTTCAAATGATATTATTTCTTTCAATATCATTATATCGGAATAATGGTATAAATTTTATTATGAAATTTTTACCTTTTCATGTCGGGATTACTATTCATGAGTTACTATTCACGAGTTACTATTCACGAGTACTATTCACGAAGTATGATAATTTTTCTTGTAGAATTTTTACCTTTAAGTGTCGGGGTTACTATTCACGTACGACACTATTCACGTATACGGCACTATTCACGAATACGACACTATTCGCGAAAAAATTAAATTTTCTTTTCTGTGTCCAAGATTGTCTGTTATGATTCCTATCTTTGATTGGATCTATGTTTTGATAATTATTTTTGAATTCTGCTCCACAATTGATTATTATGGAGTATTTTAGAACTTAGATAAACCGAAGTACGAATCCCTAATCTTTGTCTTTTTATCTCTCTGAATTCGTTTTCTTGAAAATATTTTTATCATCCTCAGTCCTAAATGGTGATATAATTGAATATCTTTGGCCTGTAGTGCAAAGATGAATGATTATTTGATGAATATCTTTAGCCCGTAGTGCAAAGACGGACAGGTGTTGAGATGAACATTACCAACTGGTTATACAAATGAATATCTTTGGCCCGTAGTGCAAAGATGAATATTTGATGATTGATGTTACATGGATAAAATATTGATGATGAATTTTTAAATTCATAGATGATAGTAGATTTCATTCTCTACTTAACTCTTCTAATGAATTGTTATTTCCGCTACAGTTGTTGATCTAAAACTTGTTGTCTATTGTATTCTATCAGATTTTTTCCTGTTAAAGACTAATGATAATTTGTTGTATATTATCTTAGTCATAATATTCTTTACTGGACTAGTTGAGCTTACCCTTTTCTTTTTTGTTCTATTTTTCTTCTTAGGAGGCGAGAATATAGCGGGAACTAGTCGGGGTATGGAATGATGGTTCAAGATAGTTGTTTTAGTAGTACTCACTATTTTGTAAGATAGTGTATCAATAATTGTAATGAGAACTCTATTTGAGTTTTAATACTGTCTAGATGACAATATTCGTGTTGTCGTATTTTGCACGACAATTGTAATAATAAAGTTATAGTTATTTTTTGTACCATGTATTTGACGACTCAGAATGGGTTGGGTGGAATGTACCTATTTTGGGGGCATCACATGTTTTATATTAATGGTTACTTATTAACTACATTAGTTACCTTCATACAACTGTTAGTCTTTAGTTGGTAACAAACATATTATACTAGTTGTTTTAGACTGTAAAATGCAATGAAAAATATGTTTTATGTTCTGGTTACTAAGTAGATAAGTGTTGATTACTACCTAATATGGATTTAATTACTCTGTACTGATAATTTGATTAATGTATACTATTAGTGTGTTTTATACTAATTTGTGTTATATAGATGATTACTTATTAACTATATTGGTTACTTTCATGCAACTGTTATAATTTTATTGGTAACAATATCAGCATACTGATTGTTTAATTGTAAGATGCATGTAAATATGTGGTTTATGTTCTGGTTACTAAGATTATGTAGTTTGGTTAATGTCTAATATTGATTTGATACTTTACAATGTTTATTCAGTTGTCAGACAATGGAGATGATTCCAGTTGTATTTTATTTCAACGGAACGTGGACTGACAGTAACTAATACAACAAATTTGAAGTTACCGGCCTACTAGTTCCATCAACTAGTTCGTTCAGAGAATATATATTGGTTGTTGTATACTAATTAATTGGTTACTGTATAATTTTTATTTGGTTGCTGAATAATATTAATGTACACTTGTACTGGAATTTTTTATATTCATCGTTACTTATTAGCTACATTGGTTACTATTTAATCTGAATTTGGTTATTGTATATTGTTGTTATGATTACTGTATAATATTAGTGTGTTTTATACTGGTTTACTTTATATTGATGGTTACTTATTAACTACATTAGTTACCTTCATACAACTGTTAGTCTTTAGTTGATAACAAACACATTATACTGGTTGTTTTAGACTGTAAAATGCAATGAAAAATATGTTTTATGTTCTGGGTACTAAGTAGATAAGTTTTGGTTACTGCCTAATATGGACTCTATACTGATGATTTGGTTACTGTATACTATTAGTGTGTTTTATACAGATTTGTGTTATATAGATGATTACTTATTAACTACATTGGTTACCTTCATGTAACTGTTATAATTTTATTGGTAACAATATCATCATACTGATTGTTTAATTGTAAGATGCATGCAAATATGTGGTTTATGTTCTGGTTACTAAGATTATGTAGTTTGGTCAATGTCTAATATTGATTTGATACTTTACAATGCTTATTCAGTTGTCAGACAATGGAGATGATTCCAGTTTGATGACAGATTGACCGGGTCAGAATTTTTTGTCAATTTATCGACTCGAGCGTCAAGTGTTCAACAAATGATTTCAAGTAATTGGGCTAAAGATTATTTAAGGAAGTACAATTTAAGTGTTATTGGACTGACCTAATTCAACAAGTCAATTTATATTCATTTGGGCCTTCTAATTAAGCATCATTCGTGCTACTTCAAATCTGCCCATGCCCAGACATGTAAAGGAATAAAGACATGCCAACATTTATTCACATGTGGGCCGCCTACTTAACTTAGCTTATTAACATGAATTAAGCATAATCCATGCAAAGTTACAAGACTATCACGTGCGCCACTTGCATTCTAAATATACTGTTAGCATGGAAATAACATGGAGACTAATATGGACACCATATATTCACACGTGGAAAGGAGTCATATAGCATGCAAAGGACTCATGGGACAATATATTCAATCATTAAATCATGCATGGCTTTTGCAAATCAAGTCGTGCGGCTTTAGCAGCATCACGTGGCAAGGATTTTTAAGTTTTTATAATTCTATTGTAAATAGGATTTCTTTTTAATTAGGAATTCTTTTCCAAATTGACTTCTTTTAGGGTTATAGTTTATAAATTTCTATTAGGATTTTGATTATTTTGAGTAGTATAAATAGAGGTCCAAGTTATGTAATCAAACACATATACATTATTATTATTCAATATATTTGTGAGTTTATTCTATACTTTTGGTTCTTTGAAGAATTCCTAAGAAATTAGTAGTTTCTTAGTTCTTTCTTTGAGATTCAATTTGACTTATCATACAACAATTCATAGTTGTGTGTGGCGTCTTCTACCGCATCAATCATCGATTGTACCGAGATTACAGCTTCAATATAAACGAGGGGTCAAGGTGTCGTTGGTGTCCATTTAACGCTGATTTCCGAACGCGAGCAATTCTACCAAGATTACCGTCTACATATAGGCGAGGGGTTAAGGTGTTGCAAGCAATTCATCCTACAACTTTGCTGGAAACGATCGGGGCGACGACCACCTCATGCAAGTGTGCCGTGGAGTCTATCATTTGGTATCAAAGCTAAGGCTTTCTAGCAAGTTACTTATCTTTAATTTTCTGTCGAAATATATATTGTAAAAAAAAAAAGAGGAAAAAAAAAAGAAAAAAAAATCATATTTTTATTTCCATTGTGCTAACCAAATTTGTAGCATACCATCAAATCATCAAATTCCAACCAAGAGTTCATACCGTTTCATCATCATCAATTCTGAAACGGAGCTACAATTTACAAATCTAAGGCATATAAGAGGAGTACAAGGCAATCAATCGATGATTTTGTGATATTCTGATAGTCACACCATCTATATTTTTGTTTCGTGATAAATAATTTTTGAATTGATTAGTAAAACAAAGAATTTGCTAGGGGAATTCAAGAAGAACCTATTAGAGAGAATATTTTGAGGTAAAAGGCTTAGTGGTGAGTTTAATCGAGGGTAAAAGCCAATTGAGCGATACACGAGAGATTTATTATTATTTGATTGACACACGTAAGGGAGTGTGTGAGGAAATTGTTTTTATCTACTAACCCTTGTTTTGCAGTAAATATGTTGGGTTATGAGGAGCCATTGAAAAGAAGACCCAGAGTTCGTATGAAGTCTGGCGTAGATGAGTGGTGGAAATCATGGGAGGAGGATTATGAGAGGCATCTTAATTATAATGGATGTAGGGAGCAGCTTCATAAACCTATGGAGCACAGGAGGGAACATTTATTGTCTAGAGAAATAAAAGTTGAAGAAGATCATGCGATTCTTGGAGAATCATGGGAGACTAGAAAAGCTACAAGTGTGCAAGCTAACGAGGAAGAAACAATGCAACAAAAGAATATGTTTTATACTAGGTTTCTAGTACAAGAAAAGGTATGCATTGTAAAAATTGATTGTGATATTGGTACTAACATTGCTAGTACTACAATGGTGGAGAAACTAGGGTTGTCAACTGTTGCACATCCTCGGCCTTACAAGATGCAAGGGATCGTCAATTGTGAGGAGGTAATGGTGACTAAACGAGTGTCAGTTTCTTTTCGCATTGGCATATATGAAGATGAAATATTATGCGATGTAGTTCCAATCCATACTTGTCATTTGTTACTTGGGAGGCCATGGCGACACAACAGGCGCGCGAAGCATAACAGTTGTACTAATAAGTATTCATTGGTACACAATCGAATAAGAGTCAACTTTTGTCCTATGACGTCCGAGCAAGTTCGTGACGATCTAATGTATTTACAAAAAGATCGTGATCAAATG
This sequence comes from Panax notoginseng, assembly GCA_016801055.1. Taxonomy (NCBI): domain Eukaryota; kingdom Viridiplantae; phylum Streptophyta; class Magnoliopsida; order Apiales; family Araliaceae; genus Panax; species Panax notoginseng. Next base: position 44,400,789 of record CM029022.1, read on the forward strand.
CAAGAAGAAATTATAGAATATGCAGTCCAAGGAGAGTTATTGGGTTCGAGTGTTCAAGATGAAATCCGTGATCTAAAGCAAGTTGGTGAACATCTGAAAGAAAGTAATCAAGAAGACGAGTTTGTAAAAGGAAATACATGTGGAAAAGATCGACAAAAAGAAATTGTTCAAAAGATTGATAATGTAAAAGAAAAAATTGAAAAGAGTGAGAATGAAAAGAAAAGAGAGATTGAGAAAAAAGAGAATGAAAAGAATGAGCTTGAAAATAAACGAGAGAAAAACAAACGAGAGGGTGAGCATAAAGAAGAGAGAGAAGAAATATGTGACTATGAAAAAGAGAGTGAGTTGAAAAGTGAGTTATATTTTGAAAAGCCAATGATTGTACGTTCGTACAAGACGACACTTTTGAATACTAACACTAATTATTCTTCTTTGTCTAGTTTTGTTTTGTCTCTTGTACAGGTTATTGATGAAATACCCCGTGCTATCATTCCGTACCGATCAACTGATAGTATTTTCGAGGAGATGACGGAGTTACCAAGGCGGGTTGGAGAGTTGGTGAAAGTGGGTATCGTGAGAGAAGACATGAGTTCATGTGTTAATTATGAGATCATAGTACCTAAGGAGGATAAGACGTCAAGCTTGTGCATCGATGTTGAATTGGTAAACAAATATCGATGTGTTTTTCTTTACTTAGATAATATGCTTGATAAATTGCGTGGTGCTTGTGTTTTATCTACACTTGGAGATGGTCATGTGATGATAATACCTAATCAAATTAGTGTGCATGATTATGATAAATGGGAAATTGTTTTAACATGTGAGTTGTTTAGATGGATAGTTATTTCTGTTAGATTAACTGATGCATCTAACGTTTTCATGAGTTATTTAAAACATGTTTTGCATGCTTCTATTGGAAAATTTATTGTTAGCTATTTTGCGGGTAAAATCGTCTTTAGCATAAACTATGGAGGATATTTGATTTATGTTGAGTTAATTTATGATCATGATATATATTCTCGTTTTCGATGTGCTTACTTGCATGAAATTAATTCTAGGTTTTCGTATCCAAATATTGACGTAGGGTTTCATGCTAGTCAATTTTTACATGAATTATCGTTAGTTGACAATGGTAGTAATCATGTTGTTTCGTTAGAACAATCTTCATTCCATGATTTGCTATCATATGGTTTTGATTCAAGAAGTGTTTATCATCAAGATGGTTTGAGAGATGAGTTATTTGCATGTTTAGTTAGTTCACTTGGATTAGCTAAGGCATTGCATACTTTCATGGAGTTGTTGAATTATATTTTGCATTTTTTCAAGGGAAAATTTGTTATTCTCTATTTTGATGATATTTTGATTTTGGCAACACTTTGGGAAATTCTTTAGCATGTGTTGAGTTTGTTTGTGATCATCATCAATATGCTATTAAATTTTTAACTTATGATTGTGACCTTTTTATTTCGTTGGTGCTATTATGTGATTTTGATTGTGTTAATGTCAATGGAAGGAGAAAGGCTGGTTGTGTGTTGCAGATTCGTGATAGGATCATATTCATCGAGGGAAACATGTATCGTGCAATTCAATTCGATCAATGCATTGAGAGTCAACAGGGAAGTGTTTTGAATATTATTTTAGTAGACTATGCATATGATTCATTTAATTTCTTCATGATTAGACAAAAGAAACTTATTGATTTGTTTTGTTTCGTATTTAATCCAGGAATTCAAGAGAGTTTGCGTGAGAAGTCTGATGAATTTCAAGTATTGATATTTGATCCAGGAACATTGACAAATGTATTTTTGCGAAGGATCAAGATCTTTAGATTAACTTTTGATTCGGGGATTCGTCATTGGGAGAATCTATTACACGAGGAGATCTACATAATAATATTTGATCCAGGAGGAGTTGGAAATTTTCAATTTCTTGCTTGCGTTGCTGATATTGCTTATTCATTTAAATTACCAAGTGAGACTTGTGGTTATGTTTTGTTTGGCGATTCTAACTTTGTTTGTTTTGATGTAGGATCCGATTTATGGACAAATCCTTTTCAAGAGGAGCGGATGCCAGATTTGAGGACAAATCCTTTTGAAGAGGAGGGGAATGATGACAGATTGACCGGGTAAGAATTTTTCGTCAATTTATTGACTCGAGCGTCAAGTGTTCAACAAATGATTTCAAGTAATTGGGCTAAAGATTATTTAAGGAAGTACAATTTAAGTGTTATTGACTGACCCAATTCAACAAGTCAATTTATATTCATTTGGGCCTTCTAATTAAGCATCATTCGTGCTACTTCAAATCAGCCCATGCCCAGACATGTAAAGGAATAAAGACATGCCAACATTTATTCACATGTGGGCCGCCTACTTAACTTAGCTTATTAACATGAATTAAGCATAATCCATGCAAAGTTACAAGACTATCACGTGCGCCACTTGCATTCTAAATATACTGTTAGCATGGAAATAACATGGAGACTAATATGGACACCATATATTCACACGTGGAAAGGAGTCATATAGCATGCAAAGGACTCATGGGACAATATATTCAATCATTAAATCATGCATGGCTTTTGCAAATCAAGTCGTGCGGCTTTAGCAGCATCACGTGGCAAGGATTTTTAAGTTTTTATAATTCTATTGTAATTAGGATTTCTTTTTAATTAGGAATTCTTTTCCAAATTGACTTCTGTTAGGGTTATAGTTTATAAATTCCTATTAGGATTTAGATTGTTTTGAGTAGTATAAATAGAGGTCCAAGTTATGTAATAAAACACATATACAATATTATTCAATATATTTGTGAGTTTATTCTCTACTTTTGGTTCTTTGAAGAATTCCTAAGAAATTAGTAGTTTCTTAGTTCTTTCTTTGAGATTCAATTTGACTTATCATACAACAATTCATAGTTGTGTGTGGCGTCTTCTACCGCATCAATCGTCGATTGTACCGAGATTACAGTTTCAATATAAGCGAGGGGTCAAGGTGTCCTTGGTGTCTATTTAACGCTGATTTTCGAACGCGAGCAATTGTACCAAGATTACCGTCTACATATAGGCGAGGGGTTAAGGTGTTGCAAGTAATTCATCCTACAACTTTGCTAGAAACGATCTGGGTGACGACCACCTCACGCAAGCGTGCCGTGGAGTCTATCACTGTTGTACTTTATTTCAACGGAACGTGGACTGACAGTAACCAATACAACAAATTTGAAGTTACTGGCTTACTAGTTCCATCAACTAGTTCGTTCAAAGAATATATGTTGGTTGCTGTATACTAATTAATTGGTTACTGTATAATTTTTATTTGGTTGCTGAATAATATTAATGTACACTTGTACTGGAATTTTTTATATTCATCGTTACTTATTAGCTACATTGGTTACTATTTAATCTGAATTTGGTTATTGTATATTGTTGTTATGATTACTGTATAATATTAGTGTGTTTTATACTGGTTTATTTTATATTGATGGTTACTTATTAACTACATTAGTTACCTTTATACAACTGTTAGTCTTTAGTTGATAACAAACACATTATACTGGTTGTTTTAGACTGTAAAATGCAATGAAAAATATGTTTTATGTTCTGGGTACTAAGTAGATAAGTTTTGGTTACTGCCTAATATGGACTCTATACTGATGATTTGGTTATTGTATACTATTAGTGTGTTTTATACAGATTTGTGTTATATAGATGATTACTTATTAACTACATTGGTTACCTTCATGTAACTGTTATAATTTTATTGGGAAAAATATCATCATACTGATTGTTTAATTGTAAGATGCATGCAAATATGTGGTTTATGTTCTGGTTACTAAGATTATATAGTTTGGTTAATGTCTAATATTGATTTGGTTATATTACAATGTTTATTCAGTTTTCAGACAATGGAGATGATTCCAGTTGTACTTTATTTCAATGGAACGTGGACTGACAGTAACCAATATAACAAATTAGAAGTTACCGGCCTACTAGTTCCATCAACTAGTTAGTTCATAGAATATATGTTTGTTGATGTATACTAATTAATTGGTTAATGTATAATTTTTATTTGGTTACTGAATAATATTAATGTACACTTGTACTTATGTTTTTTATATTCATCGTTACTTATTAGCTACATTGGTTACTGTTTAATATGAATTTGGTTACTATATATTGTTGTTATGATTACTGTATAATATTAGTGTGTTTTATACTGGTTTGTTTTATATTGATGATTACTTATTAACTATATTGGTTACCTTCATATAACTGTTAGTCTTTAGTTGGTAACAAACACGTTATACTAGTTGTTTTAGACTGTAAAATGCAATGAAAAATATGTTTTATTTTCTGGTTACTAAGTAGATAAGTGTTGGTTACTACCTAATATGGATTTAATTACTCTATACTGATGATTTGGTTACTTTATACTATTAGTGTGTTTTCTACTGATTTGTGTTATATAGATGGTTACTTATTAACTACATTGGTTACCTTCATACAACTTTTATAATTTTATTGGTAACAATATCATCATACTGACTGTTTCATTGTAAGATGCATGTAAATATGTGGTTTATGTTCTGGTTACTAAGATTATGTAGTTTGGTTACTGTTTAATATTGATTTGATTACTTTACAATGTTTATTCAGTTGTCAGACAATGGAGATAAAATAAACATATACATTGGATAATTGGTAACTATTCTGAAATATTTTTATGTAAATTTGGTTACCCATCTAAAATAAAATGGTTACCTCTATATTCATATTTAGTTACCAACTGGACCATTTCTAAATAACTTTTATAACTATGTAATTTAAAAGTATCCATGTACATTAAGTACTTGATAACTATTCTAATATAAGTTTTAAATTATTTGTTTACTAAAAATAACTAAAATGGTTACCCTTATATTCAGGTTTGGATACCAACTGTAACTCTTAAACTATTTTTATTTTAATATGAGATTATAAGTGACCATCATATATATAAATGGGAACTCTTAATTGGAGTTTATTATTTCATCATGATGATAGGGTATAAATAAAACATATATATTTAATACTTTATAACATTCTTGATACAAACTTATAATTATTTGGTTACTAATAAAAAAAATAGTTACCGTATATGTAGGTTTGGATACCAACCTAACATTTCAACTAAAATAGCTGATGGATACTGTTCTGAACCAATTTTATGTAAGTTTGGTTACTCATAAAAAATAAAATGGTTACCTCTATATGCAGAACAAGTTTTAATGGTAACCAAAACAGAAACATCATGTAATGAAACCCATTTTAGGCAATCCATGTGTACTAAACAATTACATATTAACCAGGATAAAAAATAAAATTAACCAAAATTCCACATTGATGGCACAATAATAGTAGCCAAAACCACAAGATAACAGTAACCAAAATATAATAAAGAAGTAACCAAATAGTTATATAATAGTAACCAGAACAGAATTTAATGGTAACCAAAACATAAACAACCTGTATATCCAAATCCAGTTTAGGCAACCCATGTATACTCTCACATGTACATTTAACACTTGATATATGACCTTATACAAGCTTGTAACTATCTGGTTACTACTAATATATAAAATGGTTACCTTTCTATGCATGTTTGGTTACCATCTGCACCTTTTAAACAATGTATCAGACACAACTTAGAAGTAACAAATACGAACTAACAAATAATGTCATATCGTTACTAGTAATATAATCAAATATGTAATCCCATTTACATAAGCTCCAATAAACCTCACAGACTCACCAACCATAAAAAATATTTATGGATATCCAACAAAAACTAAAATACAAAACATTATTCAAAAAAACAAGACAACGACAACCAAACTAATCAAAATCTGGCACAAATCTTCTTGAAAATTCTCTATCAGTCTCATATCCCTCTAACTGTTTGTTCCTAGCATGCATGTAGAGGTTTGTGCATAATTTCTTCCGATACTGCGAAATGAGGAATGGAATAGGAATTTCAGCAAACTTCTGGTGAATAAAATGCTCAGCAAAACAAATCGTGAACATCCCACAATCACTGTACAAACAGACAAAAAAAAAAAAAAATCAAAACTAGATGTAATAATTAAAGAAAATAAATCACTATGTAGCAGCGATACCGAGTAACTACGACAATGACGAACAACTGAACCAATAACGATCACGAAAATGAAGAACAAATCACTAGTAACGATCAATGGAGAAGAAGAAAGCATGAACAAAAGAAAAGAAATAAGGGTTTCGGTAGGCAGAACAAGGGTTTCTAGCTGAAGACTCCCAGACAAATGATAACTGTCGGTTATCACGCGTTTAAAAAAAAAATCACCCCGATTTTAAGTGGGACACTAATTTGTCAGGTCAGCCCACTAATAATAATCTCCTAAATTAAGGAATCCTAATTGCACTAATATTGTAAATAAATATGAGGAAGTGCATTACTTTTATAATTATTTTATGGATACATCATTATTATAATTATTTTTAAAAATATAGTAAAATATGTAATTAATCCAAGAATTAATGAAGGTTGTCTCAAGAGATCGAATAAGGCTTCATCAAACTCTTTTTCTTTTTCTTTTTTTTCTTTTTTTTTTTATCAGAAAAAGAATGAAAGTTTATTAAAACCCACGGAAAATACATTAGTGACGAAACCAAACTTGATAAATGAAATATTCAATAAATTAAGGTGGAAATATTTATGTTCTTATGCATGATATACGTACATGTCAATCTCATGAACATATGCATGCCAACAAACATAATTTTAATTGAATATGTCAAACCACCCTTTCTGTGAAAAACTAAGTCTAACTATCAATATATAGATTTTGCTTGCTTTGTTATTTTTATCGCGATCTCTAATTCGAATAATTAGGCTAACAAAACTGATTGATTGCAGTTTTGCCCATGTAAAACTATGAGAAACTATTAATCATAAGGATTTATTCATTGTGTTATCTCATAGGCATATTATCTCAACAAATATATTAGTACGTAGTAATCATTCTAGAAAATACAATGACATATTTACATAAAGAAAATTACAAAATAAGCGGCTGGAAGTATGTGAAAAGAAACATTCACAAAGCACAAGTATGCATGTCAGTCTCTTTGATACTTAACCTCTTCTCCTTGTTACTTTGACCATCTCGGGCAGGTCGGAGACAACTTAAGGATTGTTTGTTACGTATTGAATGGTTGAATCGGTCGACCATTCAGTGCGTTTGTTTTGAAAAAAATTCGTCTGGATGACTGAATCGGTCAGTTATTCAGACGATTTGGGCCGAATGATTTAGTGTTTATTTTTGGGCTGAATGACAGTTGAATAAAGTATTTTTTTTACAATATTAACTATTATATCCAGTAATATTAAATTAATTTATAACAATTTTAAATTTTTTCAGAGGGGTAAAATAATAAAAATTTGTTATTTAAATGTTTCAGACATGTCAATTATCAAACAATTTTTTCATTCAGTATTCAATTTCATTTAGCTCATTCAGATTCAGAATCACTTCATTCAGTTTTTATCAAACAGTCCCTTAATCCTAGACTAAATATAGTCTAAGATTCATATTTCACTTTAACAGTCAGACTAAATTTAGTCTATGAGTTTTTCCGATGAAGTTGGTTGACTATATCAAAGAACTAGAATTTAGTGGACTATAATTTTAAATATATTTAAATAGGAGTGTGGTTGATGGACTATAATTCGTTAAATATAATATAGTTTTTTTAATATTATAATCAATAGAATAGTCCACCTGTGAAAGGATTGAAAGACTATCTCATGAATTGATGTCATATGGATTAAATATAATCCATTCTTTAATATGTAAGTTTTATTGCCACAAGCCGCAAGGATATAGTAGGAATTCTGTCAACTTTTGGAAATAGAATAATTTTTTTTTTTTAAAAAAAACTTACAAGGACAAGAGGCAAAGAAAGGTTATTTTTATTACTCTTCTTTAGTAAAATAGATTTAACGAGAAAATATAAATTTAGTTTTCACTGTTAGCTGTGACAATAATAAAAAATATGACCTGATTTTTATTAATAAAATTGAGTAAAGAGAAAATTGGAAAGATCAGTAGTCCCTTAATTACCCAAAAAATAGAGAAACTCCTACTTTGTCTATACATAGTTGTAGAAATTGTAAAAGTAATACCCCCTGCCCTCTAACACCCTGTCTTAGAGTTTTAATACGAGGAGAAAATAAAAGAAAATCAACCCAAAAAAAGGGCTTGTCTTGGAGTTTTTTTTAGTAGAAAAGAAAAGAAAGTTAAGTAAATAGATCGATGTCTTGGAGTTTGAGTTGGAAGAGAAACGAAAGGAAAGTGAGGAAAAACTAGTTTTTTTAGCCAAATATAAGAAAATTTATATTTTCACATATGAAAAGTGTCGCTATAAATGTATAGCGACGATTTTTTACTGTCGTTATACATCTATAATGATACTTTTCATATAAAAATATCAAAAAGTCATGTGTAAATATCAATTTTCAAAACAAAATGTGTCTTTCTCTTCCCATCCCTTCCCTTCCCTCCTTTAACTTTTCTTTAACCAAAAATATCTCAGACACAATGTATATATAAGATCAATATGTTGACTATTTAAAATAATTTAAGATATTTTTAAATTATAAACTATCATGATTCATTTAAGTATTCAAGGCAATAAATTCCATATAATTAATAGTAATTTTTAAAAATTATAATAATCGTAGTTGTATTAAAAAAAACAATGGATTTATATTCATTTTGAATTTAAAAATATTTTAAATTAAATTTTGAAAAGATAGTACCGATCTAATATTTTTTTTGTGAATGGATGGAGTACTAAAGTTGTTGTGTATCCACAAAATGCAACCTATAAAGTAAGATTACAAATAATTCAGATTATTTTTTGTTAGGGATAACTACTAGCTCCAACAAACCCTTTAGTAAATGCCAACTTTTTAATGCAATAGCAAAAATGTAAATTTAATGAATGAAAATAAAATACTCCCTCCGTCCTAAATTAATTGCTCAGTTTTGATTTTTTAAAGTCAAATTAACCATTTTTAAAACTAATTTTTTTTACTATTTTTACTAAAATATAGGTGAAGAAATTATAACCAAAAGAAAGTATATACAATTTATTACTAACCCCAATTTTTATAATTTTAGAAATATATTTATATATGCTTAATTATTAATTCTAAAAATAGTCAATTTGACTTAAAAAATCAAAACTGAGCAATTAATTTGGGACGGAGGGAGTAGTAACTTAACAAAGCTGTCGTTAATAAAATTAGTAAAACAACAAAATTATTAATAATAAAATTCACAAATTATATCGTCACAATCAATTTACTGTCTCTAGAAATTTTTTCCAACAGAAGCGGATTTTAACTAATTTTTTTCAAGTCTATGAGTTATTGCCCCTCTCTAATTTTTTGTTAAGCTGGAATTAAGGGGGAGTATTCAATTAAGATTTTTAAAGACTTTTTTTAAGTGACAGACTTTTGTAGAATTTATGAGATTTTAATGACTTTCACATACTTTAAAGACTTTTTTAAAATGACTTTTATAGACTCCATGAAATAAGTAACAGACTTTTATAAACTTTTTATCAAGACTGTGATAGACTTTTGTATACTTCTAATATATCTTGCAACTTATATTAATTATTAATTAGCCCATATGTACAACCTCTTCCTCTTTTTTTATGAACTAGAGTAAATCTCATTATATTATTGTGGCATGAGATTTTATATATGTTGAAAGCGTTCACATTATTCTACTCATTTCATGATACATTTGGATACTCGGATACCAATAAAATTTTAGAAATTACAGACGCAATACAAAAATTAATCTCACTTTTCATTGAGCTATATATACTTTATGCATATGCGTATGGTTTTTACTAATAATTGAGTTCTTTTTATTATTGATTGCTTTACTATATATATATATATATATATATATATATATATATATATATATATATATATATATTGATTGTGTGATTCTGTCAACTCAAATTTTTATCTTAATTGCTGCTAATTTTGTTTGATTGTGTGGATCTTTTTTATGCGCCTAACATATATCAAAGCAGTGCGTTTTTCTCTTTTTTATAAGAGAAAGATAACGATTCTGCCAATTTATCGTGTAGAAATACAACCACATGTTACATTATTTCACTATGATACACCAAAGACACTTGAAGACGAATATGGAGGATGTCTCAAAAATTAATAGTGATTTCCTTCGTTTAAAATGTCAAAAAACTAAAAAAAAACATACACATACACGTCATATATTTTCTATTTTCATATATTATAATACATAATCTTTACAATTGATATGAGAGTTTAATGATTTTATCTCACCTTTGTTGAACAAATCTCTTTCCTCTTTCTATTAGAAGCTTTTGAATGGCTGTTTTTTTTCTCACCAATTCAGATTAGGTCTAGTTATTTGTTTACTTATTAATATATCTTGTTAATTCTCTTATAATAAAATTATAATAAATTCAATTATTTTTATGGCCCAAATTTTACCAAATTATTTATCCATCTCATATTAATATTTATTAGCCCATATAAAATAAATAACTAATTTGAACCAATAAAAGACAAAGTCTAATTAATAACTAGTTTTATCCACTTTTGTGTTTATTTGAAAGTTTTTAGAAATCTTTAGATATGAGATAAGACTTTGGATATGGGTTGATAGTTATAATTCTTCTTCTAAAGTCTGTCAAACTCTACCATCTGATAGAAATATTTAAAATATGTGACTTTTTGAATACCAAAATACTTTTATAGACTTTGTAAAAATCTTAATTCAATACCACTTAACTTTTAAAGACATTAAAAAAGTTGTAATTGAATACCACTAAACTTTTATAAACTCTTTAAATATCTTGATTGAATACAACCAAACTTTTAAAGTCTTTAAAAATCTTAATTGAATATACCCCCCTAAATTATAATGGAATTTTATCTTTTGCATGACCAAGTTTAACTTTTTTATAAATTCTGCCCCCTTGAGTTTACTAACTTATAAATTCTACCCCTTGAGTTTACCTATAAAAAAAATGATCATAGACAAATGCCTATGCTGCCCTCTACCTCCATCCGCCCCTAACTTACTGTAACAATCACAACCATATACATATCATCCTCTATATATAGTCCATATTAGCTAACACCATCCCCTCACACAAAAGTTATAAACTAACAAGTCCTTTTGTAAGAGAGAGAGATTTCCTTGTCAAAAAATTAACAAGATGGTTTTCATGGCAAAGCAAAAACAAGTAATTAGCATAATCATTTTGTTACTTGTTATCATGACGACTGAACAAGCCCAGTTCCGTTCCAATAGTGGCTCGGGCACATCATGCTGTGACCTGTACGGTTTGAGTTCGTGCTGCCCCATCCTCGTCGCATCAGCATCAGCAGCAGATACTGTCCTTACTGGTGCTGCCCTGGGCAGTCCTAGTCCGTCTCCTTCCCCGACAAAGGGGGTCAACTCCCCACATTAATGCACCCTAGTTGGGCGCAGAAGCATTTTCATTACTTTATTGCAATTTGGGATTCTGTTTTCTATTTATAGTTTGTGTTTGTGTGTGAGGCTATTGCTTCTGTAATTTTTCAAATATTTTCTGAAAAAATTATAAGTCGAGTTTCTAGTGTTGTACATGTCTAAATTCTTCTATATGATGTGTTAGAACCATGCTATTTGAACAGAACAAATTTGAATTCAGCCTAAAAATCAAACGACAAGGCTTCTATCCTTAGGATTATATTCGTCCCCAATTTACTGCAACACAATTTACAATGAATTAAGTGTTAGAATTTGAGCCTAATTTAATATGGGAATCATTAATTATTTTAATGATTCCATATATTATGGTGTTCTACTCCATGAGTATATTAAATTAAGTATTTGGAAGCTCAAATCCATAAAGTATTGAATGAGACAATAACTCCCAAAGATCACACTTGAAAATGATAAAAGATAATAAATACATGTGGGAAAAACCAAGTTCCACATAGGTTATGAATTAAATATTTTATATGTTTATATATAAGGAAATGCTCTTGGGTTTGGATCCTAAGGGGCACCCCACTTTTGTAGAAGGGAGAGGACCTAGCTAAGGCTATGTTCGAACCCACGTGCGTTGCCGCCACTGTCTGGCCAGCCTGGCTCTTCCGACCGGCCGTCGTTTTGAGAAGCAGTATCTGCTGAAAGGGTATAAGTCTGAACGGACGATCAAAAATTACGTCGTTTTGTCGCGCCTTTTCTACTAAGGCTAAAACTACGTTGTTTTGATTATACTAATACTAAAACTACGTCGTTTTATAGGTCCGAATAGACGCGCCCATACTGCATAAGATCAAAACTACGTCGTTTTAACTAAAGGATACCATGTGACGCCCCCAAAATAGGTCCACATGACCTATTCTGAGTCGCCAGATATTACACTAAAGAAATCAAATACAAATTTTATTTATACATCTGTTGAACTGTCGTGCAGAATACGACAACACATAAGTTGTGAGTTTTAATACAAATATATGTAACTCTCATGGCGTCTCGACCACAACACCTTACAATTGTAATTTACATAAAAGTACAGTCAATAACTGTTTTAAAAATTAAAATATTTGAAAAATGCTCAAGAAAACCTTCGTACATGGGAGGCCATGCATCTAAGTTATAATAGATATCATATGTTCACAGAATTATCCTTGGTTGACCCAACAATCCCCAAAGGAAAACGAAAAGATTGCTATCATGTTCTTTTCAATGGTGAGTCTTCTTTTGACATATAATTATCTTCATTGTCTCCAATTGAGAATTATATTTCAACTAAACTCCAAGATTATATAGGTAGTGCTCGTAGATATACTCAGCAAGTGGATGTGCACAACCCTGTCTTATGATAACACGAAGTCGTATGTCGTTAGATATCTTGTATGATAGTGGCAAAACACCCTTTAAAAGTTGGGTTCACCTCACCCTATTCAGTTCACCAAAATCAACGGTTAAAATGACGTATAAAATACGACACACTTATCTAAAATTCTCAATAAAATTATTTCCATACTATTTTAGGGGAAACCTCAACAGCTATAGGCCATCATTCTATTCCCCTGTTACCCCTGCTCGACCCAGCTACACTCTTATTACCTTAGTAGAAGACTGGAAACTTCAATAGTGAAGTAGCAAAATACTCTTCTTCTTGCTCTCTATAGTTTCTCTCTCAATAGTTTCTCTTGTGAGTTTCAGTGAATTGGTAAGAATGAAAGAATAATTAAACTTCTATTTATAGGAGAAATAACTAAATAGTAACTAATTCACGAACGGTCCAGATTGATTCACTATTAGAACGGACGGTCCAGATTGATTATTATTAAAACCACAACCGACGGTCCAGATTGATTTACTTTTAAAACTACCACCGACGGTCCAGATTGATTTACTATTAAAACCACCATCGACGGTTCAGATTGATTTACTATTAAAACCACCACCAATGATCCAGATTGATTTACTATTAAAACCACCACTAATGGTCCAAATTGATTTAACTTATTACACTTTAGTACCCCTAAAGTTTTCCAAGTTTGCATTATTCCCCTATAACTTTTGTAATTCATTTATCTTCAATAAACACATTCTTAATACTTCAACAATTATTCATCATTAATATTATAACTCACAATATTTAACAACCAGATCATTCCTAAGAAAGATGGGGCTTTCCGATAAAGATTTCTCCCTATTGACGAGTAATTAGGTGACCAAACCTCTCCTCGACAGAACTTTCTAGACATCGTCAATGTTATAAATAATAATATGAATAACTTTGTTGTCTCAATTACTAATTTAATAATATAAAGTATTATGCAGATGATACTGTGACAATAATTGAATCAAATAACGTGAGATACTATGCAACAATTACTGTAGCAATAATTGAGTAAACTGAATGGCTTCTTACGTAAGAATCAATAATCAAATACCATGTGCTACTATGCAACCACGCATATTATAGTACTTTTACCACCGGGTATTTCAACAGTTTAACGGTGAAACTTTCGCCGTTATTTTTTATAAGAAGTTATTTCTGTCATTTTTTTAACTCCGACAGTTATTTCGTTGTGGGGTCCACCAATGATTGTGTCGTCGTATAAATATTCTCTGACAAAAAGAATATTCCTCGACTAAACGAATATTTTATGACACAATGAATATTTTATAACAACTTACTTACTTTGCAAAATTTTTAAATATCACCCTTAACTTTAACCTTTTATCAATTTAACCATTTACTAAATAGAATAACAATTATCAGAAAATTGAATACTTTCATTTCATAAAATTCGGGGACTTACAATCTCTCCTCCTTATGAAATTTCGCCCTCAAAATATACGTACCTGATAGTTCGAAGAGATGAGAATACCTTGCTTTCTTTTCGGATTGTATCTTTCCAGTTATTTCTTCTGTATCATGATTTTCCCATTGCTCATCTCTTTTATTTCAGATATCATTCTAGAATATATCTTTAAAATAAAGGTTAATTGACATATCACAATTTGTCAACTTATCAAGTAAACAATTTCAGCTTAGGTAAGTCACACACTAGCGAAGTATATTACTCGTCTCTCCCCTCCTAGTTCTAGACTCATATCTCCGCCAGCGACCATATCCCTAAGCTCTGATACTATTTGTGACGCCCCCAAAATAGGTCCACACGACCCATCCTGAGTCGCCTGATATCACACTACAGAAATTAAATATAAACTTTATTTATACAACTGTTGAACTGTCGTGCAGAGTACGACAACACATAAGCTGTGAGTTTTAATACAAATATATATAACTCTCATGGCGCCTCGACCACAACACCTTACAATGGTACTTTACATAAAAGTACAGTCAATAACTGTTTTAGAAATTAAAATCTTTAGAAAATGCTCAAGAAAACCTTCGTACATAGGAGGCCATGCATCTAAGTTATAATAGATATCATATGTCCACATAATTATCCTTGGTTGACCTAATAATTCCCAAAGGAAAACGAGAAGATTACTATCATGTTCTTTCCAATGGTGAGTCTTCTCTTGACATATAATTATCTCCATTGTCTCCAATTGAGAATTATATTTTAACCAAACTCCAAGATTATATAGGTAGTTCTCGTAGATATACTCAGCAAGTGGATGTGCACAACCCTGTCTTATGACAACACGAAGTCGTATGTCGTTAGACATCTTGTATGATAGTGGCAAAACAAAAGTTGGGTTCACCTCACCCTATTCGGTTCACCAAAATCAACGCTTAAAATGACGTATAAAATACGACACCCTTATCTAAAATTCTCAATAAAATTATTTTCATACTATTTTAGGGGAAACCTCAACAGTTATAGACCATCGTTCTATTCCCCTGTTACCTCCGCTCGACCCAGCTACACTCTTATTACCTTAGTAGAAGACTGGATACTGCAATAGTGAAGTAGCAGAATACTCTTCTTCTTGCTCTCTATAGTTTCTCTTGTGAGTCTCAGTGAATTGGTGAGAATGAAAGAAGAATTAAGCTTCTATTTATAGGAGAAATGACTAAATAGTAACTAATTCACGAACGGTCCAGATTGATTCACTATTAGAACGGATGGTCCAGATTGATTACTATTAAAACCACAACCGACGGTACAGATTGATTTACTTTTAAAACCACCACCGACGGTCCAGACCAGATTGATTTACTTTTAAAACCACCACCGACGGTCCAGATTAATTTACTATTAAAACCACCACCGACGGTCCAGATTGATTTACTATTAAAACCACCACCAATGGTCCAGATTGATTTACTATAAAAACCACCACCAATGGTCCAGATTGATTTAACTTATTACATTTTAATACCCCTAAAGTTTTCCGAGTTTGCATTATCCCCCTCTAACTTTTGTAATTCACTTATCTTCAATAAACACATTCTTAATATTTCAACAATTATTCATTATTAATATTATAACTCACAATATTTAACAACCAGATCATTCTCAGGAAAGAAGGGGCTTTCCGATAAGGATTTCTCCCAATTGGCGCGTAATAAGGTGACCAAACCTCTGCTTGACAGAACTTTCTAGACGTCGTCAATATTGCAAATAATAATATGAATAACTTTGTTGTCTCAATTATTGATTTAATAATATAAAATATTATGCAGATGATACTGTGACAATAATTGAATCAAATAACGTGAGATACTATGCAACAATTACTGTAGCAATAATTGAGTAAACTGAGTGGTTTCTTATGTAAGCATCAATAATCAATACCGTGTGCTACTATGCTACTACGCGTATTACTGTACTTTTATCACCGGGTATTTCAATAGTTTAACGGTAAAACTTTCGCTGTTATTTTTTATAAGAAGTTATTTCTGTCGTTTTCTAACTCTGACAGTTATTCCGTTGTGGGATCCACCAATGATGGTGTCGTCGTACAAATATTCTTCGACAAAAAGAATATTCCTCGACCAAACGAATATTTCCCGACACAACGAATATTTTATAACAACTTGCTTACTTTGCAAAGTTTTCAAATATCACCCTTAACTTTAACCTTTTATCAATTTAACCATTTACTAAATAGATTAACAATTATCAGAAAATTGAATACTTTCATTTCGTAAAATTCGGGGTCTTACATACCATATATGCCTTTTCAGTGGCATCCCATGCCTTTTCAAGTGCTAAGTGCCCATCCGAAGGGGCACCAACCCCTCCTATATAGATAGGAGGGGGCAGCCTTCATACTCATTCAATTAACTAGCAATTCAGTATTTTAGTCATTCTAGTCTTTAGTTTTCCATCAGTTTCATAGTTATAAAGAGAGAGAGAGAGAGAGAGAGTTAAAGCATTTAATTTTGGTTCATAGAGTATACTTTTTGTAGTGCTGCAAAAGTATACAATGTCATTATATTTTGGGAGACAAGTGCTATCAACTCTAAGCACTATACGGAGGGCGTAATTATCTTAAGGACATAGTACCAAGTACTAGTCTTGACGAATCATTTACCGCGAGATAAGTTAATATAAATATATATATAGTTTCCTTTAAGGTTACTAACAATCTTAAGACAATTAATTTTTTTATATATATATATTTGCAAGAAATATGGATACCAATTCTGTTACTATAATTGGTTCTTCTTCTACACCTTCTATACCAAATGTTCATGTGAACCATGGTGAAAAATCAGAAAAGTTAAATGGAACAGAATTTAAAAGATGGCAACAAAAGATGTTGTTTGATCTTACTACTTTGAACTTAGCGAGGTTTCTTCATGAAGATCCCCATGTGCTCAAAGAAGATGAAACATACAGGCAGGTTATTGCCGCAATAGATGCATGGAAACATGCAGATTTTTTGTGCCGAAATTATATCCTTAATGGATTGGATAACATATTATACAATGTGTATAGTTCTCTCAAAACAACAAGAGAATTATGGGATTCTTTGGATAAAAAATATAAAACCGAAGATGTTGGCACGAAAAGATTCGTAGTTAGCAAGTTTTTGGACTACAAGATGGTGGATTCCAAGGCAGTCATCAACCAAGTCCAAGAATTACAAGTAATCCTGCATGAAATACATGCAGAAGGTATGTCTTTAAGTGAAGCTTTCCAAGTTGCTGCTATCACTACTACAAAACAGTAAATAGATAACGCGTAAAAAACGTTGTAGAAGGTCTTACAGAAATGTCGTATTTAAGGGTGTTATCTATTTGACACCTTTATACAACGTTTTTAAAACGTTGTAGTTTGACACATTACACAACATTTTTTTCTTAAAAAACGTTGTATATTTGTTTTCTATAAATTCTTGAGTGCTTGAAAACGTTGTAGATGATATGATTCCACAACGTTTTCTGGCATAAAATGTTGTGGTTTGATGCATCAGATAACGTTTAAACACATTTATACAACGTTTAGAAGGTGTCATCTATTTAAACTACTTTATAAAATATTTTTAAAATAATTAAGAAATAAAACAATAAAACAAAGCTAGTTTCAATAACTTGAAAATATATTAATTAATTAATAAGAAATGTCATACAACTACGAAATTATATATTACTCACAAAACAAATACTTAAATAAAATTGACATAACTTTTCCATTTTTATTGCTCTAAACAAAACATAGCAGACAGTTTGCATATGCCAATTAAACATTGCCTAAACGATACAGTAAATGAGTTGGAATGGTCATAGCAGACAGTTTGCTGCAAAATCCTGGCAAGATCAACATTCACAGCTTTGAAAAGTTGTTCCAGCGCTTGAGTCCTGCTCATGCCAGGGAAGATTGGCTCCACAGCATCAAAGTCATAGATTGACAGGATCGATGATAATGGATGTGCTGAAAGTATTCCAAGAAGATCTCCTCGCATGTCAACTTGGAAAAAGTGACACATTTTTAAGTGATAGTCTATTTAAATTACCAATGCCACCATATCACCTGGTTTGCAAATTCAGATATCCTTTAGTCAATAATATGGTACTCACATACTAAACACACTAGTTTTTAATGCAAAAGTACCCTAAGTACAACAAGTAGATGCGAACATTTGACGTGTCAAGTGACAACAAATACAAGAAGAAGAAAAAATAGAGAAATTAATAAAAGGAGCTTTGTATCAACTCTAAATCTGAAAACATGCATTCAACTTTGGTTAAAGAAGTCCATAGTCGCATGCTCATTGTAGAAACTACATGCGGGTGATCTATGATATTATTAGGCAACACATTGATTGCGAAAAACTACATATAAAGGTAAAATGTTGAATATTACTCCAGGCTCTAATTGCAGACCAAGATATAATCGCAATACCTCACAACATACCATTATTTTATTAAAGTGCCAATTTTATTTGGAACATTAACTCATTTGCATATGCCAACTCTACAACTACCGCTTGACATGTAATAGACATGAGCATAATAAAAGGAAGTTCACCAAAATAGACAACTTTTAGGATACTTTAAAAATAAACTACCAGCAGTGTGGTTCGGACACCATCAGAAGATGCAGAATGAATGCAATTGCTCTACACAAAGCTGCGTTTAACAGTTTTCTTATATAAATTTCAAATGGTAATCTGAATTATTTGAAGGAAATGTGTAGTAAAGGCATATAGCGAGTAGTCCTTTGTCAAACCCCTTTTGAATATGAAAATGCATAACATGATAAACAACTGTAATGCATTAATAAAATTAGCTTACCACAAGACTGCCATTGTCTAAACTTGTAGTGTATCTGAGAGTCCAGAAATCCCGTGCAGGTGCCAGTGTGGTTGGAGCATATGTCTAAAACAAATTTAGATTTATTTAATTATCTAAGTAAAAACATTCGATGTAGAACATTAGAAGAATACAAAAAATCTAACAACTATTGTTAACCTGTGTATAAAGAAATTCAATCGTTCCTCCATTTCCAGCAGGAAACATAGTGAAAACTTCAAGTGTGACACCCCCAAATTCGGGTACTTCATTCCCACAAGATTTGGTATTCACTTGATAAAAACATTCCTATCTAACTACCCAATCATAATAAAATTTAATAATAAACCTTCCCATTAAAGGATTACATCAATAATTTCAAATAAAATCTTTCAGGTTATCTAACCTTTAAATACAAACATCATATGCGGAAAATTAAATAATTACATCACAAGATTTCAAATAAAGTCTGACAATATTAAAAGTCAACATGTTTACAAGTCTTCAATACTTGTTCATCTTTCCTTTCCCTTTACTGGTGCTAGGTACGTCGACCTTCTCAACTTTAGCTGTAATAGTTATATAAACAAGAGTGAGCAAACAAGACTCACTTGAAGTGACAATGAATAAAACTTTACAACAGTTGCCAAATAATAGGCTCAATAGAACTGAATAATATGCTCTATTATTGATAATCAAAATTTTGAAATATATATCTGAGGGTCATAAGACCACGAACTATGTCCATAGTTATAAGTAATCTTTCAACTTAAACTTTAACAGTCATAAGACTATAGGGACTCCTCGTACTTAGGGGGATCAGCCCTTCGTACAATGTATTGTGCACAAACATTTCAACGCTATGCGTAAATTATCCCCTATAATAGGGTTGTTCATCTCAGCATTTAGAATACAAGTCCGAACCAAAGTAAGTTTGGTTTGGATACATTTTAAGGTAATTTGGGATTCAACGAACATTAACTAAGGATTAGTTTAATAAAAAGGTAATAACATTATGCTATGGAATAAATCGTAAGTGAATCAACATTGTATGCTAAGGTCATGCTTTAGGAATAATCTAAGAGCATAAGCATAGAATAACATAACATACCTTGCTTGAGCAATATTAAGCTAAGATTATTTAGAATTGAGTACTGAGCATGCATAACAAATAGTAAATTGAACGATAAAACTTGTTCAATATTAATATATCATAATGTAGAACTTGTATGCTAAATCACAAGTTAAAGATTAGAGAAACTTGTTCAATATCAAGAGGTAAGGTTTAAGAGCTTGCACAATATAATTAGAGTTAAGAAACTTGCTCAACGAAAGTTTAGAGTTAAAAACCTTGCCTCGTACGTAGGTTAAACAATCACTACTCACGTTCACCACAAGTCCTACACATACCATATGTATTGACAATACACATTATTTACAATAATATTAGCTTCATGAATTTCTTTTCCACTTTTAGTATAGCTCACTAACTAAGTTTAAGTTTAAACAACATCACATCTTTTCATGAACATCACCTTTTAGCTTTATTACAACTACATAAGTGATCATGTCATTGCACCATATACACATTAACAACTTGATACAACATCCTATTACATATCCAACATGTTATCATTAGGTTACACTAATACACAAAGGATTACACTTGCATTCGCGCATTCCGACGCCCTCCGATTGCCTCTAAATGCACAATAGTCCTAAAGATGGCCATTTTGACCCTTCATAACGACATCAAACTGAAAAACTTAAAGAATAAAAGTTATAGGCCTATTCGTCCTTGTTTTGAATCATCTTGAATCGCATCAATCGGAGT
Organism: Panax notoginseng; assembly: GCA_016801055.1. Taxonomy (NCBI): domain Eukaryota; kingdom Viridiplantae; phylum Streptophyta; class Magnoliopsida; order Apiales; family Araliaceae; genus Panax; species Panax notoginseng. The sequence goes on from CM029022.1 coordinate 44,421,947, forward strand.
TCGTATGAAAATGTTATGCTTATTTTAGTAAAACATGTCCGGTCAATTTTTTTTCTTCACAATTTGGCAAAACAGACCACCCCCCTCCCCCGCCGGGGCGGGGGTTTTTACACTAGGGTAGCCCGCCGGGGTGGGGGACCATTCTTCTAGTTCGCGAATTATGATCCCGAACACTACAGAAAGCCAAATTAGGCCTACAAACACCTTTCTAACAACCAAACCAACCTACCCAAGGTGTAATATGTTTACAAAAATATAAACTAATGTTTCTAATATGTTTCTAATCACATAAACCACATAAACATCAAGATTACTACCTTTAAATTTCACTGTTTCTCTTATTTCCTCTTATTTTGACATTCATAGCGAAATTCTTCACTGTGAATTCGTTTTACAACCAAAACAGTTGGTTCTAATTACATTGTTTTCGTTTCTTCATGTATTTTCATAATCAATAGCCAATTTATACATTATACAAAGAATTTAAATCTCAATTTTACTTTAAACTAAGCCATATTCATATATTTTCATACCAATTCACTGTAACATGATTTCTTTCACAAATAAATACATAACATGAATTAATTTACTATAACTCATCTATAAACTTATGAAAATAACTTTATAACAACTAATTATTATATAGAAACTATATACAACAAATAATTCAATCTTCACAAAGTTTAAAGAGGATTTTGGAAGAGAATAAAACTACAACTCTTTGAAAAGTAAAAGTAAGATGATACCTTAGTTTTAGAAGATGATGGTTATCGTTTAATTATCAAGCTTTCTTTTTCCCAATTTCTATCTCAAATTCTCTAGACTTCTCCCAATTCTCTCTTAATTTTTTTCTGCAACTTTCTTCTTTTCTTCTTTTTCTTTTTCTGAGTTCTTTCTCTCTTACTCTAACCTTACGTACTAAAGATATAACGTATAGGTAATAATATAGGTATTAATTATATAATATAAATATAACTTTAACTGACATCAGTTATGTTTTTTGAAAATCAAAAGCCATAAGGCTTGTTTGGCTAACTACTTTAAAATTTAATCAATTAAATCTTTATGCCTTGTTTGGTAAAATATATTTAAATTAAAGACCTAATATGCATTAAGTCTTGTTTGACAAACCTCCTTTAACTTATTTTAATAACTCCTTTATAGTATAGTTTATGGTCACACTTTATTTAATTAAATTTTAATATTCAATTTAATTAATTCTAATAGCAATTTATTTAATTAATTTATCACATAAATCAATACAACATAATTATATTTTTCTTTATAATTATAATTTTATTTAATCAATTAACACATCATTTTAATTACAAATTCAAATTCAAATATCATTATAATAATTCATTTAATCATTATAAACTCTCTAACTTAATTTATAATTTAAATTAGAATATTATCTCATGATAATTAATTTCCTTAACTCATTAATTATTTATTAAATAAATAATTAACCAATCAAATTAAATCACCTTAAACAAATATTTATTCGATCAATAAATATATCAATTAAAATATTTATATAACTCAATAAATATTTTAAATTACAATTTAAAATTCTGAATTATTACATTCTTCCCTCCTTACAAGAATTCTGTCCCCAGAATCACAATTCAAACAAATCATTCGTCACATTCTTCCCTACTTATAAAGATTCTGTCCCCAGAATCAAAGACACATATTAAATAAATAACTCAGGGTAAACTTTCATCATTTTATCTTCGAGTTCCCACGTAGCTTCTTTAGCATTGTGGTTCCTCCATATCACCTTCACGGAAGGTATTACTTTATTTCTGAGCACCTGTTCTTTCCTGTCAACTATCTGGATAGAAATCTCTTCATAAGACAAGTCTTTATCAAACTGCAACGGTTCATACTCGATCACGTGTTTGTAATCAGGTTTATACGGTCGTAACACCGAAACATGAAAAGCATTGTGAACGTTTTGCAATTCTGGAGGTAAAGCTACCTCATAAGCCACTTCTCCTACTCTTCGCAGCACTTCGAAGGCTCCAATAAACCTCGGGCTTAGCTTTCCCTTTTTACCGAAATGAATTTTTCCCTTCCAAGGAGAAACTTTTAAGAACACGTAATTTCCTACGTCGAACTCCCGATCTTGTCTGTGTATCAAACATACTTCTTCTGTCTGTCTTGAGCAGCTACCAATCTTATTCTGATGAGTTTGACAACCTCAGCAGTTTGTTGTACCAGTTCTGGTCCTAATAGTTGACGTTCATCGACTTCATCCCAGCACAGTGGAGTTCTACACTTTTTGCCGTATAATGCTTCGTAGGGCGGCATACCGATGCTTGCGTGGTAACTGTTATGCAAATTCCACCAATGGTAAATGTTCATCCCAGCTCCCTTTGAAGTCCATGATGCATGCCCTAAGCATATCTTCCAATGTCTGGATTGTTCGTTCGCTTTGGCCATCTGTTTGTGGATGATATGCCGTACTCATTCGCAACTGTGTTCCCATGCATTCTTGTAGTCTTTTCCAGAAGTTTGATGTGAATAACGGATCTCTATCTGACACAATTGACACTGGCACTCCATGCCTCAAAACGATCTCTTTAACGTATAACTTTGCCAACTGACCAAGATTGAACCTAATCTTTATTGGCAAAAAGTGTGCTGATTTTATCAGTCTGTCCACTATCACCCAAATCGCATCGCATCCTCTCTGAGTAGTTGGAAGACCCACCACAAAATTCATTGCGATGTGTTCCCACTTTCATTCCAGTATTTCCAACGGTTGAAGTAATCTGCTTGGTCTTTGATGCTCGGCTTTGACTCTTTGACACGTCAAGCATTTCACGACACATTCTGCAACATCTCTTTTCATGTTTGGCCACCAAAAATGTTGTCGTAAATCTTGATACATCTTCGTACTTCCAGGATGAATCGAATATCTTGTGTTATGTGCTTCGGTCAAGATTTTGTCTTTAATCTCTGGTACTGCTGGAACCCAAATTCTTCCCTCGAATCTTAGTAACCCTTCAGTATCGATCTTGTATTTCACTTCACAACTCTCAACCACTTTCTCTTTGATCTTTCCACATTTTTTATCTTGTAGTTAAGCATTCTTAACTTTGTCCACCAAAGTTGAACTAGCTTCTATTTGGAATAGTCTTTCATCGGATTCTTTTGGAAATTTTATTTCTAACTCTAGCTTTGTCATTGTTGAAATAAGCTCCTCCTGAGTGGTTATCAACATAAACTTTTCCCGACCTTTCCTGCTTAAAGCATCTGCAACCACATTCGCTTTGCTTGGATGATAAAAGATCTCACAATCGTAATCTTTTATCAATTTCATATATCTTCTTTGACGCATATTCAGGTCCTTTTGAGTGAAAATATACTTCAGACTTTTATGGTCTGTGTAAATCTCATATTTTTCTCCATAGAGATAGTGTCTCCATATCTTTAGAGCAAATACCACCGCAACCAACTCTAAATCATGAGTCAGATATCCTTTCTCATAGTCCTTTAGTTGTCTTAATGCACATGCAATAACTTTGTCGTTCTGCATAAGAACACAACCCAATCCTTTATGTGAGGCATCACTATACACCACAAAGTTTCATGTATTATCTGGTAATGATAACACATGTGCCACACTTAACTTCTTCTTCAAATCTTGAAAACTTTCTTCACACTTCTCCGTCTAAACAAATTTTACAGCTTTCCTTGTCAAATTTGTTAACGGAGTGGCTATCTTGGAAAAATCTTAAATAAACCGTCTATAGTAACCGGCCAGTCCCAAGAAACTCCTCACCTCTGAAGGTGTTCTTGGTTGTTCCCAATTGATTACGGCTTCAACTTTTGATGGATCCACTGAAATTCCATCTTTGTCAATCACATGCCCAAGAAATTGTACACGATGTAGCCAAAATTCATACTTAGAGAATTTCGCGTACAACTTTTCCTTTCTTAGTGTCTCCAACGACAACATAAATGTTCCATGTGTTCTTTTTGAGATTTGGAGTACACCAGAATGTCATCGATAAATACCACCACAAACTTGTCTAAGAATGGTTTAAACACCCTGTTCATTAAATCCATAAATGCAGCAGGGGCATTGGTCAAACCAAAAAATATCACCAGAAACTCGTAATGTCCATACCGAGTTCTGAATACCGTTCTAGGTACATCACCCTTCCTTACCTTTAATTGATGATACCCACTTCTTAAATCAATTTTTGAGAAGTATTTAGCACCCTTCAATTGATCAAACAAGTCATCTATTCTTGGCAACGGATATTTATTCTTAATAGTGACTTTGTTTAATTCCCTATAATCAATGCAAAGACGCATTAACCCATCATTCTTCTTCACGAATAACACCGGTGCTCCCCACGGTGACACACTTGGCTGAATGTATTTCTTGTCTAATAGCTCCTGCAGTTATACCATAAGTTCTTTCATCTCTACCGGAGCCATTCTGTATGGGACCTTCGATATCGGGGCTGTTCCTGGCACTAAGTCGATCACGAACTCAATCTCTATGTCAGGTAGAAGTCCTGGAAAATCCTCCGGAAACACATCTACAAACTCCCTAACCACTGGTATCTCTTCTAGTTTCACACCCTTCTTCTAAGTATCGATTATGTAAGCTAAATAACCCACGCAGCCTTGACTCAACAACTTCTTAGATTGCATAATCCTTAGACATCCCGCATGTCTAGGCAATTTGCTACCATAGAAAACTACCTTTGACGGAGTCATAAGGTTTACACATTTCTTTTGACAATCAATTATCGCTCCATAATTAAATAGCCAATCTATTCTCAATATAACATCAAACTCTCCAAGTTTAATCGGGATTAAATCTACCATAATGATATTCCCCTTAATATTCACCCTACAATTCTTGTATACGAACCTAACAGGAATTACTTCATTATTCGCAATTTCTATGTTTAAAGAGAAATTCAATTCTTCACTAGGCAATCCTAACCTCTTAGCAAATTTATCAGATATAAACGAGTAAGTAGCACCCGAATCGAATAATACATAAGCATCTATATCATTGATTGGGATAATACCTGACACAACATCCTTTGATTGCACAGCATCTTGCATAGTCATGTTGAAGGTTCTGGCTGTGGGTTTGTTTGATGCCGTTGGTCCAGCAATGGTCCATGTACCTCTACTGCTACCTCCCTTGCTTCCTGTTGTCTCCCCAGCTTTCTTCTTAGGGCATTCATGAGCAAAATGATCATTTGACCCGCACGTGAAGCAAACGTTCTTCTTGGGTTGATTGTAATTTGGGGCGATGTGACCTTCCTGGCCATAGTTAAAGCATACACGTTTCCCCATTAAGCACACACCCTTGTGAAACTTCCCTCAGGTATCACATGCTTCGAACTTCTTATTTTGCTGGTTACCCTGCTGATTTCCAGCACCCACATTTCCATTCCATTTTCTCTTCAGGTTATTGTTACCATTTCCACTACCACCACCACCATTCTTAACCTCCACTTCATTCTTCTTTTTTTCCATTCTTGATTAAACTTCGTTACTGCCTCGCCTCCACCTTCAGCGAGAATTGCCTTCTCCATTACTGCTATAAATGTCTTCAACTGGAACAGTGAGACCCTACTGTACAACCAGGGTTTCAGTCCCTGTTCAAACCTCTTAGCCTTGCGTTCATCTGTGCTGACTTGAAATGGTGCAAACCTCGCCAACTCGTTAAATTTTGTGGTATACTCCGATACCGTCATTGATCTCTGCTTCAGTTCTAAAAACTACACCTCCATCTGATTCTTCGAACTCTCTGAGAAATAAGTCTCGAAGAATATCTCCTTAAACCTATCCCAAGTCATAACCTCTTGTCCTCCTCGAGTTTTATTGGTCTGCCACCAATAACTAGCCTCTGCTTTCAACATGAATGTTGCAAAAGCATTCTTCTGATTCTCCCCTACTCTCGCAACATCAAACACTTTCTCTATCTCCATGATCCAGGTCTGTGCCTCAACTGGATTCATGGACCCACGGAATTCTGGTGGTCCAATCGCCTTGAAATCCTTAAAAGTTATAGCTTGATTCTGCGGTTGATTCTGCAATGCACACGTCAGTAACGCCATTAGCTGTTGAACGGGGTTAGCTTCGGCGTTGTTATTGTTGGTAGATCCCTCAGGGGTCCTCTGTCGTGATTGACGTCTTGGAGGTATTTTCTGTTAAAATATATTCATTAGATTATTTCTCAACTCCTTTAAGTATTTTCTACTTAACTTGCATCCTATTAAAGAAATCATCACATAACACATAACACCTTGAATAAAATAAAATAATAACTGTTATTCATTCATAATCTTTTTGAAAACATAAGAACAATAGCATTACTGCTATTTACATTACTTTCCTGAACTACTAAAGTTTCAGGATAACATCCACATCATATCCCATTGATTACATATCACCAGGGATTTACATATTATTTATCATATTATTAATCACATATCAGGTACATTCCCTACGATGTCCTACTAAGATGCTGCGTAGCCTTACGACGCTCTTCCTCCATAATCCGGAACATTGTTCTGCGATCTAATATATACGGCGGCAATGACTCGAACTGAATCGGATAGTACATAACTCGATCTTGAGCTCGATTAATCACGGTGTTGAATACGTTATTTATCTCCTCCATCTTCATCCTCTTTGCTTGTGCGTCTCTCTTTGCTATCTCGGCTCGTTGATAAGCTTCCTCGTACGCGTCTTTAGCTCTTGCCCTCTTAGTAGATTCTTCCTTCAACTTGTTTTTCAGCTCTGCAATATCCGCTGTCATTTGTACATTCTCTTCTTCAGTGTGGACCAGCTTTCCTTTGACATTATTCAGACGTTCCTCTCGATCTTGGATCTCGTCGTCCTTCTGTACCATCGAGGTCTGTTGTTCAGCTACAATCTCTTCCAACTCCTCGACAGTATCCTGAAGTTCTACGTTGCGGTCGTACACTTCATCGTACATACGAGCAGCGATCGAGTTTAGTGGAATCTCTTCCTCCTCGTTCTCGTTATCCTCATTCGACTGTGGAAGCTCAACGGGATCCTCCTCATCCGTTTCTACATCATCATCCTCAACAGGTAAACCCTCCTGCTCAACCACTATGACCAACAGAGCTGACTCCCGTAGAAGTAGTTGTTCCCAAACCACCTGAATGTCACGAGACTTCTCCTCTCTAGGCATCTGAGGTCCTTCCTCCCTATCCTGACTGGATTCTCCTACATTAGCCATCCTGACAAATTTTTTTTTTAAGTTTTAATTATTACTTGTTACTACTCGACACTCACGAGCACATAGTTTGAAATCACATAAGCACATCAGTGTTTTATTACTTTTTCCTTAAAACTCGATAAGAGTTTATCACCACTATCTTTTCAAAGGTTACTTCCTAAGGCTTTTTCCCACTTAAGTTTCATAACCTAAAGTTTTGATACCAACTTGTGACACCCCCAAATCTGGGTACTTCATTTCCACAAGATTTGGTGAACATTCATATCTAACTACCCAATCATAATAAAATTTAATAATAAACCTTCCCATTAAAGGATTACATCAATAATTTCAAATAAAATCTCCCAGGTTATCTAACCCTTAAATACAAACATCATATGCGGAAAATTAAATAATTACATCACAAGCTTTCAAATAAAGTCTGACAATATTAAAAGTCAACATGTTTACAAGTCTTCAATACTTGTTCATCTTTCCTTTCCCTTTACTGGTGCTAGGTACGTCGACCTTCTCAACTTTAGCTGTAATAGTTATATAAGCAAGAGTGAGCAAACAAGACTCACTTGAAGTGACAATGAATAAAACTTTACAACAGTTGTCAAATAATAGGCTCAATAGAACTGAACAATATGCTCTATTATTGATAATCAAAATTCTAAAATATATATCTGAGAGTCATACGACCACGAACTATGTCTATAGTTATAAGTAATCTTTCAACTTAAACTTTAACAGTCATAAGACTATAGGGACTTCTCGTACTTAGGGGGATCAGCCCTTCGTACAATGTATTGTGCACACATATTTCAACGCTATGCGTAAATTATCCCCTATAATAGGGTTGTTCATCTCAGCATTTAGAATACAAGTCTGCACCAAAGTAAGTTTGGTTTGGATACGTTTCAAGGTAATTTAGAATTCAACGAACATCAACTAAGGATTAGTTGAATAAAAAGGTAATAACATTATGCTATGGAATAAATCGTAAGTGAATCAACATTGTATGCTAAGGTCATGCTTTAGGAATAATCTAAGAGCATAAGCATTGAATAACATAACATACCTTGCTTGAGCAATATTAAGCTAAAGTTATTTAGAATTGAGTACTGAGCATGCATAACAAATAGCAAATTGAACGATAAAACTTGTTCAATATTAATATATCAGAATATAGAACTTACATGCTAAATCACAAGTTAAAGATTAGAGAAACTTGTTCAATATCAAGAGGTAAGGTTTAAGAGCTTGCACAATATAATTAGAGTTAAGAAACTTGCTCAACGAAAGTTTAGAGTTAGAAAACTTGCCTCGTGCGTAGGTTAAACAATCACTACTAACATTCACCACAAGTCCTACACATAACATATGTATTGACAATACACATTAGTTACAATAATATTAGCTTCATGAGTTTCTTTTCCACTTTTAGTATAGCTCACTAAGTTTAAGTTTAAACAACAACACATCTTTTCATGAACATCACCTTTTAACTTTATTACAACTACATAAGTGATCATGTCATTGCACCATATACACATTAACAACTTGATACAACATCCTATTACATGTCCAACATGTTATCATTAGGTTATACTAATACACAAAGGATTACACTTACATTCGCGCATTCTGACGCCCTCCAATTGCTTCCAAATGCACAATAGTCCTAAAGATGGCCATTTTGACCCTTCATAACGACATCAAACTAAAAAACTTAAATAATAAAAGTTATAGTCCAATTCGTCCTCGTTTCGAATCATCATGAATCACATCAATCGGAGTTCGTATGAAAACGTTATGCTCATTTTAGTAAAACATGTTTGGTCAGTTTTTTTTCTTCACAATTTGGCAAAACAGACCACCCCTCGCTGGGGTGAGGGTTTTTACACTAGGGTAGCCCGCCGGGGCGGGGGTCCCTTCTGCTAGTTCGCGAATTATGATCCCGAACACTACAGAAAGCTAAATTAGGCCTACAAACTCCTTTCTAACAACCATACCATCCTACCCAAGATGTAATATCTTTACAGAAACATAAACTAATGTTTTTAATATGTTTCTAATCACATAAACCACATAAACATCAAGATTACTACCTTTAAATTTCACTGTTTCTCTTATTTCCTCTTCTTTTGGCATTCATAGCGAAATTCTTCACTGTGAATTCGTTTTACAACCAAAACAGTTGGTTCTAATTACATTATTTTCGTTTCTTCATGTATTTTCACAATCAATAGCCAATTTATACATTATTCAAAGAATTTAAACCTCAATTTTACTTTAAATTAAGCCATATTCATATATTTTTATACCAATTCACTGTAACATGATTTCTTTCACAAACAAATACATAATATCAATTAATTTACTATAACTCATCTATAAACTTATGAAAACAACTTTATAATAATTAAATATCATATAGAAACTATATACAACAAATAATTCAACCTTCACAAAGTTTTACAGAAGATTTTGGAAGAGAATAAAACTACAACTTTTTGAAAAGTAAAAGTAAGATGATACCTTAGTTTAGAAGATGATGGTTATCCTTTGATTATCAAGCTTTCTTTTCTCCAATTTCTCTCTCAAATTCTCTAGACTTCTCCCAATTCTCTCTTAATTTTTCTCTGCAACTTTTTCTTCTCTTCTTTTTCTTCTTCTGAGTTCTTTCTCTCTTACTCTAACCTTACGTACTAAAGATATAACGTATAGGTAATAATATAGGTATTAATTATATAATATAAATATAACTTTAACTGACATCAGTTATTATTTTTACTTTAAAATTTAATCAATTAAATCCTTATGCCTTGTTTGGTAAAACATATTTAAAGTAAAGACTTAATATGCATTAAGCCTTGGTTGGCAAAACTGAATTAACCTCCTTTAACTTATTTTAATAACTCCTTTATAGTATAGTTTATGGTCACACTTTATTTAATTAAATTTTAATATTCAATTTAATTAATTCTAATAACAATTTATTAAATTAATTTATCACATAAATCAATACAACATAATTATAATTTTCTTTATAATTATAATTTTATTTAATCAACTAACACATCATTTTAATTACAAATTCAAATTAAAATATCATTATAATAATTTATTTAATCATTATAAACTCTCTAACTTAATTTATAATTTAAATTAGAATATTATCTCATGATAATTAATTTCCTTAACTCATTAATTATTTGTTAAATAAATAATTAACCAATCAAATTAAATCACCTTAAACAAATATTTATTCGATCAATAAACATATCAATTAAAATATTTATATAAATTACAATTTAAAATTTTGGATTATTACATCAAGGCTCCGGCAGTCACGGAACCAAGATGGATGATCTTTAAGGATCTTCACAATCTGTCAGAATTTTAAAAGTTAGACATGATATTCAGAGTTTAGAATGACATTAGCATGCTATGCAATAAACTTGCTCATACTAAGAGAAAAATACCAGCTACTTGTACTTGAAAAGCTCAGTGAAGTCTGCCTGTTTTCGAGCAGGCCCATGTTCAACTCCTCGCACACGACTAGCAAAATTTAATGAGCAAATGGTTTCCCCTGAGTCTGCCGCACTTGGGTTGATCTGTACAAACATCAGGGTCTTGCAATCTCCCCCTGCACTTTCATGTCCAAGTTAACTTATGACTACAGGTAGTACCAGGAAGTATGGCCATTTAGTGAAGTAATCTACACACATAAGCCCATTTAGTGAAGTAAAGTTCAGAAATAGCTAAGAACCCTACCTAGTGAGCTCTGAAGCATATGCGTAAGTTTTGAGTTCCTGGTTTGATCAAAATAAAAGAAACAATAAGCCAATAATATTTAAAAGGCAGTGTGGCCTTTTAAATTACACACCGATATGCATGTACTTTGTACCAAGGTACTATGTTTAGTGTGAGAAGATGTGACTAGAAATAAAAACAAATATCAAAACGTAAGTTGAAATTGAACAAAACCATGCCTGTCCTGTACGTGATGCAATATGTTGATCCCTCTTGGAACAGGAATGAATTGTATAATTTGCAACCGTGTCAGCTGAATTAACTTGGGCAGTTGTCACTAAAGCAGGACGAAGTGACTCCCCTAAGATCGAAGCAATTGCAGGTGAGCTGATAGCTTCATTAGGGCTGCGAGAGATATGACCAACCCTTTTCTGTCAAGTAAAACATAAAAGCAGGTAATGCAAGATAAAAATATATATAAGCCAAGGCTCAAACAGTAATAATTTGCGTATTAAAGAATATCCTCTTAAGATTTTCTTTCCTTCTTTCTTTCTTTCTTTTGATTTTCACAGTGGTGTGATGCAGTGATATGAACACATTTTACCAGTACAACCTTCTCTTAAATGTACTTAACATCAAAAGAAAGGGTGTCACACATTTAGATTTTAATTGACTTTCACAAGTCTGAATATAGATACTCCACTTACAAGTGAAATTTGAATATACTACTGCAAATACAGTATGGGTAAACTTGTATAGCTAAAGTTCCTTGACAAAGTTAAATTATTGAAATTCTATGTTATTAAACATTAAGAGGCACTTGAATCATTGAACTATTTGTTGGTTTTGCAGCTGTGTCTGCAATACTTGCAAATGCCCAACAATCATGGGTCCAAAATTGATACCCATGAATTTCCCCGGCACTAACTGCTGGTACAGATAACCTAAGTTGGTATGCCTTTTAAATACTATTGGAAGAGTTTGCTCTTGATCAGAACAAATTTCCTTGCCATCATTTGAAAAATTACTCTCATCCGTCAAATCACTATTTTGTTCAATGTGTTCTGAAACAATATCCCAATAACTAAAATTTAAAATAATTATATATAAAATCTAAAATTGTTCATAATTTGGACCAAATAATACAAATCATTTAGTCAAATGAGCCACATACAAGTAACTAAACTATTTATCAACTATTGGAACACAAAAACAAGGAAAAAGAAAATTATTAAAGTAATTCTACTCAATTCCACCATATCCTACGAAATTAAAATGAACCTGTGTCACATTTTGGAGTTTTTAGGGTTTGATCTGAAACAGAAACCAGCAAAAGCTTCCAATCAGCATTTCATGTTTCATATCAAGAAATTATTCACAATTGGAAGAGAATAGAACAATTAAAATGAAATCCGCCCTCAAATTCCAACGAATCCTCTTCATAAAGATCCTCATCGTCACTTCAATCAAAAACAAAATAAAAACTTCAATACACAAACGATTTATTTCAAGCAACTAGGGTTCTGTTTCAGTAAAATAAAGATAAAAAAACGATACCTTTTTATGCCAAAATCTTCACCAGGAGGAAGGTGAATTGAGTCCCAATCGACGCTGGAGAGGTCAATTCCGAGGCTACCAGCTGTGGCTCGGATGTCCTCCATAGAAGTTGTATCCGCCATGATTGTAGAAAGGAGAGAGATTAAGAGACCAGATTTCGCTAGTCTCAATAGAGAAAAAAGGGGGGTTTGATGCTAGCTTCACAGAGCTCTTGGCTCGCTAGAGGGAGTGTGTGTTAAAATCTAGGCAAATTTTTACTTCCGCGTTTTTAATTTCAAATTTTCACTTCCGTGTTTTTTTTTGCTCCGTGTTTTTTACATAGATAACGTTTTTTTCTAAAAAACGTTATCTATTTAAAACCAAAAATTGCCCTTATAAATACATAATGTTTTTTCATATATATCTACATTATTTTGTTAAAAAACGTTGTAAAAAAAACACCACAACGTTTTTTATAAAAATATCATTTTTTAAGTGTTGTCTTTTTATGGTTTTGTACTAGTGTATTATTGAAAAACTACCACCTATGTGGAAATATTTTAAAATTTATCTCAAGCATAAACGCAAAGAGATAAAACTTGAAGACTTAATCGTAAGATTAAGGATAGAAGAGGACAATCGTGCCTCTGAAAAGACCAGAACAAGGTCCGAACGTGGTGGAACAAGGTCCGAAGTCCAAAAAGAGAAAATTCTCTGGTAATGGGCCTCAACAAGAAACAAATAAGAAGTTCCAAGGCAAATGCTACATCTGTGACAAGCCCGGACATAGGGCAAAGGATTGTCAAAAACGCAAAGACCAGAACAAGAAGTCCGAACAAGTCAATGTAACGGAAGTGGATGGTCTTCTTCAAGATGTTTCTGAAATGAAGCTTCAGCTGTTGTTTTAGAAATAAATATGGTCGAGAATCTAAGAGAATGGTGGGTAATTACTGGAGTAACCCGCCATGTGTGTTCTGATAGGAAGATGTTCTCCACATATCAAAAAATTGAGAATGGAGAACATTTATACATAGAAAATTCTTCTTCATCCAAGATTGCTGGACAAGGAAAGGTGATTCTGAAGATGACATCTGACAAGGAACTCACCCTCAACAACGTGCTCCATGTGTCTGATATTAGGAAAAATTTAGTGTCAGGATCCCTTCTTAGTCAAAAGGGATTTAAATAATTAGTCTTTATATCAGACAAATTTGTATTAACTAAAAATGGGATGTATGTGGGAAATGGTTATGTGAGCAATGAGCTCTTCAAAATGAATGTAATGACTATTGTACCTTCCAATATTAATAAAATTACATCTTCTGCTTATATGATTGAGTCATCTAATTTATGGCATGGTAGATTAGGACATGTTAATTATAATACTATACGTAGATTAATTAATATGGAATGTTTGCCAAAATGTGAGATTAACTCTAATCATAAATGTGAAATTTGCATTGAGGCAAAACTTAGAAAATCTTCTTTTAAATCAATTGAAAGAAGTACAGAACCTCTTGAATTAATACACACTGATATTTGTGATTTAAAGTATATACAGACAAAAGGAGGTAAGAAATACTTTATCACTTTTATAGATGATTGTACAAGATATTGTTATGTTTACTTATTGAGAAGTAAATGTGAGGCTTTAGAAATGTTTAAACATTACAAAAATGAGGTTGAGAATCAACTTGATAAAAAGATCATGATAGTTAGAAGTGATAGAGGTGGGGAATATGAATTTCCATTTGTTGAAATTTGTTCACAACATAGTATAATACACCAAACAATTTCACCTTATTCACCACAACAAAATGGTGTTGCAGAAAGAAAGAATAGAACTTTAAAAGAAATGATGAATGCATTGTTATTCTAGGCTACCTTAGAATTTATGGGGGGGGGGAAGCAATTCTTTCAGCAAATTATATTCTCAACCGAATACCTCAAAAAAAGTATAATGTTACACCCTATGAATTATGGAAAGGACGTAAGCCGTCTTATAAACACTTAAAAGTGTGGGGGTGTTTAGCAAAAGTAATGGTTTCTCCACCCAAAACGATGAAAATAGGACCGAAAACAATAGATTGTATATTCATTGGTTATGTTAATATCAGCAGTGCATATAGATTTTTTGTTAATAAATTAAAAATAGAGGAAATACATGAAGATATGATTAGTAAGTCAAAAGATGCTGAATTCTTTGAAATAGTATTTCCTAATAAAAAGGAACAAGAGCCAAGTTTTAACGAACAAGAAACAAGTTCAAATAAAAGAACTTATGATGTTGTTAATAACAGCAATCATGGTTTAGAAGATATTGACGAACCTACACATAGTAAACGTGCTAGAACATCAAAATCTTATGGTTCGGATTTTCTAACCTATTCGTTAGAAAATGAGCCTCAAACCTATAAAGAAGCAATATCGAGTCCTGAAGCTCCATATTGGAAAGAGGCTATAAATAGTGAAGTAGAATCCATTTTGCATAATCATACGTGGGAATTAGTAGATCTCCCACCAGACTCTAAACCTCTTGGATATAAGTGGATATTCAAGAAGAAAATGAAAGCAGATGGATCTATAGACAAATATAAAGCAAGACTTGTAATCAAAGGATACAGGTAAAAGGAGGGTTTAGATTATTTTGATACTTATTTTCCTGTGTTGGGAAATTGCATGTTTAAATTTGATGTTGAAAGTAAATAATCATACTTATATGTAAAGTCCTTCAAGAAATACATGTACAATGACTTAGTGATAGATCAAAATTGTTTGGTTTGATCTGTGCTTTATGTTTATCATTCTGTAAATGAATGTATAGAAGAAAAGATCAAAGCTGTTAGGTTGATCTAATTTTTGAGATGTAATAGATAGGCTTCAACAAAATCGTAGTCTGTCGAGCCAGTCAAGAGATTGCAGAAGCCAAGGTAGAATCGTAGAGCATCGAGAATCATAGTCGGTCTGCTTTGGAAGGCCTCTCCTAGAATCGTAGAGTAGTCCAAACGCCTGTTGAGCCAACTCAAGAATCGTAGTGTACTCTCGGAAGCTTAGAGTCTGCAAATCAAGCGAGCAAAGATTGTAGTCTACTAGTGCTTAAGAGAAATCGTAGTGTTCTCTTCTATCAGTACCGGATCAAGCACTAATGTGGCAAGACACCACAATCATGATCGTAGTGCATCATCTGTCTGCATCAGAAGCATTGAGCTTTGTCCATTTGTTTAAGAATAAATTACAACAAATGTGGAATAGATTATAGACGCTGAAACTCTCGAGAATCCCAATGACCCAACATTCATCCTTAGTATATAACAAAGAAACGTATTGAAGAAGCTAAGGAAAGTACTACATGTCAGCTGAAAACACCTTTTCAGGTGTTAGGTGAGATAGCAGTCTACTGTGTCAGTGGGCCAGACGGCTAAACAGAAGATTTGCATAAAGTCACCATCAGTGCTCAGAAATGTCAAATATAATTAATGCTTCAACGGATGACTTCAAACAGATACATTTCAAAGGCACCTTATATACAAATTAGATGCAGATACAAGAAGCAAGCAAGCAAGTACAAAACGAAAACCTGAAGAACACTCAACGCTCAACTCTACGATCTAAAAAGAAAGTTTTCTCAGCTACTCAGTTCTTTCGAACACAAGCTTAACGACAACTGAATATCACCATTAAAGAACTCAACTATCATTAAGTGAAGTAAGAAGTTCCAAGTCTGCTGGACTTGAAGAGTTCTAAGTGAACTAAGAAGCTCCAAGACTGCTAGTCTTGAAGGATTCCGTGAGATTCAAAGATTGTAAAGACATCCTTAGTGAATTTCCTACTCAAGGAGTAGAAGAATGGACTAGGAGCCTTGAGTGCTCTGAACCACTTAAAATCTCTGTGTCTTTTATATTTTTGCTTTAATTGCTATATCTGCTATAACTGCCTATTAACTACTAACTCAGTTTATCTCAAAGGGGAAAAAGCAAATTATATATTCCGCTAAAATTGATTAACAAATTTGACAAAGTATTTTGAAAAAGAAAGTTTTAAAATATCTATTCAACCCCCCTTCTAGATAACTATTATGCCGTTGGGAACTAACAATTGGAATCAATGCAGGTTCTCTCAATCAGCCTATAAAGCTTGAATAGATCCAATGGCACATCTGATAAGATAATCAAAGACTGGAGGAGGCAGCAAGCCACCTATGTGCAACAAAGATAAATTTGGCAACTGAAAGGTTCGTATACAAGCATATATAGACTTAATAGATGAAGAGCTATTTGAAACTGTCTTAAATGGGCCCTACATTCCAACAAAGCTCACACCAACTCCAGAAGATCCAAACAGAGTGCAAATCAAGGTCAAAGATGAATGGATTGACAACGAAAAGAAAGCGGTTCAACTTGATAAAAAGGCCAAGAATATTTTGTTCCAGTCTTTAGAAGATGACCTGTTTGAAAATGTGGTCAACAGCAAAACTACAAAGGAAGTATGTGAAGCATTGCTCATTGTGCACGAAAGAACTAAAGAAGTCAGAAAAAATAAACAATCTTTTTTGACTCAACAATACGAAATGTTTGCCCATGTTCCAAGTGAAAATGTCACTTCCACTTATAAAAGATTCAATGTTCTGCTCAACTCTCTTCGAGCTTTTGGAAAGATCTATCTAAACAAAGATCTGATCATAAAGTTTATAAAAGCTTTACCTAGCAAGTGGGATGCCAAAACCACTGCCATCAGAGAATCAAAGAATCTCCATGAAATGACTGTTCAACAACTCTATGGCCCTTCTCGCCTATGAACTGGAGCTGACTCAACGAGCAGAGACTCTATCTGAAGGAAGAAAGAAGGACAAAAGAGTTGCTCTTAAAGCAAAAGATACCATCTCCAAAGCTAACACTGAAAATGACTCTGACTCTGAGGAAGATGATAATGAGGATATTGCAATGCTGGTAAGAAGACTCAAGAGGTTCATGCGTAAAGGCAGAAACAACAAACATAAGAGATTCAACAACAACAACAGCTAGGAGCAGATAAATGACTTATGCTACAACTGCAAGAAGTCTGACCACTTCATTGCAAACTGCAACAAACCTCTTAGAGAAGAACTAAAGAGGAAATCAAATTCAAAGAAAGAATTCAAAGGCAACAAGAAGCTCCAGAAGAAAGACAAAAATCTTGTGGTCGGAGGATCATGGAGTGACTCAGACAACGACACAACTCATGAGTCTGGAGATGATGAAGATCCTCAAGTAGCAAATCTATGTCTAATGGCCAAACATGCAAAGGATAAGAAAAGCCCTGACAATCATGAAGTAAGTATCGATGAAGTATTTGACTTTAACTCTCCTGATGTGGATATTGATGATTTAAGAACTGCACTGCATGACATAATATCTGATCTGCATCAATACATGAAATGGTTCAGAGTTCTGTCTAAAGATTATTTTCTTCTTCAAAAAGAGAAAGAGAAAGCTCAGGAAGAACTGGAAACAGCTCTTCTAAGTGTTAACTCTCTCTCCAAATTTGAAGTTGAGAATAAACTCTTAAAACAGACCAATTAATTTAATGCACAAAGAGAGTTAAATCTAACCTCTAAGATTGAGGAACTAGAAAAGACAATCTTAACGTGGAATAGATCCTCTTCAACCATGGACTCCCTGATCTCCAGTCAGAGAAGTGCATCTGACATAACAAGTTTAGGTTTTGGGAAATTCACCTTAGAACCACCTGTGGAAAAGTCAAAGGAAACTAACATTAGCAGTGCTTCAAACCTCAATAGAAGCATTGCATTTATGAAATCCTCACAGAAGGAAGAACCATCCCATCCCTGCTCTTCTGATCCAATCTATGCTACAAGGTATAATGGATCCCATGCTGGCCTAGGATTCAGAAAAGAGAAGAGTAACTTAGTCACTGCTCTCCAACCTCGAAGGATCGTGGAGTCGAGCAAAATCAACTTCACGAACCAACCAGGTGGGAATAGTAGAGTTAAGTTATACTCTTCACAAATTATGAATCATAAGGACACATTGAAAAGGAAGAATCAGTATAAAGGAAAGACTGCCAAAAATCCATATACGTTCAAATGGAAAAAGAATCCTCACACACTCACAAGCATACATCATGATAGATATTTTGTATGTGATAAGATTGGTCATAAGGCTGCAATATGTTACAATAATCCTATGCATATCAAACCCAAAGTCAAGCAGATTTGGGTTCCCAAGGGTACTAACAAGATAGGACCCATGCAAGAATGGGTACCAAAATGAGAGCTTAAATCTCAATGCAAGTGCAGAGCTCCATGATCAAAACTTGATACCTGGACAGTGGATGCTCACGACACATGACTAGGAACAAAGCCCTCATGTCAAACTTCATAGAGAAAGAGGGTCCAACAATCATCTTTGGAGACAATGGCTCTGGCAAGACAAGAGGTTATGGCTCAACTGGGAATGGTGCAGTATCCTTCAGCAAAGTAGCCTATGTGGAAGGACTAAAGCACAATCTTCTGAGTATAAGCCAGCTCTGCGACAAGGGTCATCAAGTTACCTTTCTCAACAATCAATGTCAAGTCAGAGACCTGAAGACCTATTCCATAAATATGACCGGAACAAGAGAAGGAAATGTCTACACTGTTAATCTTGGTCAACTGAGTTCTAGCGAGACAATATGCTTTCTGGCTAAAGCCTCTAAAGAAATGAGCTGGCTATGGCATAGAAGGCTGTCTCATCTCAACTTCAAAAGCATGTCAAAACTGGACTCCAAGGATCTAGTAGCAGGCTTACCCAAGTTCAGTTTTGTTAAAGAAAGGCTATGCAACGCCTGTCAACTTGGAAAATAAACTAGAAGCTCTTTCAAAAGTAAAACTATCAACTCAATTGATAAACCCCTGCAACTACTTCACATGGATCTATTTGGACCAATTCCAACAACGAGCCTTGAAGGGAAGAGATACTCATTG
Source organism: Panax notoginseng (assembly GCA_016801055.1). Lineage (NCBI taxonomy): Eukaryota > Viridiplantae > Streptophyta > Magnoliopsida > Apiales > Araliaceae > Panax > Panax notoginseng. Next base: position 44,441,440 of record CM029022.1, read on the forward strand.
GTCGTAATGGATGACTACATAAGATTTACATGGGTGTTCTTTCTAAACTCAAAAGATGAAACAAGTTCCAAACTCATCAAGATGTTCAAGCTGGTGATGAACGAGAAAAGGGAGAAAATCAAGGCTATAAGGAATGATCATGGTAGTGAATTCGACTTCTCTAAGATGGATCAGTTCTACACAGAAAATGGCATCAGTCACAACTTCTTAGCTCCACGAACTCCACAATAAACAGAGTAGCTGAAAGAAAGAACAGAACGTTGATTGAAGCTGGAAGAACTCTACTAGCAGCAGTCCGTCTGCCTGAATACTTTTAGACAGAAGCTGTCAACACTGCATGCTACACTCAGAACAGATCTCTTGTGCACTCTACATTAAAGAAGATTTCCTATGAGCTGTGGAGAGGAAGAAAGCCTAATGTCATGTACTTCCATGTGTTTTGTTATGCATGCTATATTCTCAACAATGGAAAATAGTATCTGACTAAGTTTTAACCCAAGTCAGATGAAGGAATCTTTCTCGGATACGCTACAAACAGTAAGGCTTATAGAGTATTCAACAAAAAGACGTTAAGTGTTGAAGTCTCGATTCACATCATCTTCGATGAAACAGACTCAAACAAATATGTGCCTCAAGACACTACTATCGACGAATTATACTCTACGAACGAGGTCGTCGAGCTCAACACCACGATCGTAGCCCCAGAAGATGAAATCGTTGAGCTTGAAGAAGAGATCATAGAGAGAACTACGCCATACAACGACCCTCCACATCAAGAAGCAGAGGTTGATCTTGAAGAATTCAGACAAGAAGGCATCAAGACAGATGTTTCAACAGGAAATAGATGGGCAAGAGATCACACTCAAGACCTAATCATTGGAGATCCAAATGCAAGAGTTAAGACAAGATTTGCCACCCAGAATAAGTATTTCTATCTAAGCTTTCTGTCACAAATGGAACCCAAGAAGATAGAAGATGCTATGGAAGACTCAAGTTGGATAGAAGCCATGCAAGAGGAACTAAATCAGTTTGAAAGAAACAGGGTATGAAGATTAGTTCCAAGACCAAGAAGCCACCCTGTTATTGGCACCAAGTGGGTCTTCAAAAATAAGATGAATGAAGATGGGGTAATAACAAGGAACAAGGCAAGACTAGTAGCTAAAGGTTACTCCCAAGAGGAAGGCATCGACTACGACGAGACCTTCACACCTGTTGTCAGATTAGAAGCCATCAGGATATTCCTTGCTTTTGCTGCCCACATGAAGTTCAAAGTCTTTTAAATGGATGTCAAAAGTGCATTTTTGAATGGTGAACTTCAAGAAGAAGTATATTTGGAGCAACCTCTAGGTTTCATCAATCCAACTATCTCTAATTATGTCTATAGATTAGACAAAGCCTTATATGGACTTAAACAAGCACCTAGAGCATGGTATGAAATACAAACTAACTTTCTTATTGAAAATGGCTTCACTAGAGGTAGAGTAGATACCACATTATTCCTTAAAAAGCACAAAAACAAAGTCTTATTAGTTCAAATATATGTAGATGACATTATCTTTGGCTCTACTGATGAAAAGCTGTGCAAGAGATTTGCCAAGCTTATGCAGAGCAAGTTCGAAATGAGTATGATGGGTGAGCTGAATTTCGTCCTTGGATTACAAGTAAAGCAGAATGATGAAGGTATCTTCATTAACCAAGCTAAGTACATTAAAGACTTACTTAAAAAGTATGGCATGGAATCAGCCTCTCCCATGAAAACACTAATTGCTCCAGCAACTAAGCTTGACAAAGATGAAAAAGGTAAAAGTATTGACATTACTCAATATAGAGGTATGATAGGCTCTCTTCTATATCTAACTGCCAGTAGACCAGAAATAATGTTTGCAACGTGTATATGTGCTAGATTTCAAGCAAATCCTAAGGAATCACACTTAACTGCTGTAAAAAGAATTTTCAGGTATCTCAAAGGCACACCTCACTTGGGACTCTGGTATCCCAAGGAGTCTTCCTTTGAACTGATAAGATATACAGATGCTGATTTTGCAGGCTACAAGATCGATAGAAAAAGTACTAGTGACACTTGTCAGTTGCTAAGAAACAGACTTGTGTCCTGGTTCAGCAAGAAGCAAAACTCAGTATCTACCTCAACAGCAGAAGTTGAATACATTGCTGATCGCAGCTGCTGTGCTTAAATCTTATGGATGAAAAATCAGCTAGCAGACTATGGGTTTGATTTCAAATCTTTACCTATTCATTGTGATAACACAAGTGTCATAGCAATAACACATAATCCTGTCATGTATTCTAGAACTAAGCATATAGAAATAACATATCATTTTATTAGGGACCATGTTCAAAATGGAACTATATCTTTACAATACATCCCTACTGAAAATCAACTTCCTGATGTCTTTACAAAGCCTCTAAATGAATTCTGATTTAATAAATTGATAAGTGAGTTAGGCTTGTTAAATCTGCAATCATAAACTCTATGCTCTAGTTTGTGTTAACCATGCAGATAAAAAGGCTATGATTAAAATCGTAGAGATGACTAAAGAGAAACCACGATCGTAGAGCAACCTCGACATGACAAAGAAGCATCTTGTGATGACATCATTTCTATCAAATCCAAGCAACCCCTCTAATAAGCGCCTCAGGAACAAACCAGATCCTTAGTTCAGTCTAAGAGGTTGGCCCTTCCTGAGCTACCTTAACCTAGAAGGAATGTTATGTCAGAGCTCATCACAAGGATCAGGACAGACAATGATCGTAGAGAAGAGTCAGCAATGAACTCTACCATCGTAGAGCAACCTCGACGATCGTAGTCCTCCCAAAGGATACACTAGCTCAGAGGGAGCTAAGGGCAGATCAGTATTTTTAACACTATTTAAAATCATGGAGACCGACAGAACTCTACACGTGCCCCCACTATGCAGATCGTGTGGAGGTAAGTTACAAGTACAGTTTGAAAATGTTTTTTTTAAATTCACCTCAGAATTTCAAAAAGCTCATTCCTCTCTCTCTATCTCTCTACCAGCAGAAACCCTAGCTTTCAAAATGCTCAACCAACCTCAGTTCAAGAAAATCAATGGCTGCTTCCAATGTTATCTCTGGTTACCAACTTTGCTTCGGCGAATTCAAGACAACTTACCCTCAGTTTCACAAGATTTTGTCTCTTCTGAAGAAAGCTGGTCTTGAAGAAGCTCTGAGCACCAGCACATGGATATACCTGAAGCTGGTGAAAGAGTTCTACAGCAATGGAGTCTTTGAGAACGACATCATCACTACACGGGTCAATGGGGAACAAATTAAACTCAAAGCTGAAGATATAAACCTAGCCCTAGGTTTCAAATCAAAGGGACTCATATATATGGATGTCATCGACTTTCATGAAGGTCTGAAGAAGATGCACCACACAAAGTTTCAGAACGTCAAGGGGTACAAGAAGAAAGAGTTTCTCCAAAAGTATAAATTTTTGGCTGACATTGTAAAGAAGTGCATATGCTATAAAAGCTTTGGCCACAACTCTGTAAATGATGTTCAACTAAAGCTCATGACAGCAATCCGCTTCAGGATTCAACTCAACTATGGGGCTTTGCTTATAGATTGGATAGGGAAGTGGATACTCAGCTCAAAGAAATCAAAGAGCTCTAGGAAAATGCTCCATAGGAGGTTTATAAGCATAATTCTGCAATCTGCTTTAGGTGATAAAATTGGGGACAACGAAGGGGAACCCATCAACCTCAACAGAAGAATGACCCAACAACTGTTTCAAAACTGGAAAAGAAATCCTGCAGAAAATATCAGAATGATGTCTGAATCCAGTGGAAGGACTGGTGAAGCAAAGGAATCTTGGCTACCAAGAAACATGTCGGTTGTGAAGGAAGCTGATGAAGAAGAAGAAATTAATCAAGAGGAACCCATCGCTTTGATCAGAAAAAGCAAGGGTAAGAGGAAAATGAAAGCTCAAACAACAGAAGAGCCTCAAGGCTCAACCACTGATGCACCCCAAGAGAGTTCGGGCATTGAAACTCTGAAGGAAATGAAGAGGAAAGAGCAGCAGTATGAGGAGGAAGAAGACAGAACCACCATCTCTCAGCAGCTTAAGAAGGGAAAACGCAGCCACAAAATAAAGAAGTCTTCACTCCATTTGATCAAAGAGTCACTACCGATCGTAGAGTCCAGACTTGACATCACTCCAGAATTGGATGCTGCAACAGTATCTCAGCCTAAATTAACTGTCAGAGCTGCAGCTGAAGAAAGCACCAAGGCTGAAGCTCAGCCCAGAAAAATAAGAAGAAAGCTTGTTAAGAAATATGTTCTTGAAAATGAGAAAGTCTTAAAGGAAGAAGAAAGGAAAACAGCTACAGAAAAGGAGCTTCCTGAAGTTCCTGCACTAGAGAATGCTCCAGCTGAGGGGGAATTGCCTGAAGTTCAAATAAATGATCAGATTGAGGGGGGGAGTATCTCGAAGTTCCTGTGCAAGAAAAAGCTACAGCTGAGGGGGTACAAGAGGAAAGAGAAATCGAAGGTATAAAAGCTATGAAGGTAGAAAAGGGTAAAGATCAGACAAGGTATGAGGAGATGTTTGAAGTAGTATAAATTTTAAATGAAGAAAATGAAGATCGAGAAAAAGAAGAGGATGATGAAGTTGAGATTATTGCAGTGGGTTGAGATGGATATAGGAGAGCCAACTACAATCAACTGTTCTCTTACTTACCTATGATTCCCTATCACAGAGCCCAAATTCTCAACTCTTGGGATCACATATTCTATACTTTTAAAGCTTATCTAGCAATCTCTGTGCTTACTCACAGATTCCCAGGCAACCTCACGTTTGCTCAGAAGCTAATCACTAACCATCCTTCTTCAGAAACTGGGCATGAGGTACAATCAATTCCCATCTCTTTCAGAGTTAGTCACTGTCCTCCATCAACCTTCAACCAATTCTATGAATTGCCAAGATGGTTAGAAGTGATACTTCATCCACTTGACCAATTTCCAGCTATAGAATCCCAACATTCTATAACTAATGAACCAAATATGCCTAATTTTATATTGATCCAGTCTCCCACCATCTCTCACTCTATGAATATCGATCATACTCAAATCGTAGAGTCATCTACTTAACCAAAACCAACATCACCTCCTCCTGTAACTCAAACTCACATGTTTGTACCTTCTTCAGATATTCCTTCCTCATCAACCAATAATTATTTTGATCTTGACCTTACTCTCTATAATCTGAAAAATCAAAATACTAAAGCCTCTCCTCCAAACTCTCAGCAAATTCTCGAGCTTCTCTCAGATCTTCCTACCAAAACTGAGATGTCCAATGCATCACAGAAAGTGATCAAAGATATTCAAGAAGATCTTGAGACTCACTCTGAGCTTGTTCATATGAGGCTGAACCATTTGATAGATTCTTCCAACACCCTTCCCAGTAATTTGAGCTCTGAGCTCACAAATAAGCTCAGGGAGATCATCAAGGAAATGATCCACAACATTAATGAAAGGGATCAGATTCACTTTCAGGCCGCCAGGAAACACAAGGAAGTAGTTCTCCTTATGCAGAAGACTCAGGAATCTCAAAATAAACTTGTGATGGAAAGTCTCTCAAGTCTACGAACCTCAATAAAAGAATTCCAAGAATTTTTAATGAGTCAGATGCAACAAACAAACATTGTCTTGGCTATTCTACAAAAGAACAGGTCTCGAACTGATTCTCTGGTTCAAGAAAACAATGAAGACATTGCTCAATCCAGGAATCAGCTCCACGAACTTGTCCAAGGCATGAATCATCTGTCTGAAGACATTCAAACGCTTGATGCTGACATAAAAGAAGAGAATAAAGGGGAAGGAGAGAAAGGAAAAGGCAGAGGGAAAGTCATTGTTAAATCCTCAAAGAGCCCTCCTTTAAGACGGTCTCGCCAACTGACTCCACGACCTGAACAGCAGCAGCACCAGCAAATTCTCATGGCGCAACCGCTAAGGAGTTAAGGGTCATCTCCTAGCTCGCAAGGGGTAACCACTACTGGCCTACACATGCCGATTGGAGATCCTGCCTTTATGAATAGACATGATCATGGAAAATGATTGAGTCAAAGCAAGCTGGAAGATATTGTATGGAGAGACGAAGCCAACAAGAGAAGAAGAGTTGCAGAGCATGCCAATCCTCCAAGGAGCAAAAGGCAGAAGAAATAGAGATAAGTTGAAATTTATTTCTTATTGATGTAACTAAGCTTTAGTGTAATATCTATCTTTATAAACATCAATAAATTCATGCTTATTCTCTAGAGATTTCAGCTACTCACTGAAACACTAAGTCATATTTACTTTCTAGCAATTGCATCTAGAAATTGATGATCATGATACAAATCTCATTTGTTATGTCAACATCAAATAGGGGGAGATTATTGGGAAATTGCATATTTAAATTTGATGTTAAAAGTAAATAATCATGCTTATATGTAAAGTCCTTCAAGAAATACATGTACAATGACTTAGTGATAGATCAAAATTGTTAGGTTTGATCTGTGCTTTATGTTTATCATTCTATAAATGAATGTATAGAAGAAAATATCAAAGCTATTAGGTTGATCTAATTTTTGAGATGTAATAGTTAGGCTTCAACAGAATCGTAGTCTGTCGAGCCAGTCAAGAGATTGCAGAAGCCAAGGCAAAATCGTAGAGCATCGAGAATCGTAGTCTGTCTACTTTGGAGGGCCTCTCCCAGAATCGTAGAGTGGTTCAAACGTTTATCGAGCCAACTCAAGAATCGTAGTGTGCTTTTGGAAGCGTAGAGTCTGCAAATCAAGCGAGCAAAGATCGTAGTCTACCAGTGCTTAAGAGAAATCGTAGTGTTATCTTCTATCAGTACCGGATCAAGCACTAATGTGGCAAGACACCACGATCATGATCGTAGTGCATCATATGTCTGCATCAGAAGCATCGAGCTTTGTCCATTTGTTTAAGAATAAATTATAAAAAATGTGGAATAGATTATAAACGTTAAAACTCTCGGGAATCCTAATGACCCAACACTCATCCTTAGTATATAACAAAGAAACGTATTGAAGAAGCTAAGGAAAGTATTACAGGTCAGCTGAAAACACCTTTTTAGGTGTTAGGTGAGATAGTAATCTGCTGTGTCAGTGGGCCAAACAGCTAAACAGAAGATTTGCAGAAAGTCACCATCAGTGCTCAGAAATGCCAAATACAATTAATGCTTCAACAGATGACTTCAAATGGATACATTTCAAAGGCACCTTATATACAAGTTAGATGTAGATACAAGAAGCAAGAAAGTACAAAACGAAAAGCTGAAGAACACTCAACGTTCAACTCTATGATCTAAAAAGAAAGCTTGCTCAGCTACTCAGTTCTTTCGAACACAAGCTTAACGGCAACTGAGTATCACCATTCAAGAACTCAACTATCATTAAGTGAAGTAAGAAGTTCCAAGTCTGCTGGACTTGAAGAATTCTAAGTGAACTAAAAAGCTCCAACACTGCTGGTCTTGAAGGAATCTGTGAGATTCAAAGAATATAAATACATCCTTAGTGGATTTTCTACTCGAGGAGTATAAGAGTGGACTAGGAGCCTTGAGTGCTTTGAACCACTTAAATTCTCTGCGTTTTTTATATTATTGCTTTAACTGATATATCTATTATAACTGCCTATTAAATATTAACTCAGTTTATCTCAAAGGGGAACGAGCAAATTATATATTCCGCTAATATTGATTAACAAATTTGACAAAATATTTAAAAAAAAAAAATAAAATATCTATTTAACCCCCCTTCTAGATAATTATTGTGCCTCTAGGAACTAACATCCTGTGACAAGAATATCCTCAATTAGGATGTTAATAGCCATTGCAGCTATATATAATTTAGAAATACATCAAATGGATGTAAAAATAGCTTTCTTGAATGGAGATTTAGAAGAAAAAATCTATATGGAACAACCAGAAGGATTAATTGTTCCAGGACAAGAAAAGAAAGTTTGTCGGCTTGTAAAGTCTCTTTATGGATTAAAACAAGCACCTAAACAATGACATGAAAAATTTGATAATACAATGTTATCAATTGGTTTCAGAATAAATGAATGTGACAAATGTGTGTATGTCAAGGACACTAAGAATGGGTATGTTATTATTTGTCTTTATGTAGATGATATGTGCATTATGAGTAATAATAATGAAATCATTAAAACTACTAAAAGAATGTTAAATAATATGTTTGACATGAAAGACATGGGTGTTGCTGATGTAATATTAGGAATTAAAATTTCTAAAACATCTGATGGATTAATGTTATCACAATCACACCATATTGAGAAAATACTCAGAAAATTCAATCAATATGATTGTAATCTTGTGGGAACACCGGTAGATATAAATCTACACTTGTCTAAAAATAAAGGAGAGAGCATATCACAACCTGAGTATGCACAAATAATTGAAAGCCTTATGTACTTAATGAATTATGCACGTCCTGACATAGCACAAGCTGTCAATAAATTGAGTAGATTTACAAGCAATCCAGGACAAGATCACTGGAAAGCGATTATAAGAGTTTTAAGGTATTTAAAATATACTCAAAATTTTAGATTGCACTACTCAAGATATCCAGCAGTACTTAAAGGATACTGTGATGCAAATTGGATATCGGATACGAAAGACTCCAAATCCACAAGTGGTTTTGTGTTTACACTAGGTGGAGGGGGCAATATCATGGAAATCTTCTAAACAAACATGCATTGCTCGATCAACGATGTAATCTGAGTTAATTGCATTGGATAAGGCTGGAGAAGAAGCTGAATGGCTTCGTAATTTTTTAGAAGATATTCCTATGTGGCCTAAACCTGTGCCGCCTATTTGTATCCAATGCGATAATCAATCAACAATTGGAAGGGCACATAGTCACATGTATAATGATAAGTCTAGACATATTCGTCACAGACACAATACCATAAAACAATTGCTCTCTAATGGCATTATGTCTATTGAGTACATAAAGTCGAAAGAAAATATAGCGGATCTGTTGACTAAAGGTTTGACTAGAGAGCAAGTAAAAATAACTTCGAGGGGAATGAGCTTAAAGCCTATAAACAAGGATCGTCATAATGGAAACCCAACCTAGTTGACTGGAGATCCCAAGATCTGGGTTCAAAGGGACAACTAAATTGTGAACGATTCAATTAAATCACTATGAAGAAATTAATTTCTTCTACTCATTCCTATGTTACGAGATAGTGATACCTGCAGCGGTTACAAGATAAGTTATGCTTTTAATGATTCTTAAATCTTGAAAAACATGTGGAGTATGTCAAGATACTCTTATTAAGAATCACCTATGTGAGTGTGAACTGGGCCAATTCTATGAGAAGGATAAGGTTATACTTCTCTAAAGTCACTCATAAATTCGGGATTGTTTGCGGTCAAAATGAACAAAATCATGAGAACCAAATAATATTTGGAAAGATTCTGTGTGAATTACTATTGTCTCGATTTACATAAATGATTGGACAGTTCAAGACATCACGTTCACTGGACAACCAGTAAACCCGATAGTTTTTCACAAGGGAAGGTTCAAAGCCAAAAGCTACTTCTCTCGATACAGATGATTTTTAATTTTGTCTCTCTCCCAAAGTCTGCATAACATTTGCATAAGGCTGGCAGTCAATATCATTCATGTGGGGGATTGTTAGAATTTGAGCCTAATTTAATATGAGTATCATTAATTATTTTTATAATTCCATATATTAATATGTTCTACTCCATTAGTAGATTAAATCAAGTATTTGGAAGATCAAATCCATGGAGTAATGAATGAAATATTAACTCCCAAAGATCACACTTGAAAATGATAAAAGATAATAAATGCATGTGGAAAAAACCAAGTCCCACATAGGTTAGGAATTAAATATTTTATATGTTTATCTACAAGGAAAGTGCTCTTGGGTTTGGGCCCCAAGGGGCACCCCACTTTTGTGGAAGGGAGAGGACCTAGCCAAGGCTAGGTTTGAACCCACACAAGCGCGCTGCCCAGTCGGACGCCGCCGCAGCCCGACCGGTCGGCCTGGGCTGGCTTTGGCTCTGGCTCGTGGCACATGGGTCTGGATCCTGTATATAATTTTTTATTTAAAATTTATTTATTTAATTCTATTATCAAAACTGTGTCGTTTTGAGAAGCAGTATTTATTATATTATCAAAACTGTGTCGAAGCGGTATCAAAATTGTATCGTTTTGAGAATCGGTATCTGCTCAAAGGGTATAAGTCTGGACGGACGGCCCAAAACTACGTCGTCTTTTCGCGCCTTTCCTACTAAGGCTAAAACTACGTAGTTTTGGTTTTGCTAATACTAAAACTACGTCATTTTATAGGTCCGAATAGACGCGCTCATGCTGCATATGATCAAAACTGCGTCGTTTTGACCAAAGGATACCATATATGCCTTTTTAGTGGCATCCCATGCCTTTTTAAGGGATAAGTGCCCATTCGAAGGGGCACCAACCCCTCCTATAAATAGATAGGAGGGGGCAGCCTTCATACTCATTCAATTCACTAGCAATTAAGTATTTTAGGCATTCTAGTCTTTAGTTTTCCTTCAGTTTCATAGTTATAAGAGAGAGAGAGTTAGAGAGTTAGAGAGTTTAATTTTGGTTCGTAGAGTATACTTTTTGTAGTGCTGCAAAAGTATACAGTGTTATTGTATCGTGGGAGACAAGTGCTATCAACTCTAAGCACCATACGGAGGGCATAATTGTCTTAAGGACATAGTATCAAGTACTAGTCTTGACAAATCATTTACTTCGAGATAAGTATATATATATATATATATATATATATATATATATATATATATATATATATATAGTTTCCTTTAAGGTTACTAACATTAACTCCCAAGATAACATAGGTATCAAAAAATAATTTGTACTTTTGTTACTGTTTGCAACAACAATAATAAAAACAAAACTATGTATGAATGAAGAATAGAGAGAGTGAATGGAATTTAGTACAAGAAATCTGGCTAATTTGGATGGAATTATTTTCGATAAAATGTATTCTGTCGGAATTAAGTTATTTCTGACACAATATTCTCACAAAAATAACATAATTCAGCTAGAATTTCATCGAAATATTCTCTCAAAAATAACTTAATACCTTAATTAGGACATAAATTTCCATCAAAAATATGATTTTATATTGTAGTGAAGGACTCTTTTATAATTAGGGTAAATGACACTGTCATCTTTTCACTGTCTTTGCCTAAAACATTAAGAACCGACTTGGTACCTAATGACCATGACCATGCGAACATGCGCCTAAAACGATAATGTGACATGATCGGGCACAACCCCACCTTAGATGGTGCGGTCACCATAAGGATCTAGTCCATACCCTTTCCTTATATTCTACTAGTAATTTGACTAGTCACTTAAATGCTTATAATCTCAAGTGTATTGTTGAGGCATGATTATTAGGGCCCAAATTATATGGTGGGCCAAAGTCTATATAAAAGTATTTATCTTGTGTAGAAATTTGATTTGACAATTAAGTATTTTAAAGAATCAAATATTCTTAATTACATTTAATTTCTAACTCCTAAAGAAAATGTCAGGATATGATTCGACTTCCTTTCTTTAAGGATATTCAGTTCAATCCCATTAAAGAATCATACCTAATGAGGAATCCTATTTCTATATGGGGAATGAGGTGTGATCACTATAAATACAAGGCTATACTTTGGTTCTTTTAATACAAGGCTATGTTAGAATTTAAGCCAAAATTAAAGTGGGTTTAATTAATTATTTAAAGTGGATCCACATTTCAATGTGTTCTACTCCATAAGTAGATTAAATTAAGTATTTTAAAGCTCAAATACATGAAGTAATGAATAAGATATTAATTTCCAAAGATCATCTTGAAAATGATAAATGCTAATAAATACATGTGGGAAGCCAAGTCCCACATTAGTTAAAAACTAAAAGTTTAATATGTTTATATACAAGGAAATTGCTCTTGGCTTTGGGCCCCAAGAGGTACCCGACTTTTGTGGAAGGGAGATGACTTAACCAAAGCTTGATTCAAACTCGCACGCGCGCTGCCGCCAATCGCCCATCCTAACTCGGGCTCGTGGCTCGAGGGTCTGGGTCCTTGTATATAATTTTTTGGACAAAATTTAATTTATATTTTATTTTAGTTCTATTATCAAAACTGTGTCGTTTTGATAAATATTATTTATTATCAATATTGTGTCGTTTTGGGAAGTGGTATCTGCCGAACGGACGCGTCTAAACTACGTCGTTTTGGTAAATGCTATTTGCCAAAACAAATGCCCTAAAACTACCTCGTTTTTGACTGAATGGACGCGCCTTTTCTGCTAAAGACTAAAACTACGCCATTATTGTTCTGATAAGATGAAAACTACATCGTTTAGTAGTTCGAATGGACGCGCCCTTTTTGTTAAGTCTTAAAACTACGTCGTTTTGACTAAAAAGTACATTTTTAAGGGGTTATGTCCCTTCTGAAGGGTCATTAATCCCTCCTATAAATAGATAGGAAGGGGCAGCCATTTTATTGCTTCAATTCACAAGCATTCAAGCATTCTAGTCATATAGTCTTCATTATTCATAGTTTATTTGAGAGAGATTTTTAGAGCATTTTTCTTTGGTTCGTAGAATATACAAATTGGAGTGTTACTTTAGTATATGTTGTCATTGTATCCTGGGAGACAAGTGCTATCAATTCTGAGCACCATACGGAAGGCATAATTATCTTAAGGACATAGTACAAAGTACTAGCCTTGACAAATTTATTTTTGCAGTTTTGAGATAAGTTAAATATATATAGTTTCCATTCTGTTTTATCTAATAGTTTATACTTTGGTTCTCAGGTACACACAATATTATTTACAACACTATTGCATAAAGCCTCTATTGTTAAACTTTATTCAGACTGCAGTTATTCTCACACCAGAGATATCCTTCGATGGCCCAAGCCATCAAGCTTCGCATGTGATTTCGTTTTTGTGCAGGATATGACGTGCTTTTGGTGATTGAGGCGCGTGGACGAATCTTGGCATTAACATTGGCGCTAGAAGGAGGGCTACTAGTGATACGTAATTTTCAATCACGAAAAAGTTCCAGTTGGAGTTATGGCGACAAGTGAAAGAGTTTCGGGACACGGGAAGTCAACGTTTGACCAATCTGCTCAGCTAAAGGGGTCGGTAAAGGATAGGTTGGGCCCATCCAAAAAAAATCCAAGACAGGCATGGGCCCCGTAGTCAGTTGGTGGGTCAAAAGGACACTTATGGTGATGACGTCAGGCGTCGATTGTTCTCAACGGCCAAGAAGGAGACAAGACCCAATGAACGTGTCGAGGACAACCCGTCCCGAACATGATCCCAAGGAGATCAAAATTTTGATCGAGATGAAAGGCGGACCATCTTGGAAAACAAGGTTCAAGAGGCCAACGAAGCGGTAAAGGCCCTACTTCTTAAACAAAAGGAGTGGGGCGCTTAGCTAGCTTTGTTAGATGGCGAAGATGGTGCTTCCAGCTGTAGCCGAAGGCGAAAGCGTTCACCAGGGAATTAGTCCAGGACACATCGTCCAGACAATTCTCGGCGACTCAGAAGCAGGCACCCAAGTCGCTCTCAGGAAAGGAGCAGGCACTGAAGCCAATCGCAGGAGAAGAACAGGGCCTGAGACTGTTCCTAAGAAAGGATCAAACATCGTAGTCGCTCATAGGAAGCCAGTTCAGAAGGTAGAGGACAATCAGAACAAAGAAGGCAAGACACCTCTCCAGAACATCATGATCGGGACAGACGAAAGTCGTCCCCTCGAACAGATAGAGTTGAAGCCTTGGCCCGAAAGTTAGTTTATTTGGAGAAAAGGTTGGTTAAAGGCAATATAGAGAAAGAGAGCTACAATCAATTCTTCATCCCCTTTCTCTCCAGAGATAGATTGGGAAAGGGCCAACCCCAATAAAAAAGCCTCTCACATGGAGACCTATGACGGTTCGGGAGACCCATATGAGCACAGCCAGGCATACAATCGACTGATGAATTACTATGACTATTCTAATGCTGCTAAATGTCAGGTGTTCATCACAACTCTCAGAAAAGATGCTCGGCAGTGGATGACATTACTGCCTCTGAACTTAATCTCTTCATGGAAAGAGCTCTATGATTAGTTCCACATCAGGTTCGACAGAAACAAGAGAAGAGGAAAGCCAATCTAGTTCTTAGTGCAGATAAAGCAATATTTAAACGAGACCTTGGGTCAGTATGTAAAATGATTTCGGGAGGCAGTTGGTCAAGTCACAGATCTAAATGGGACTCAAGCTATAGAGTACTTTCAGATGGGACTGGACGTAGTAAGATCAAAGAAGTTAGTAAAAGATCTGATGTTTAACCATCTGAAAGACTTGACTGAAGCATTCGACATGGCATAAGGCTTCATAACAGTTGAGGAAGCAATGAGCAGTCTGAAGCCGAATATAGTGGAGAAGTCGAAGGATCAAAACATGAGCAATTATCTAAAGTCAGACAATAATAATAACAAGTCCGACAATCAGATGAAGAACCTCAACAACGGGGGTGCGGGAAGAGGTCGACCTCCCCTTCTTGAACCATGGAGTTAACAAAGTTTATACTCCTCTCAACAAGGACCGAACAACAATATTAGAGGAAATAAAGGATAATCCCTATTTTGAGCCTTGGCTAAACAACACGCATCCAAAGAAAAGAAATCATAAGATATTATAATTATCACCAGACATCCGGACACTCTACAGAAGACTGTAGGGATTTGAAGGATCTAATTAAGAAGAATGCTCGGAGTGGGGAATTAGTTTAGTACGTCACGGGCCGAGAAGGCTCAGGAAGGGGACAAAATAATATTAGTCAGGAGCGGAACCCTCAGCCACAACCAGAACAAGTGCAAATAGTTTAGCGAGTGGTGGACGTGATAACAGGTGGCTCGGTCGGGAAGGTGATCGCGAGAAAAAGGTGTGGGGTGCTGGATTCTATACTCACAGTGTCCGAACAGCCTGCCAGGAGGGACCAACAATACCCTGGCACGGTCATCTCTTTTTCTGATGAGGATTACCCATCAGAACCTATTGAACCGCATGATGGAGCACTGGTAATCACTGCACAAATTGAATCGGTGGACATGAAGAAGATCATGATTGATAACAGTTTATCAGTCGGTATATTGTACGCCCAAGTGTTCCAAATGATGGATTTGGAGGGAAGGAAGATGGAAATTGGGCAGGAGCCACCTTTATACGGATTCAACAACGACCTAGTTCGAGTAGCAGGTGTCATCAAACTGTCGGTCATCTTGGGGACAACTCCTCGGCAAGTAAAAGTGATTTGCAGATTTTTGTGGTATATGTAAATTCGCCGTACAACGTCATACTCGGGAGACCGACACTGATGGCTCTACATGCAGTGACTTCCATACCCCATTTTAAAATAAAGTTTTTCGCACTAAACGGCGTCGGTGAAGTCGCTGGGGATCTTAACTTAGCAAGGAGATATAATCGGGATGCTTTAATCTCTTCGGGTGTAGGGGTCAACAAGCAAAGGGATCAAGCCAAGGAAGTTCGAGGTTGAAGTGCTGAACCTACTGGCTTCGAGCAATGGATGGTACAAAAGTCAAAAACACTTGGCATGCTGGGAGGCTTTGGGAATATTATCAAGTTGTTTTCTTTTATGACAACTTGATAAAAGAAACCTTTTATTTTAATAGAAGTAAGATTAAAAAAATTAAAAAATTCAAAACCTGGAGATTGGATCGGTCGCGCCCAGTTTATACTGGGAAACAACGTGGCCGCGTTGCGCCTTCAAAACCGAATTCTAGCAGCAGGCGCGGCCGCTGCCGCTCTCCAAGAAAAGCTTAGAGCGGTGCAGCCGCGTTGCGTACCAGAAACAGACAGTTCGTTCTTTTGCCCAGAAAACCAGTTTTAAACCCATATCAACACACATATTGAATCAATAACAATTAATGATTTGTATAAGGAGGCTCTGATACCACCGTTGGATTGCGAAAACATAATCAAAGAATACAATCTAATTGTAAAATGCAACGGAAGCATGCAAAATAGCAATTTAAAATTTTCTGCAATCCCAATTTATAGCCTTATGAAACATCATTAATTGAGCAAGGATAAAGATGTACCTTTGAAGAGAATCAACGCTTTGATGTAGACTTCAAATTCCAATCCTTGCTCCTTCGTGATCTCTCCATTCCATGGATCACGCGTTCGTTACAAAAATATGCAACACCCAAGAGGTATCCACTAAGAGAAACAGATTGAAGATGTGATTTTAGATTCTACTAGTTCTTGGGTGGCTAACACTAATTCTCTCTATCCTAACACCTTAGGATTTTGAGAATGTTTGCAAGAGAGATGCAAGTTGCAAAAGTTGCATTAGTCTATGTCACAATAAGTTTCCTCTTATTTATAGACTAAACTAATTCTAAAACTTTTAGAAGTTAGGGTTTCAATTTAATTTCCAATCTAATTAGGAACTAAATAAAAATAATAATAATAATATATAAGACTCCTCTTATTTATTTATAATATAGTATTTCTCCAAATACTTAATTATAAATTTTATTATTTCTCCAAATATTATATTATTATTATTTAGTCAATTTAATAATAATAATAAGATGACTAATCTTATTAATTTATAATATTAGTATTTCTCCAAATACTTAATTATAATCTTAAGCTATTTAATTTATTATTATTAAGCCAATCACTTCTAAAATCATATTTCTTCCTTTTCTGGTGTGACCCTCTAGGTTCAATATTAAATCGGTAGTAGAATAAATAAATTAGAACAATTCTAATATTATTTATAATAAATTAAACTCCTTTGATTCAAATATAAATAAATAATATTTATTATACATCATGAGTGACACCTTATAAATAATGTATCATGACTATCTGGATAATATGAATTCAACGTTAATCACAAAGAACATATTCCGTTAATAGTTAATATATAATTCAATCTTTTTACCATACAATGTCCTGATTAAACATAAGACACGGAATTACAATTGTGATCTTGTGTGAAGGTGAAGCAACCTTAAATGTTTTTAAATGCAATGTTTCAGTTGTTCAGCTGCATATCAAATTGTTCTCTTTTGCAAAACTGAGAAAAAGAGTATGTAGTTTTATACTTGTTTCCCTAGTTTGTGTAAATTCTAAATACAACTTAATTTTTCTGACACTTAATCTTATTATGTTTGCATAGGTGAAGAACATGAAGAAGCAGCTGGAAAATTAAAAGATCCTAGTTGCTGAAAATCTGCTTCACACAAGATCACAATCCTCAACAAATTTAAACCAAATTGAAACATATATACATACGTACCTTCTCTGAATGATCAACAACAAATTCTTTTGGTCATGCACTATGAATAACATTATTGCCTCGATTTTTCTTATTTACTTTTGAGCAATGCTGAAAAAAAAATCATTAAACAAATAATATAACTCTAGTATTTTTTTTTATAACTGAAAATATATGCATATAAAATAAAGGATTAAAGTTAAAATTACCATACAATAAACTTTGGCGATGTCCAATAATCACACATCTCATTCCACTTGATAATATCAATGTTGTTTGGAGGATTTTTCCTAGAATCTTCTGTTGATGGAAAAGTTTTGAAGAAATTGTAAAACTTACACCTCTCCCCCCTCTATTATACCATAATCTTATGTGTTATATGGATCAGACATATACTAATTCTAAAAATGTACTTTGAAAAAATTTCGAAAATTTTTGGCAAAGCCATACAATCTGATACTTAACTAACAGTTTTCATTTTTTTCCCTTTTATGCCTTTTCAGAATCAAAGATCATCCAAAGGTCCAAAAATTACTAGTAACATAAAAAAATAGTAAATATTGGCAAATCATGTCCCTCTTCCTTAAACTGTACATAATTGAGTTGGAAGCAAATTAAAAGCTATTTTTCATTATGTATTAAAGTGTAGCTATCAAATACTAAAATACATGCATATCATTTCTATATTTGGACAAGAAAAATTAGTTGCATCAACACACTAAAAAATGAACTCACTTTGTGTAATAAGAGATATTGACAAATGTGAATTTATTTTTATTTTATTTTTTTTGGGTGAACGGACGCAGTAACATGTTAGGGTGTAAACGGATATATACATATTCGATGAATTTTTAGAATATTATCCGTATCCGGCATTCAAAATAATATCCGAATACAAATAATATCCGTTTGCATTTATTTTATCCAAATAAATAAATTATTCGAATATCCGGATATCTGAATTCGTTTATCAATCACCTAATATAAAATTCATTCAAATTATTTACAAAAAATAAAGAAAATAAATAAATAATTACTCATCACCAATCACAATATAAAGTTTAAACCATACATATTAATTAAACATCTTAATCATAAATTAAGGGGAGAAAATTGTCAAACACATGATCGTAAAAATCAAGATTTAAACATCCTAGAGAAAATATCAGAGTAATATCATTAAAAAGATAGTAAAACTCTTGTTCTTTTTTGCAATCATCCTTCATTAATTTGCATCCTAACTAATTGCAGCCTCAAGAGAAACATAAATAATATTAATCTAATGTTAATCTAAAATAATTAATACAATGTTGAGCATTAATTTTTACAAGATTTCATGAAAAAGTTCATGACATCATTATTATAATAATTAATATAATATTATGTCATGAACTTTTTTTACCTCATATTCTTAATAAAATAATACTTAAACTCCATCTCTAACTAAAGAAAAAATATCTTTCTCTTTAGAGTTTTTGTATACTTTAAAAATTACATCTAGTCCAAAATTACATATCAAAGAAAAAAAGAATACGAGTACTAAAAGAACAAAGAAGAAAGTATTGTAATGGCAATGCCAGAACCTGACAAAGTTAATTGCTGTAGTGAAGCAAAGAGAAAGATATACCATTATACCTTATTATAACAATCTAATACAAATAAACATGAAATTGCAGAAATATATCAATCTAAAAACTTGGGTGCTGCAAAATAGATAAATATATCTAAATATCAAAATACTAATCCATAGCAAGAGATAAATCAAGAGTTGGTGAGACGGAGAGGGCATCAAAAACATGTTGAAGAACCTTCTACCCTTTTTTCATTTTCCTTTTCATTAGTTACAAGTTGTAGATAATCATAATTTGAACAGAAAATGAAGAAAAGTTAATCCCAAATACCTTTTCTTTTTACTTATTTACCAAGATATTGGAGGCATATATACTTACAAAATAAATTTAAAATCCAACATATATGGAAAAGATTAAGCATGCTTAGTAATTGCTCTGAGAAATAATCACTAGAACAACGTGTAAAAATAGAATTTCTCCAAAAGCATCTAACATGGCCAAAGGGAAAAGAGAGATTAAAAAGTATTGGAGCAGAAGAGATTTCAGATTAGACAAGAGAGACAAAAATTATTAGAAAATATATATTCAATTGTACAGACTGATAACTGATGCAGAAGAGACTTCAGGCTACACGTGTAAATACATATATGCAAAAGTAGCTAGAATGCATATAAGTGTGCTCAACAATTATAAGCTTTTTGATAACAAACATCTATTATTAGGGGAAAAAGAAGGAAGTAATCAACAACAATAATAATCACAAAATCTGAAATTTAATCCATTTCATCAGAATAGTTATTTAACAACAATCATAAAATTCAATATAGTAGGAATGTTGATAAATTGTACATTCTTGATCCGGTTAACCAAGGTTGTTTATTTTAATCCTGAAGACCTATTTCGTATGATTCTCCATTTTTATGCCAAAATAATGAACTGAGTTCGTATAGGCATTTTAGACGATGCTATTGAAATAGCCTTTCTGGCTATATTTTCTGTTATTCCACCCATTTCGTAAAGAATTCGACCTGGTTTAACAACAGCTACCGAATATTTAGGGGATCCCTTCCCCGAACCCATACGTTTTTCTGCGGGTCTTGCTGTAACCGATTTGTCTGGAAATATACGTACCCATATTTTTCCACCACATTGTGCATTTCGTATCATTGCTCGTCGACCTGCTTCTATTTGTCTAGATGTGATCCAAGCAGGTTCAAGTGTCTGAAGAGCATATTTACCGAAAGAAATATAATTACCTTGATAAGATATTCCCTTCATTCTTCCTTTATGTTGTTTACAGAATCGGGTTCTTTTGGAGTTATAGTTGATGGATGGTTTTGAATTCCTGGCTATATACATCAAACCAACAATGATCAAGAACAAAGATACTACCACGAGAAATGGCAATAAACAATAAATCAAGAAAAGGTAGGATCCAACTGTAAAATAGCCACCAAGCTCCTCATGGTTTGATGGTAAAAAAACTACTCATAAGACTTTGGGTGTATGAGGTCTTGAGATCCATGTAAAATTTCAGTCGAATACAGCAAAAAAAACCGTAAAATACCCAAACCATCAAGAAAAGATACTACCATGGGTAAAAAAATCAAAAGGAGGGAGACCAAAAAGCGAGGGGAGCAGCAGCAGGATTCAACATCAAAATACCCAACCTGACAACATCTCTCCAATCCTAAAAAAAATACTAAAACTTTCTACAGGTCGAAGATTATATACACAAACCAAATTAAAAAACCAAGGAACATAATGTTGAGTATAATCCAACTTGAATAACCACAATCCAATCATGTTGCAAATCATAAGTTTTAACAATATAAGGAATTGAATTACCCCATGTCATAACATATAAAGCATTGCCACTTGTACATACTAGCCCATAAAACCAATTTATGTTTCAACTCGGATATATATTTTGCTTCATATGTGTTGCAACTCAAGAGTCTTGAAAATATACATGTACGAAGCTCCGACACTCGTACATACTAGCCCATAAAACCAATTTATGTTTCAACTCGGATATATATTTTGCTTATGTAGTTATGTTGCAACTCAAGAGTCTTGAAAATATACATGTACCCCATTTTCATATCATATACTCCCCCCGTTCAAAAATATAATATCATTATTAACTTTTTAAAGGTAATTGACCTTTTCAAATCCAAAATTGAAATACATTCATTTAATTTTAGTCAATACAATGAGGATTATTACAAATTATTTAGAACCGCTACTAATTGTAAGATTGATTTATTGTTTCACAACTGATAATGAATCTTATTAAGTTCGAGTTTGAAATGTCAGAAATTGATTTCTTCAAAGTCAATAATTATCTTATAATTTGGAAAAGAGGGATTATTCTTTATCATTTATAAATATAATAGCCCACAAAATAATCACTTCATGTCTAGAAAATGCATCCTTCAAGGACTGATCATCAGTTCCATAAGAAATACCTAAATTCATACATGGATAAGTATAACTTGGAACAGGGACAAAATACTTTGAATCAATAACAAGGATCCAATTACATTTTCTAGAATAACAGGCACATACCTCCAATGAAAAGCTTTGAGGATGACATGCAACGAATGGCGTTAAACATAGACGGCATCGAAACATGTCCATTAGTCTGCCTCATGAAGCTTCCAATTCTATTGTAGAAAGCCATTTCACTGTTGATTTCAAGGAAATTGCACATAAAACAAGGGGGTAAGGACTAAAATGTTGATTTGATGAAGTAATTAAAAACATTAGATAATACCCTCAAACCAACATCACAAAAAGTCAAAAAGCAAACGACTTTTAATCTAGAAAACAAGAATTCTTCATTATCTTTACAAATTTCCATGTCCCGCACTGGATACTCTAATTTTCGGGGATTCTCGAGGATTATTTCCTCATTTATAACTTATATGTTTTGGATTATCTATTACTCCCTCCGTTCTATATTAAATGTTCTAATTTTTTTTTAAGATGTTTCAAAATAAATGTCCTATTTCTATATTAGTAACTATATTTATCATATTATTCCTCTTATACCCTCATAATCTATTTAATATACTTATTGGGAATGTGAGAGTTACAAGAAAATATATCTAGAGAATTAAATGACATAGAAAAGAGTAATTATTAGGGTCATAGAAAAATGAAAAAGCAAATCATTGGGGTCATAGAAAAGTGAAAGAAATTATTGGGGTCATAGAAAAGTAAAAAATACTTCAATTAATAAGTAATCAAAAAGATTAATTTAGGTAAAAGAAAACTTTATTGATCAGCATGTTGAAACTAATTAGTACGTTTATTTTAGAACGGAGGTAGTATTATTTTTGTCATTATTTATGACTTCATGTTTTTAGAAACATAAAACTTGTCAAGTGTTTATTATTTTTCTCTAGTAGTATCTATGTTGTTGATTTTTACCATATATATAATATATAATTATACACACAAATATATATATATATATATATATATATATATATATATATATAATCATAAAATATGTGTCGAAACCACCTCACCCAAAACCCCATCTTCTAAGATTTGGCAAGTCATTGTATTCTCATCTAACGCACCAATATCGGTGCTTCTTAGCTTTTTATTCGGTTCAAAATAAAAAAAAGTGGAGTACCACAGTATCAAAATCCAAAAATCTGAGCTCTATACATTTCATTTCCCCAACATAAAGAATATTATAAGTATAGCTCATACCCCAAGAAACAACCAGAAAAAATTCCATAACTTCATTTTACCCTTCTACAATAACAGACCATCAAATCAATTGAGGATATATGTGCTGCAGTTTCTACATAAAGAAAAATTAATAACACAATAGGTGGCGTAAGTGAGTATGCATAAATATATGAAACCCATAACAACCGAACACATAACAGAACAAAAGCCCAGCTTCGCTCAAATTTATATTTGGAACATAAACAAATAACAAATACTGTATCATATCAAATATATAAACCCAAAAACATATAATATCATAAACCCACAAATATAACTCGATAAATTCTAGTCTAATCCGGTTCATAAACACTTAAAATTTCACACCCATAATATATAAACCACAACCACAGACATAAGATAAAGTACCAATCCAAACGAAAATCGATCAGAATGACTATAAACAATAGATCAGAATGGCTATAAACAATAGATTAAAATCTTATCGAAACGAGAGCTGAAAAATACCTGAGACGAGGAGAATAGGGTAGGGTTTTAGGAGAGAGGAACTGTGAAGGTAAGATGCTAGTGTTTAATGCCACTCTTTCTCTTTCTACAGCATAAAAGATCTCTAGCGGATTTTATAGCTGACCGGGACAGGTTTTGTTCCTCTGCGGTTACGTTTTGGGTGGAGTTGCTACGCTTAATTTGTTGTACATTTGACTACTATATTAATTTAATTTTACTTTTTTGGGAAAAGAAGGGCAATTTTGACTAGAGCAAATATTTATTTTTATTCTCGGGTGTAAAATACTTTACGTAGTAAATCATTGTAAATTAATTATTTTTAGTTTTTAAATTATTTAAGTTTTTAAAGTGAATCATGCTATATATTATAATAAATTTATGTTAATACATAAAATTATTAAGAATTATAAGAGTAACTTATTTGTCATATCTCTCCAAAAAAATAAATCTTTAATACTTATTCACGTAACAACGATCAATTAGTCGGAGTAAATATTCACAATATATATTAATTTTCTTTTAAAGTTAGGTTTTTAATTTAAGTTTAACATATTTAAATTCTTAGATTGATTTTTGGTAATGTTCAAATATTTTTTTAAGAGAAAAATATATGCTTATGTGAATTTTTTATTATTTTTTATGTCATTTTATTTTATTAATTATTGACATGGAAAATGATGTAACCTTTTTTGGTAGGACTCATTTCCTCTCTCTCTCTCTAACAAACAACTGAATCCCATCTCTCGACTTTCACATTCGCCATCTGTAAAATTAGTATTTGTTTAGACCTGACAATTTAATTTATAAACTGACGGATTAACTTATATTAATTATAAGCATCTGAATTAGTTAACTACTTAAAAGCATTTGGGTTAAGTTAATTACTTAAAATTGTATTATCAAAAAATTAAATAAATTTATGATATTTTAAAAATAACTCAAATCAGTGCTTATCCCCAACTCTTCTCCCTCACTGTTTCTTCTTCACACATTTTTAATTTTCTAAAGAAAAAAAAAAGACAATAAACTATAATTTTTTTAAGGTGGTCTTAAAATTGGGTTACCCTGAAATTTAAAGAAAATAAATAAATACAAACAAGGTAGCTATGATACAGTCACTGAGACACTGATACATAATGTGTTCAGTTTTGGACCATAATAATAAAAAATTAATATCACAAATAATTTATTTAATTAGACTATAATAATAATAAATTTAAATTTAAAATATATATATATATATATATATATATATATATATATATATATATATATATATATATATATATAAAATTGCAAACCAAATATCTCATATTAAATATATAGGTAATATAGGAAGAAGATGGTGCTCACATGAATATGGGTCACTTGGGTAAGTGGGTATGGGTTCTACTAAAAAAAGGCCACGTCATTTCCACGTCAATAATTAATAAAAATAAGTGACACGTGAAAAAAAAATTCTACATAAGTTTGTCTGAAAATTCTACGCCGACCGGCGTTTTCCGACCGGGGTAGTGACCGGCCGGAATTTTTTTTTTTTTTTTTTTTTTTTGCTTTTGACTACAAAATAATTAATGTGATTTATTAGAACTGAAATTTTTATAAAATACAGTGATTTAGGCGTCCGTTTGGATACACGTAACAAACAGGGTCTGTATTTCAGTGTATTTTATAAATACACTGAATTATAAAACTTCAGTTCTAATTACTCAAGTTCAGTTTGGATCACTGTATTTTATAAAAATTTCAGTTCTA
The DNA here is from genome assembly GCA_016801055.1 of Panax notoginseng. Lineage (NCBI taxonomy): Eukaryota > Viridiplantae > Streptophyta > Magnoliopsida > Apiales > Araliaceae > Panax > Panax notoginseng. The sequence continues at coordinate 44,466,376 of CM029022.1, forward strand.
ATAAATCACATTAATTATTTTGTAGTCAAAAGCAAAAAAAAAAAAAAAAAAAAAAAATTTCCGGCCGGTCACTACCCCGGTCGGAAAACGCCGGTCGGCGTAGAATTACTCAAGTTTGTCACGTCTATACTTGAATACAAACAAAAAGTTTCCTTATGTTAAAAATTTAATTAAGGACCTAATTTGAAAAATCTAAATAGTTTAAAGACTAGAATTATTTGGTTTCCCACAATATTCTTAAATATTAAACCTAAATTATTCCATTGTTATCTTTTTAACTAATTTAGTCCAACGAGAAAACTTTCTTCTTTTCTCTCTCGTTGTTTAAATAAATTTTAATAAAGATAATATTATTAATATTTTACATCATATAATCAAATATTAAACAAAATATTAATTATATTTTTTTAAGTTTTTGTGTCTGTTCCTAAAATGTCACTTAATAATAAATGAAATTTATACTAATAAGATAGAACTCATTTTAAATTTGAGCGGGAAAACACAAAGACGATTCAGATTCATTCTAATTGATTTGGACGGGAAAGAGAGGTGAGAGAGGAAGGAGGAGAGCGATGATTTCGTTACGTCGTGTTTTCAGGCACGGACAATTACTAGTGATTAATATTAATGAGGAATTAACTGATTGTTTTGATTAGGTATACATGCCAGGTGCAACGTGGAGAAAAAAATTTCAGCAGCTCAGGGAGAATCAAATAAAAGGGAGAATTGGATAGGCCTTCAAGTAATGGGATCAGGATCTTCTCCATCTCCATCTCAAGTAAATTGAGATTCTCTATTTCATGGTGCAGATTTAAAATGTGCTCTCTCTTGTCAACATGCATTTCAACATATTTTAAATCTGAACCATGAAATGGAGAGTCTCCATTTACTTGAAATGGAGAGAATCCTAGTCCTAACGAGGGAAGTCTTAAATCTAACGTTCCAATAGCATATATGTTGACTTTGCTAGAAGGGAGATGCAACCTGTTATACAATTTGAGAAACGAAGATGGATTCCAACGTTGGAAAAATCTGACGAGCTCAAGGATTGTAGAAAGAGGATGATTACAATTTACAGCCAGTCCAAATGAAAAGGTAAGTCGTTGTGTTCACCGCTGTTGGATTTTTGTTTCCCATGAAGAGAATAATATGACGAATATGCGAAGAATTATGGCGAAGCAGATAATATCAAAATGGAACAATCTAAAGAAAAAGAGTAACCCAAAGGGAATGATTGCAAGGTGGATTCAGAAGTGGAACGAGCAATAGTAATTAGTCAGCAACTGGGCTTAGGGGCTGTTTGGTAAAAAATGAATGAATCCGAATTTGAATGAGCTAAATTTGAATTTAAATCGGAATGAAAAAAGTTTTTCGATAATTAATATGTCTGAAACATTTGAATGACAAAATTTTATTATTTTACCCCTCTAAATTTTTTTAAAGTTATTGTAAATTTTTTTAATATTACTTAGTATAATAGTTAATATTTTTTATAATATTTTAATTTTTTTTTAATTTTTTTACTTTATTCAGCTGCTCATTCAGTCATTCAGGCAAAAAAAATTTTACTTAGTCATTTAGCTCAATCATCTGACCGATTCAGCCATTCAGATGGTTTTTTTTCAAAACAAACACATTTAATGGCTGACCGATTCAACCATTCAGATGTATTCAGTCCCAAACAATCTGTCACTTAATTCTGGGTCACAAGAATAATAATCACAGTGTCGTAAGGAAAAAATTCAAAGAATTTATTCAGATCATTAAATTTGGCATAGAGGTGGGAACAGAGGAAAAACAAGAGGATTTTGACGATGAATAAAGTGATTCAGCTCAAAGTAGAGGTGCACATGAAATCATTAAATAGGGAAAAAAATCTAATTGATCAGGAAGCAAGTCTTAATTTTAACGAGTACATTCAGTTAATGGTTTTGAATTGTTTGATGGGGAATAAGGTTAATGCAGTGAGCTTCTTCAGTTTGCAGAATTTTTTCTTGAACCTAGACACAGTTTTTTTTAAGGTTTCAAAGTCATTATTTCAAATATCATCTTCAAATGGGTTGCAAGCTTCCTATTTTGGCAATAGTTAGCCAGTTGTAATTAGAAAATGGTACATTAGTGCTAGGAGAATAAGAAATAGTAATGATGATATAATTCAGCGGTTTATGCAGGTTGTGTGGGACATTCAACATGGAAGGTGATATCTATTGGGAAAAAATCACCTCCCAAATGTGACGCCTCCAAAATAGGTATACATCACCCATTCTGAGTCGTCAAATATATGGTACAAAATATAACTACAAACTTAATTATACAATTGTATTGTAAAATACGACAAAACATAGCTGAGAGTTTAAACAAGAATATTGCCTTCTAGACAATATCCACACTCAATGGAATCCTCATTACAATTATTATCATAATATTTCACAGAATAGTGAAGAATGCTAAAGCACCATCTCGGACTATCACTCTGTTCCCTGACTAGTCCCAGCTATATTCTCATTTCTTGAAGAGAACAATGAAAGTAAAAGGGTGAGCTCAACTAGCCCAGTAAGAAATATTATGACTAAGATAATGCAGAATAAATTATCGTTAGCCTTCAACAACGTTAAACTGATAAAAATATAATAAATATCAAGTTTAACTGCAGCGGAACAAGCAATCCATTAGAAAAGTCAAGTAGAGCATGATATCTACTATCTTCTATGATTTAAAAAGTTTATCATCAATTTTATCGATGATACTCAGCTTAATAATTAATCCACATCATTGAATAATTCCTGCACTACAGCCAAGGATATTCATTAGTATCACGACCACGAATTATTCATGCAATACGGGCCAAGGATATTCGTGTTTTCATCCATGGTTATGATCATACCAACTGTAAGACCCCGAATTTTTTTTAATAAAATAGAATTTCCTCTATTTATTATTTTGAAATAGTAAGGGTTGAATTGATTAATGTGGTTAGTTATGGGTAAAATACGCAAATATTTTAAATAAGCAAGTGGTTATAAAATATTAATTGTTGTCGGGGAATATTCGTTTGGTCGTGGAATATTCTTTCTGTCGGGGAATATTCGTACGACGGCGCAGCCTTGTGTGGGCCCCATAACAGAAAGCGATTGGATGAAGAAAACGACAAAAACAAGTTGTTTATAAATAACGGCGTAATTGTTACCGTTAATACTGTTGGAATACCCGGTGGTTAAAACACGGTAATACGCATTGTTGCATAGTAGCACACGATATTGCACCAATTATTGATTCTTACGTAAGAAGGCACTACTCAATAATTGTTACAGTAATTACTGTTCAATATTGTATTGTATTGATTAAATAATTGTTACGTTGATATTTTATAATTGTCACTACACAGTATTTTCTATTATCGAAGTAATAATTCATATTATCTGAATAATATTATTAGATAGCATTATTGGCAATGTCTAGAAAGTTCTGTCTAAGGAGAGGTTTGATCATCTAATTGCGCGCCAGTAAGGAGAAATCCTTATTGGAAAGCCTCCTCTTTCCTGGGAACGGTCTGGTTGCTAGTACTGTGATTCTGTAATATTATTTGTGTATAATTAATTATTGATTTATATGATGAGGAAAATATTGATTTTATGTAGATATAGATGGAGAAAATTTTTAATGTGACAATTGTTAAAAATTAATATTTTATCTTTTTCTGATAAAATAATTCATTTAAAATTATTATTTTAATAATATATTGATGGTGATATTTTTACAATGAATGTAGAATATATGAGTATATGAGGAGGAAGAGTAATTTTGTGACATTAAATGATTAACACATGTTTTGTGTGTTGGTGGACACAATTCTTGACCGAAAATTTATTATTGACTATAAAATCGTCCGTTTGTGAATTTCGGTCAATTTCTATTTAGAATTTGAAAAAACTTTCTTCTGCAAAGTTGTAGAGAATTGAATTTTCTATAAAAACACGCGAGATTCAAATTTTCTGATAAAAGAGCTATATATTATGAATTATTGAAGTTCCGAAGTTCCGAAATAATTGATTTTTGGAAGTTTTAATTAGTTTTTTTCAAAGAAAACGTTTTTTGTTTATTTTTTGGACTACAACATGTGCATAATGAGCTGAATTCAGATCTCCCAAGGTGGGCTTGACAATTTTATAAATATAATATTATAATATTCAATTTTCTACTTTGGTGTTCTAAGCATTTTTCTATAAATAGGGTGCTTAGGTTAGAATTGAAAATCACACTAGAAACACAAGTTTCTCTCTCTTTCTCTCTCTATATTAGTGAGCGTATTCTTGTGAGTATTCTAATACTTTGAGTATTGCTATACGGCGCAAGTTCAAGTCATAGCCTATATCCGGTGTTTCAACTAGAAGTACTGTTTTTGCTGAGGTAAGGGATGTTATTTCTTCTTAAATGATATTATTTTCTTCAATATCATTATGCCGAAGTATTGATCTGAACTTTTTATCAAATTTGGAACTTTTCATGTCGAGGTTACTATTCATGAGTTACTATTTACGAGTTACTATTCACGAGTTACTATTCACCGAAAAATGAAATTTTCTTCTTTTTGTCCAAAATATCTATTATGGATACTAGCTTTGATTGTATCCATGTTTTGATCATTCTTGAATTTTACTCCACTATGATTATTTATGAGGTATTTTTGGACAAGGAATAGCTGAAATACGAATCCTTAATATTTACTCTTTTGTTTCACTGGATTCGTTTTCTCTAAAATATTTTTCATCATCCTCAGTCCTAAATGATGATGTTACTGAATATCTTTGGCCTATAGTGCAAAGATTGATGATTTTATGATGAATATCTTTGGCCCGTAGTGCAAAGATGAACAGGTGTTGAGGTGAACATGATCAACTGATGAATATCTTTGGCCTGTAGTGCAAAGATGAATATTTGATTCCAGATATATATTGATTGATGTTACAGGGATAAAATATCGACGATGAACTTTTAAATTCATATATAGAAGATAGTAGTTTGTATTATCTACTTAACTCTTCTAATGAATTGATGTTTCCGGTGCAGTTGTTGATTTAAAACTTGTTGTCTATTGTATTCTATTAGATTTTTCCCTGTTGAAGACTAAGGATAATTTGTTGTATATTATCTTAGTCATAATATTCTTTACTGGGCTAGTTGAGCTCACCCTTTTTCTTGTTGTTCTATTTTTCTTCTCAGGAGGCGAGAATGTAGCGAGTACTAGTCGGGGTGTGGAATGATTGTAAGACCCCAAATTATTAATAAATGAAATTTAAATTCCCTCTATTTATTATTTTGAAATAGTAAGTGTTAAATTGATTAATGAGGTTAGTTATGGGTAAAATGCGTAAATATTTTAAATAAGCAAGTGGTTATAAAATATTCATTGTTGTCGGGGAATATTCGTTTGGTCGTGGAATATTCTTCCTGTCGGGGAATATTCGTACGACGGCGCAGTCTTTTGTGTGCCCCATGACGGAAAGCGATTGGATGAAGAAAACGACAAGTATATGTTTTTTATTAATAACGGCGTAGTTGTTACCGTTAATACTGTTGGAATATCCGGTGGTTAAAACACAGTAATACGCATTGTTACACAGTAGCACACTGTATTGCACCAATTATTGATTCTTACGTAAGAAGGCACTACTCAATAATGGTTACAGTAATTACTGTTCAGTATTTTATTTTATTGATTCAATAATTGCTGCGTTGATATTTTATATTACTGTTGTTTCAATAATTGTCACTACACAGTATTTCCCATTATCAGATCAATAATTCATATTATTTGAATAATATTATTAGATAACATTATTGGCAATGTCTAGAAAGTTCTGTCTAAGGAGAGGTTTGGTCATCTAATTGCGCGCCAGTAAGGAGAAATCCTTATTGGAAAGCCCCCTCTTTCCTGGGAACGGCCTGGTTGTCATAAATGTGATTCTGTAATATTATTTGTAAATAATTAATTATTGATTCATATGATAAGGAAATATTTATTTTTGTGGATATAAATGAGGAATATATTTTTGTGGTTAAAAATGAAGGAGTTAATGTTGAGGTTTTTATCAGTATTTTTGTCGGAATGGAGGTATTAAAAAATCAGGGTTTTTGAGATATTTTGCGGGAGTTATAATTTTTAATCCGACCGTTGGATCGTGGTAATTTTTGGATATGTTATACATATATAAGTTGAGTATATGTCCACAAATTTTGAACCGTTAAAAATAAACGTATGATTTATTATGAATTTTACGAGATGACTGGTTCAGAAATTGTTGAATTTTCGGAGTTAATCATTTTGGTAGAAAATTCTAGAATTGGTGGGCCCCACTCTTGGTTGGTGAAGAAATGTGCTGAGATTTTTATTCAAATGTGGTGGGTGGGAATAGTAGCAGGTAAAGCCATCAGGTTGCAGGTTAAGTCTGCTTCGGCGTGCTAACATTTTCCTATAAATAGAGGGCTAAGTTAGAATTGAAAATCACACCAGAAACAAGTTTTCTCTCTTTCTCTCTCTAGATTATTGAGTGTATTTTGTGAGTATTTAGATACTTTGAGAGTTTCTATTCATCAGAGCAAGTGTCTTTCAGCCTTATACCGGTATTCCGACCAGAAGTACTGTCTGTACGAGGTAAGGGATGTTATTTTATTCAAAAATGATATTATTTCTTCAATATCATTATGCCGAAATATTGGTTGGAAATTTTTATCAAATTTGGAACTTTTCACGTCGGGGTTACTATTCATGAGTTACTATTCACGAGTTACTATTCATGAGTTACTATTCACCGAAAAATAAAATTTTCTTCTTTTCGTCCAAAATATCTATTCTGGGTACTAGCTTTGATTGTATCCATGTTTTGATCATTCTTGAATTCTACTTCACTATGAATAATTATAAGGTATTTTTGGACATGAATAAATCGAAATACGAATCCTTAATATTTGTTATTTTGTTTCACTGGATTCGTTTTCTTTAATATATTTTTCATCATCCTCAGTCCTAAATGATGATATTACTGAATATCTTTGGCCGTAGTGCAAAGATGAATGATTAACTGATGAATATCTTTGGCCCGTAGTGCAAAGATGAACAGGTGTTGAGATGAACATGACCGACTGGTGATACAAATGAATATCTTTGGCCTGTAGTGCAAAGATGAATATTTGATTAAAGATGGTTATTGATTGTTGTTACAGGGATAAAATATTGATGATGGACTTTTAAATCTTAGAAGATAGTAGAACTCATTCTCTACTTGACTCTTCTAATGGTTTGCTGTTTCCGCTGCAGTTATTGATTTAAAACTTGTTGTCTATTGTATTCTATTAGATTTTTCCCTGTTGAAGACTAACGATAATTTGTTCTGTATTATCTTAGTCATAATGTTCTTTACTGGGCTAGTTGAGCTCACCCTTTTCCTTTTTGTTCCATTTTTCTCAGGAGGCGAGAATGTAGCGAGTACTAGTCGGGGTATGGAATGATGGTTCTAGAAGTTACTTTAGTAGTCCTCACTATTTTTGTGAAATAATGTATCAATAATTGTAATGAGGGCTTATTTGAGTGTGGATATTGTCTAAATGACAATATTTGTATTTAAACTCACAGTTCTTGTGTTGTAATAATAAAGATGTAGTTGTTTCTGTACCATGGCGACTCAGAATGGGTGTTGTATACCTATTTTGGGGGCGTCACAATGATGGTTCAAGACAGTTGTTTTAGTAGTCCTCACTATTTTATAAAATAGTATATCAATAAGTATAATGAGGACTTAATTGAGTATGAATACTGTCTAGATGACAATATTTGTATTTAAACTCACAGTATATGTGTTGTCGTATTTTGCACGATAATTGTAATAATAAAGTTGTAGTTATTTTCTGTACCATGTATTTGGCGACTCAGAATGTGTTGGATGGATTGGACCTATTTTGGGGGCGTCACAGTTGGTATCAGAGCTTAGGGATATGATCTCTGGCAGAGATCGGGGAATAGAACTAGGAGGGAAGAGACGAGTAAATCTTCGCTAGTGTATCCTACCTAAGCTTATTTGTTGGTCGGTCATAATATAGGAGTATTATGTGATTTGTTAATTTGTTAAATTAACTCTTGTTTTATGGCAGTATTTGAGAATGTCGACTGAGAATGTTAAAAGTGGAGTAAATAAAACCGTGGAGACGCCTGTACTCACTAACGAGGAGAACGTGCAACAGGCTGGCAATGTTCCTCCTGTGAATAACACCAATGAGCAGATGATGAACGATGGGATGTTTAGAAGCTTTTTGTAATTCATGCAAAATCAGACGAGGAAGACTCGTGTACAGAATACGGGTGAAAATGATAGCAATGCGCGGCTTGTCACAGCCAAGCAGTTCAAAGAGTTAGGACCACCCGAATTTAAGGGAAAGCCGGATCCGATTAAGGCGGAGACATGGGTCAAGTAAATTACCAAGATATTCGATGTCTTGGGATGCACGGAGGAACAGAAGGTTCCATTCCCCACCTTTATGTTCCGTGGCGAGGCAGACTACTGGTGGGAGTCTGTGAAACGTACCCATCCAGCCGCACTCAGCATGTCTTGGGAGACATTTCAGAAACTGTTCAATGACAAGTACTTTCCTGAAAGTATTCGTCATATGAAGGAGGTGGAGTTTATTAGACTGGAGCAGAACAACATGACGGTGTCCCAGTACGAGGCGAAGTTTGCAGAGTTGTCCAGGTTTGCACCTCATTTGGTGGAGAATGAGGAACGTATGACGCGGATGTTTCTGAGAGGTTTGAAACCCGAGATTCGGCAATATCGTATCTCTCATAAATTTTTTTTATATTCAGATGTTGTCAACAGGGCTCAATTATTAGAGCGAGATAACGAGTACGGTCAATCGAGGGACCACAACCAGGGTCATACCGGTGGCAGCGGTCATTGGAGCAATGACAACCAGAGGGAAGGAAAACATTCAGACAAAAGCGGTAACCACTCTGGTGGTAATCGTGGCCATGAAAATAGAAGAAGCGAGTCGAGAGGAGATTTTAAAAAGAGGAGATTCAACAATGACAATACGAAGACGTCAGCACCAGCAGCAACTGGTTCCAAGGGAGGAGAACGACCACCGGTCATATGCTATAAATGTGGAAAAGAGGGACATATCAGCCCAAACTGTCCATAATAGTTCAAGATATGCTATAATTGTGGAAAGGAAGGACATATCGCTCGAGATTGTACGGTAGCGAAACCAAGTTCAGCGGGGACGGTGACTCAAAAAGTTGTCCCAGAAAAGTCAAAGTCAACGGTTTCTGGAAGAGCGTTTTTCGTGACTGGTCAGAATGCGAGGAACCCGAACGAAGTTAGCACGGGTTAGTTAATTATAAATTTTTGCGAAGTCTATACCTTATTAGATACCGGTTCTACCCATTCATTTATCTCTCCTGCTTATACTCAACGTTTAAATTTGACTTTTGAGAAATTAGACTTTGACTTATCTGTTGAAACTTCGTTAGGAGAAACTTTCGTTACATCCACTGTTTATAAATCTTGTTTGATCCAAGTTGGCACCATCACATTACATGTTGATCTTATCTCTTTAAAGATACTTGCTTTTGATGTGATTTTAGAAATTAATTGGTTAACTACTCATCATGCCAAAATTGATTGCTTTTGTAAGGTTGTTAGTTTTCATATTCCTAAGCAACCTGTTATTCAAATTCAAGCAACCAAACCATTGAAGTCAAACTCTTTCATATCAAGCCGTAAAGTCATTCGTTTATTGAAAAACGGATGTCAAGCTTTCTCAGCTATGTTATGGACTTGAACAAAAATACGTCAGATTTGAATGATATTTCTATTGTTAGTAAATCCCTGACGTATTTCCTGAAGAATTTCTTGGCTTACTCCCAGAGCGTGATATTGAATTTTGTATCAACTTTGAACTCGGTACAAAACCCATTTCTAAAATCTCATATCGAATGACTCCTATTGAACTTCAGGAGTTAAAAACCTAACTGTAGAAGTTTGTACCCGAGCCTCTATCTAGTGACTTCCTTTGTGGAATGCAATGAAGCCAGACTCTCCGTAGGAGATGCCATATTCGTATGGTAGTAAACTGATAAGTGCCATTGTGACGTGCTATCCAAGATTGGGATATGAGTCACAGTTGAGAGCGAACCTAAGTCAGTAATCGAAATACGTAGCTTTCTAGGCTTAGCTGGTTACTATCGGAGATTCGTGGAAGGATTTCTCGAATCGCTACTCCGTTAACTCAGCTGACTCGAAAAGATACAAACTTCGAATGGACCGAGGAATGCGAGAAGAGCTTCCAAGAATTCAACATGCGACACCGATGTTGGCTCGAGCTGTTGAAAGATTTCGATCATACCATCCAATACCATCCTGAAAAAGCAAACGCGGTAGCTGTCGCATTAAGTAGAAGATCATATGCAGGAACGAGTGCGATGATGTCAAGTATACGCGTAGAATCAACTTTAATCGATAAAGTTAAAGTTGCTTAAGCCACAGACCGGGAGCTGATGCGTATGAAGAAGAAAGTACAAGAAGGTGCTATTCCGGACGCAAGAATCGATGAAGAAGGAATACTTCGAGTCCACTCCAGACTTTGTGTTTCTAACGATTCTGATTTGAAGTACAAGATCATGATGGAGGCACACAATACACCATTTGCAATCCATCCTGGAAGTACTAAAATGTATCGTGATCTTCGACATACATTTTGGTGGAACAATATGAAGAGAGAGATTGCAAAGTTTATCTCGAGGTGTTTAACTTGTCAACGTGTAAAGGCGGAGCATCAAGTACCAAAGGGTCCATTGCAACCACTTGAGATTTCGAAATGGAAGTGGGAACACATTACCATGGATTTCGTTGCGGGTCTTCCCACGATTTCTCAAGGCATAAATGCTATTTGGGTTATTGTTGATAGATTAACCAAGTCTGCTCATTTCTTTCCGATACGGGAGACTTATTCCCTTGAACGTCTTTCTAGTATGTACGTGAATGAGATTGTGAGGTTGCGTGGCATGCCAGTATCCATAGTTTCGGATCGTGACCCAAGATTCACTTCAAGATTTTGGGTTAGCTTGCAAAAAGCTATGGGCACGGATTTACGATTTAGTTCGGCTTACTATCCTCAAACGGACGGACAATCAGAGAGGACTATTCAAACTCTTGAAGATCTATTAAGACTTTGTGTCCTAGATTTCAAAGGGAGTTGGGATAAGTACCTACCATTGGTGGAATTTTCCTACAATAACAGTTATCAGGCAAGTACAGGTGTGGCTCCCTTTGAAGCATTGTATGGACGAAAGTGTCACTCTCCAATATGCTGGGATAAGGTGGGAGAAGCAACATTGTTGGGACCCGAGTTGGTACGTATGACTACAGAGAAGATCCAAACGATTCGACAACGTATACAAATGGTACAGGATCGACAAAAGAGTTATGCGGATCTTCATCGAAAGGACGTGGAATTTGACATTGGGGATCATGTATTATTACGTGTAGCTCCATGGAAAGGAGTTACAAGATTTGGGAAAGGAGAAAAGCTCAATCCACGATTTATTGGTCCATTTCAGATTCTTGACCGAGTAGGAAATGTGGCCTATAAACTCGCGTTACCTCCAAGTATGTCTCGTGTTCATAACGTTTTTCACATATCTATGCTTCGTAAATATGTGAAAGACCCGAACCACGTTATTGAGTTAGAACCGGACGAGATAGCCGAAGACTTAACGTACGAAGAGGTACCTGTCAAGATCTTGGATAGGAAGGAGCATGTCCTACGCACAAAGGTCATACCACAAGTTAAAGTTTTGTGGAGGAACCATTCTATTGAAGAAATGACCTGGGTGTTGGAAACGAAAATGAAAGCGAGGTATCCTCATCTTTTCGAAACACCAGGTACGTACGTCAATTTCGAGGACGAAATTTCATAAGGAGGGGAGGTTGTAAGACCCCGAATTTTTTTTAATAAAATAGAATTTCCTCTATTTATTATTTTGAAATAGTAAGGGTTGAATTGATTAATGTGGTTAGTTATGGGTAAAATACGTAAATATTTTAAATAAGCAAGTGGTTATAAAATATTAATTATTGTCGGGGAATATTCGTTTGGTCGTGGAATATTCTTTCTGTCGGGGAATATTCGTACGACGGCGCAGCCTTGTGTGGGCCCCATAACAGAAAGCGATTGGATGAAGAAAACGACAAAAATAAGTTGTTTATAAATAACGGCGTAGTTGTTACCGTAAATACTGTTAGAATACCCGGTGATTAAAACACGGTAATACGCATTGTTGCGTAGTAGCACACGGTATTGCACCAATTATTGATTCTTACGTAAGAAGGCACTACTCAATAATTGTTACAGTAATTATTGTTCAATATTGTATTTTATTGATTAAATAATTGCTACGTTGATATTTTATAATTGTCACTACACAGTATTTTCTATTATCGGAGCAATAATTCATATTATCTGAATAATATTATTAGATAATATTATTGGCAATGTCTAGAAAGTTCTGTCTAAGGAGAGGTTTGGTCATTTAATTGCGCGCCAGTAAGGAGAAATCCTTATTGGAAAGCCCCCTCTTTCTTGGGAACGGCCTGGTTGCTAGTACTGTGATTCTATAATATTATTTGTGTATAATTAATTATTGATTAATATGATGAGAAAAATATTGATTTTATGTGGATATAGATGGAGAAAATTTTTAATGTGACAATTGTTAAAAATTAATAGTTTATCTTTTTCTGATAAAATAATTCATTTAAATATATTATTTTAATAATATATTGATGGTGATATTTTTACAATGAATGTAGAATATATGAGTATAAGAGGAGGAAGAGTATTTTTGTGACATTAAATGATTAACACATGTTTTGTGTGTTGGTGGACACAATTCTTGACCGAAAATTTATTATTGACTGTAAAATCGTCCGTTTGTGAATTTCGGTCAATTTCTGTTTAGAATTTGGAAAAATTTTCTTCTGCAGAGTTGTAGAGAATTGAATTTCCTATAAAAACTAGCGAGATTCGAATTTTCTGATAAAAGAGCTATTTATTATGAATTATTGAAGTTCCGAAATAATTGATTTTTGGAAGTTTTAATTAGTTTTTTTCAAAGAAAACGTTTTTTGTTTATTTTTTGGGCTACAACATGTGCATAATGAGCTGAATTCAGATCTCTCAAGGTGGGCTTGATAATTTTATAAATATAATATTATAATATTCAATTTTCTGCTTTGGTGTTCTAAGCATTTTCCTATAAATAGGGTGCTTAGGTTAGAATTGAAAATCACACCAGAAACACAAGTTTCTCTCTCTTTCTCCCTCTATATTAGTAAGCGTATTCTTGTGAGTATTCTAATACTTTGAGTATTGCTATACGGTGCAAGTTCAAGTCATAGCCTATATCCGGTGTTTCAACTAGAAGTACTATTTTTGCTGAGGTAAGGAATGTTATTTCTTCTTAAATGATATTATTTTCTTCAATATCATTATGCCGAAGTATTGATCTGAACTTTTTATCAAATTTGGAACTTTTCATGTTGGGGTTACTATTCATGAGTTACTATTCACGAGTTATTATTTACCGAAAAATAAAATTTTCTTCTTTTTGTCCAAAATATCTATTATGGATACTAGATTTGATTGTATCCATGTTTTGATCATTCTTGAATTTTACTCCACTATGATTATTTATGAGGTATTTTTGGACATGGAATAGCTGAAATACTAATCCTTACTATTTACTCTTTTGTTTCACTGGATTCGTTTTCTCTAAAGTATTTTTCATCATCCTCAGTCCTAAATGATGATGTTACTGAATATCTTTGGCCTGTAGTGCAAAGATTGATGATTTTATGATGAATATCTTTGGCCCGTAGTGCAAAGATGAACAGGTGTTGAGGTGAACATGATCAACTGATGAATATCTTTGGCCTGTAGTGCAAAGATAAATATTTAATTCCAGATATATATTGATTGATGTTACAGGGATAAAATATCGACGATGAACTTTTAAATTCATATATAGAAGATAGTAGTTTGTATTCTCTACTTAACTCTTCTAATGAATTGATGTTTTCGATGCAGTTGTTGATTTAAAACTTGTTGTCTATTGTATTCTATTAGATTTTTCCCTGTTGAAGACTAAGGATAATTTGTTGTATATTATCTTAGTCATAATATTCTTTACTGGGCTAGTTGAGCTCACCCTTTTTCTTGTTGTTCTATTTTTCTTCTCAGGAGGCGAGAATGTAGCGAGTACTAGTCGGGGTGTGGAATGATGGTTCAAGACAGTTGTTTTAGTAGTCATCACTATTTTGTAAAATAGTGTATCAATAAGTATAATGAGAACTTAATTGAATATGAATACTGTCTAGATGACAATATTTGTATTTAAACTCATTGTATATGTGTTGTCGTATTTTGCACGACAATTGTAATAATAAAGTTGTAGTTATTTTCTGTACCATGTATTTGGTGACTCAGAATGGGTTGGATGGATTGGACCTATTTTGGGGGCGTCACACCAACCACTTTCCATCAATACACTACGGGCCAATGAAGACTTTTACCACATCATTTGTAACATTATGGTCATGATTATACCGAATAATCCTTGATCATAATCATACCAATCAATAGTACATCTATGCACGTAAGCCACAGATAACTTTTATCACAATATAAGCATGAGGATGATGACAATGATATAAAAATTCAATTAACAGAAAGCAAATGATAAATTTTTAAATATTTATAATTTAATTTATCCAGAATTCAATAATGTCCAAATTGTCAACATGATACTACTTTGTGGAGTAAAATTCAAGAATAATACTGTATCAAAAATGATTTAGACCGAAAAGGAATCAATTTTTATCATGAATAGTACTCCGGGTGAATAGTATCTCATGAATAGTAACCCGTGAATAGTAATTCAGTATAAAAAGTACCCCGAATCCTCGGGTGATTAATATTCGAGTGAATAGTAACCTATGAATAGTACCCCGGGTAAAAATATTGATATTTAATAAGAAAGTTCAGATTAATATTTCAATGAAACGATACTAGATGAAGCGCAAAACTCAAGGATATTCCACTAATTTCAGGAATTATAGAAGCAATACTTACCATAGTAAGTTTAGATTTAAGAATAAGAAAAAAAATAATATACGAAATTGTAAATGGATTTTTACCTGTCATGCTGTAGTCCGCGTAGACAGATCATTTTCATAATTTAATAACAATTGAATACGAAGGGTTATTCACCAGGCATGCGGTAGTCCGCGTAGACAGGCTATTCCCACAGAATAATAAAGAATGGAATAACGAAAAGATTTCACCATGTATGCGGTAGTCCGCGTAGACAGGTTACTCCAACAGAATAATAAAGAATGGAATAACATAAGAATTTCACTATGCACGCGGTAGTCCGCGTAGACATGTTATTCCCACAGAATAATAAAGAATAGAATAACAAAAGATTTTACCATGCACGCGGTAGTCCGCGTAGACAGGTTATTCCCACAGAATAATAAAGAATGGAATAACAAAAGATTTCACCATGCACGCGGTAGTCGGCGTAGACAGGTTATTCCCACAGAATAATAAAGAATGGAATAACAACCCTTACGAGTATTGAAAGAAAATAACTCTCTTCATGAATACGAAAGAAATAATACCCTTACGAATACAACAAATAATATCCCTTACGAATATTGAACGAAGATAATATTTCTTATGAATACGAAAAATAATATCGTAAGTGAATATGAAATACATAACACTCCTTACCTTAGTAGAAGATTGAATACTGAAGTAGGGTATTAGCAGAATACTCCTCTTCTTTCTCTCTATAGTTTCTCTCTCTAGAGTTTCAGTAAATTCGTAAGAAATAATGAAGGAATGAGCTTCTATTTATAGGAAAAAGGACTGAATAGTAACTAATTCATGAACGGCCCAGATTACTTTACTTTTAAACGGACGGTTCATATTGATTTACTATTAAAACTTAAAGCAACGGTCCATACTGATTTACTATTAAAACTTTAAACCAGCGATCCGTATTGATTTACTATTATAACTTCAACCAACGGTCTGAAAAATTAGTATATCTCTTCATGGAATAATAAGTCAAACTTATAACAAGCATCTCATAACAAACCCCTCTATTTATATCAAAAATTGAATAAATATTTACCACAGATCAGTTATCTTTAATAAACATATTTTTAATCTATTAACAATTATTCATCATTAATATTATAACTCACAATATTTAACAACTAGATCATTCCCAGGAAAGAGGGGGCTTTCTGATAAGGATTTCTCCCTATTGGCGCGCAATTAGGTGACCAAACCTTTCCTCGACAGAACTTTCTAGGCATCGTCAATATTACAAATAATAATATGAATAACTTTGTCATCTCAATTATTGATTTAATAATATAAAATATTATGTAGATGATATTGTGACAATAATTGAATCAAATAACGTGAGATACTATGCAACAATTACTATAGTAATAATTGAGTATAACTGAGTGACTTCTCACGTAAACATCAATAATCAATACCGTGTGCTACTATATAACCACGCGTATTACTGTTCTTTTACTACCGAGTAGTTCAACAGTTTAAAAAATATTTCAGTCATTTTTTAACTACGACAGTACCTCCGTTGTGGGGTCCACCAATGATTGTGTCGTCGTACGAATATTCCCTATTAAAACGAATATTCCCCGACCAATCGAATATTCCCCGTCATTACGAATATTTTATATCAACTTGGTTACTTTGTAAAATTTTCACATATCACCCTTAACTTTAACCCTTTATCAATTTAACCATTAAATAGAATAATAATTATAAGAAAATTGAATATTTTTATTTCATAAAATTCGGGGTCTTACACCAAATACTGTTGTCTTTGATAAATTAAATGAATAAAATATCAATATATGTCAAACAGATTAAATCCGCAGTTCCACCAAAATAATAACCACTGCAAGAAATAATGAGTAGAAAATATCAAACCACGAGACACCAAGATTTTTATGTGAAAAACCCTCTAAAACTAAGAGGTAAAAATCACGGGACAATATCCGAAAAACTCACTAGAATAATCTGAGAGAATACAAAGATATCTTAATTTGAGTACGAACTCAAATGACTTCACCACAATAACTATGTGATGGAATCCAAATAAAACACCCTTTTATTTGAACTATCTTTCTCTCTCTAATTTTTCTAAGCTTTAGAAAAGCTTTCCTTTTTCTCTCTACTCTCGGATGAGAGCTTGTGTTGGTGTGTGAGCCCTTCTCATTTGGCTTCTTTTTATAGCAATAAATCTAAGGGGAGAAAATGAATTTTGGGGAAGGCAAAAATCAAAGGCCCATGGGAAATGGAAAATGGAAAATGGAGAAGGCCAAAAAGGGGTGAGGAATTTGACCAACAATCTCCCCCTCTGAACTCATTAGAGGATGTATTCACCATGACTCTGTTACTCGGAGTCGATTCCTGTATCAAATCTAACTCTTGAAAATTCTTTTCAACCATAACATTTCACTGTCAACTCAATAGTAGACAAAGCAACACACTTCTACAACTTGGGCTGCCATAACATAGCTCCCCTTGTAAAAGTTAACAAATATCCCAAAGTAGGCTTCTTCTCTTCAGAACCTGTCATGGCTGCTTCTGTATAACATTCTAAGACTGATTTTGCACACGAAACCATAACTCATCAATTGGAGTTAATCCCAACGAAGCTTTGACTCGTCTCATGCTTCTTGGAATTATTAACTTTCTTCATGCCCGATTTTGTCTCATCAACATGATTCATCTTAATGGGAGGATCTAACTCAAACTTGACAGATTTTTGCACGTCAAATTCTTTCACAACCGCTTTATACCTTGGCTGCGAGCTATCACTTTTCTTCTTCACATTTGGTACCCATTTAAAGTGAAGGGCTTTCTTCTCGAGGTTCTCATGCAAGAATTTTCTTCCAATTTGCATGACTTTATACCACATCTTTTTTCGTCTAACTCCCCCATCTTTAACACCTTCCATATGCGTCTGTATTGTGTAAAGAGTGCCTACCTTCTTTCCTCTAGTCACCACTAGAGACCCTATAGTGAGCTTTCACTGACCTTCACCAAAGGAAATACTATAATCATTCTTATCAATCTTACCAGTAGACATCAAATTAAGGCGTATATCCGAAACATGTTTGAATTCTCTAAGCATTAACATGCCACCATTGTTAGTCTTCAAATAAATATCTCCAATATCGATAACCTTGGATGCATTATCATTTCCCATCTGTACATAGCCAAAATCACCACTAGTGTAGGATGTGAAGACCTCACTATACGAAGTAGCATGGAACGAAGCACCCGAATCAATAAACCATTCATTAACTTTGCACTTGAGTTTACTATCACTAACAATGGCTACATCAATGTCGGATAGATACACAATCAAGTCCCTATCCTCATCTTTTTCCTCAGACTGTTCCTTCTTTAAAAATCTGCACTCTCGCCTTATATGACCCGATCTCTGGCAGTGAAAACAAATTATCTCTTTTCCTCTCAACCTTCTCCTGGATTTGTCATCTGTAGGAGAGTTCTTCTCTCTGTTTCTACCGCTACTCTGCATGACAAAAACTTGTGTTTGTGTATTAAAATTCACACCTTGCTCCTTTCGTCTTGTCTCCTCATTATGGAGACTGTCCTTGACCATTTGCATGGTCAGTTTTCCTTCCGGAGCTGAATTACATAGAGACACCACCAAAGTCTACCACTAAATACCAATCGCATAACAATGAGATTCAAAAACTTTAGCAGGTAATGTTTATGTGAATGGATCTGCTAAATTTTTAACTCCTGGAATCTCGCATACTGTAACGATCGAGAAATTTATAATTTAATTTAAATATTTATTGAATTAAATAAATATTTTAAATAATTTATTTATTGAGAAAAATAAATAATTGATGAATTATGGTGAATTAATGTAATAACTAAATTGATTAATGTTAATTAAATTGAATAATGATAATTTATCTGGAGGATTTAATTTAAGGAAATAATTAAATTAAATCAATTGCTTAATATTTAAGAAAATAATTAAATTAAATGAATTATTTAATTTAAAGGAAATAAATAAATTAAATAAAGTGATGTTTCTAATTTATTAATTAAATTAGATATATAATTATTTGTTATTCATAAATATAATTATAATAGAAATTATTTTAATTACCATTACAAGTTATTTAAATTAATTAAGCTAAAGTTATTTGGGTAACTAGAGTGTGACACATGAAATCATATAATATAATATTATTAAAACAATTTAGTTTTGGAAATAGGTGCTTAGCCAAACAAGGTCTTGTGGCCTTTGGCTTGTTTCTAACTGACGCCTTTTTTTTAACTGACGTACGTGGGATTGTGGCCAGTTTATATTTCCTACGTGTCTTATATTTTTCCCTAAGGCTAGTTAATAGTGAAGAGCAGAGAGGGCTTGGAGAGAGATAAGAGAGAAAAACACAGAGAAGAGATTGAGAGTGGGAGCTTGAGAGAATTTTCTGTGATTATCAAGTGGAAGAGAAGGGTTGGCTAATTGTTTTGCTAATCAAGGTATAAACTATCCCTATTTTAACTTTTAGTTTTGGTATATATATATTCTATGTGATTGGAAATCACGTGAATTGTAGTATATATATATGTTCAATTAGTTTTGCAAAATCTGTTAATCATCATATATGGTTGATGCTTGTTTGTTAAAATATATGAAATTTGGGTTTGTAGGGAGAAAAATATATAACAGTGGTTATACATGAAAATTGGCTTTAGAAAGTACCAAATTTTGTGCCTTATATGTGTTGAAATCTACAAATTGAAGTTGGATTGTGTTAATATGTGAAGAAACGAAGGCGGCGTAGTTTAAATCGTGTCAAATGATTAAGAAACGAATTCATGGTGATCGAATTCGCTAAAGGTGTCAAAAATAGAGTTTTCATGAGAAAACATAGAATTTAAGGAATTAAATTAGTTTAAATTGATGTTAAATTGTTCTATGTTGATGAATATGTTAGCAATCATGCTTATGATAGTCTTATATCAATTATTTGTGTTAATTTTACAGTTTTGTGGGTGAAATTCGTGTTTATTGGGCTAAAAACGGAACACTATTGCTGCGTTTCTGGTTCTGTCTGTGCACTAGCACAGCTAAGCCGGTGCCAAAACCAGAAATAGCGCAGTTGCGCCAGTCCCAAGCACAGCTACGCCATACTCTGGTCTGAGGTAGTGAAGTCTGTTTATTTGCAGGTCTTGTGTAATGGACTTATGTTGGTTAAGCATGCATGTTAATGATGTTAAGACATAATATAAACTATAATAACAGATTGTAAGGTGTTGTAATACAAAGTGTAAAGATTTTGAATAATTATTTAAATAAGTTATAAATGTTTTCAAAGTTAGAGATGAAAGATTAAGTTATGTTGGATCGTAATGAGATTTCAGATTCGTTAAGGATGTTAATTAACGTGGTTAGATGTTAGGTTAAGGTTATGACCTAAATGATGGGTTATACCCATAAAGCTAATATTCATACAACTAATTGTTATTGCAATTCCAATGATATGTGTAGGGTAATTGGAGAATATTTAACACTTGTGTAGCTTACATACCAGACAAGTTTCTAAACCTATCTTTTTACATTGAGCACGTTTCTAATTCTATCTTGTCATTATTGAGCAAGCTTTCTAACTTCATTCTTTTATTAATGAATGCAAGTTTCTAAACCTTACCTCTTTTTATTAAGCAAGCCTAATCTATCTTGCGTATGTTTGAATAAGCTCTTGTAACCTAATTCGTTACCTCGAGCGAGTTTTATTTCCTAAATCTTTATATTGTTATTCAAAACATATAACATTGATTCAAATGAGATTGTTCTAATTCTTTTGGATATATCACTTTGCATGTGTATTGTGTTTATTCAATTATATTGTTGATATCCGATCTTTGACTTTGATAGCCTTGTTCAGTTATACACTCTTGTATTAAACCTTCAAGTAGTAAGAAAACCTTTATTGATGGAATTTGAATAGTGTTCAAAAATTCTAGAAACACTGATAAGCTAGTTCCAAACTAAACTTTCTTTAGTGCGAAAATTCTAAATTCAAACTGAGACGAACAAACATAGGGGATTTTGTACGTGTAACGTTTAGATGTTTGTGCACAATACATGGTACAAATGGCTGATCCCCTTAAGTACGTTAAGAAGAGTCTGTATAGTCTATCGACTGTTAAGGTTATGGTAATAATACCTAAATACCGGAGACATAGTTCGTGGTTCTAAGACCCTCAGATATTAAAGTTCGAACTTGTTTTCTATTTTTGATTCGTAGAACAAGTTCATTACTGTTCAGTATTCATTGTTCATTCTCATGTTTTTATTATCACTACTCTTTATATCAGTGAGCAATTGTTTGGTCACACTTGCAATTAACAATGCAGCTAAAAGTCAAAAGAGATGATGAGCCATCTACTAGCAAAGGAAAGGGCATGATGTCCAAGTGATGAAGAATTATTTAGAATCTATTTAAATGCATGATGTTATAAGACTTGTTTTCTTTTATGATGTATTCCGCAAACTGATATAATAATTTAAGGTTAGATTACAAGGGCTTGTTTATGAGATGTAACCCTTTAATGGGAAAGATTATTGTTTAAGTTATTTAATATTTTATCCTTTATTATGGGTAGTTAGATGTAATTATTTTGATAGTGAGCACCAAATTCGGTGAAAATGAAGTACCCAAATTTTGGAGTGTCACATGTTGGTATCAAAGCTTTAGGTTATGAACCTTAGGTGGGGGAAACCTTAGGAAGTAACCTTTAAGGAAACAGAAAATACAGTGGTGTTTAACTCTTATCGGGTTTTAAGGAATGGATTAAGGTATCCATTGAAGCTAAACAATAAAAGACATTATGTGCTATGTGTTAATAACTTATGTGCTCGCGAGTATCGAAAATGTTAAGTAAAACTTAAAATATTTTGTTGTCAGGATGTCTAACGAAGGAGGATCCCATCCAGCTAGGGAGGTGATACCTCAGGTACCTAGAGATGATGAACCTCGGGATATTCACGTTGTGCAGGAACAGTTGATTCAAGAGGATGAGCCTGTGACCGATCCCGAGGAGGTTAGTTCTGAGGAGATAGAGGAGGATGATGAGGAAGAGGATCCTGAGGAGTTTCCACCAAACTCCATATCAACTGAGATGTATGACGCTCTGTACGACCGTAACATAGAATTGCAGGATAATGTTGAGGAATTGAAGGAGATGGTTGAGATGCATCACGCTTCGATGGAGCAGAAGGATGCAGAGATTCAGGAACTCGACGCACGCCTTGGGAACACGGAGTGGAACCTAGTTCAAACCAAGGGTCAGCATGAAGACCTGTTGGCAGTAAACGAGAAGATGAAGACTGACATGGAGAAATTAAAAGATGACTTCAAAGAGGAATCAGCTAAGCGTGCAAGAGCAGAGGATGCTTGGATGAAGGCGACTCAACGTGCAGACCGTGCTGAGGCTAAGGTCCAAGTGAAGAAAGCCAAGATGAACTAAATGGATTACTTTTTTAATTCTGCGATTGATAGGGCCCAGGATCGAGTCTATTATTACCCACCTCAATTTGAGGACTCGTCATGGTTCGTGATGGATCGTAGAACAGCGTATCGTATTATGGAGGAGGAACGTTGAGAAGCCTTATGACGTCTTATGCCTAGATAGAATAAGAGTGATAATAATATGTGGTTAATTATGTGAATAAATAAACTATGAATCCCTTATTTAAGATGAATAAAGAGATAGTATGAGAATGTAATCCTGAAGCTTGTTTAGTTCGGGAAAGTGGATGTTTATAGCAGATATGCTATCTTTAATATGTTTTAAAACTTTATGAATGGATAAAAGTTTATTTGAAATGTTATGTGTTATAGCTTTCATTTTGGAATGTTTAAGTTAAACTTCAAATACTCAAGAAGTTGAGTGATGAACTAATAAGCGTATATTTTAACAGAAAATGCCTCCTAGAAGAAGACAACCACGTCAACAACCACCTCCTGAGGGGTCTAATAATAATAATAACAAGGCCAATGCTAACCCGGTTCAGCATATGGTAACCTTGTTGACGGGTGCACTTGCGAATCAACCGCAAGCTCAAGTCACGACCTTTAAAGAATTCAAAGCGGTAGGACCGCCAGAGTTTCAAGGGTCTATGAATCCAGTGGAAGCCCAAACCTGGATTATGGAAATAGAAAAGGTGTTTGACGTTACTAGAGTTAACGAAGATCAGAAGACTGCGTTCGCAACGTTCATGCTGAAGTATAAAGCTAGCTACTGGTGGCAGGCAAATAAGGTTCGTGGGGGACAAGGAGTGATAGCGTGGGATAGATTTAAGGAGATGTTCTTTGAAATGTACTTTCCAGCGAGTTCTCAGAATCAGTTGGAAGTACAATTTCTGGAGTTAAAGCAAGGAACGATGACGGTTCCAGAATATGCTGCGAAGTTTAACGAGTTGGCAATGTTTGCCACATATCAAGTCAATACTGATGAGCGTAAGGCGAGAAGGTTCGAACAATGATTGAAACCCTGGCTGTATAGTAAGGTTTAAATGTTCCAGTTAAATACATTTACGGCTGTATTGGAGAAGGCAATTATCGCGGAAGGTGGAAGCGATGCCTTGACCAAGTACAACCAAGAACAGAAGGAGAGGAAGAATGAGAATGAAAATAAGTCTTGTGGAAGTAACATTAGAAGTAACAGTCAGAAGAGGAAGTGGAGAGATAATTTGACTGCGGGAGGACAGCAGGGAAATCAGCAGAAGAAAAAGTTTGAAGCTTGTGCGACGTGTGGAAAGAACCATACTGGGGTATGTTTGAAGGGAAAGCGGGTGTGTTTCAACTGTGGTCAGGAGGGACACATTGCACCGAACTATTTTAGTTCGAAGAAAGGAGCATGTTATACCTGCGGTTCCAAGGATATCATGGCTCGTGATTGCCCTAAGAAGCCAGCGGGAAGTGCAAGTGGTGGAAAAGGAAACAACAACGGTGGTGCATTGACTATCACTGGACCAGCACAGTCAAGCCGACCTACTGGAAGGACTTTCAATATGACCGTGCAGGATGCTGTACAGTCTAAGGATGTGGTGTACAGTATCATTCCGATTAATGGTATTAATGCTTAAGTACTATTTTCTTCGGGTGCTACTTGTTCATTTATATCCGATGAATTTGCTCAGAACTTAGATTTGCCTCAAGAAGAATTAGAATTTCCTTTAAGTATAGAGATTGCGAATAGGGAAGTGATTCCTGTTAGATTTATATATAGGAATTGTAGAGTGGATAAAAAAGGTCAAGAGATGATGGTAGATTTGATACCAATTGGACTTGGTGAATTTGATGTTATACTAGGAATGGATTGGTTATTCAATTACGGAGCAGTAATTGATTGCCAAAGGAAGTGTGTTAACCTTATGACTCCGTTAAAGGTAGTGTTCTATGGCAGTAAGTCACCTCGACAAGCAAGTTATCTGACGGTGATGCAAGCCAAGAAGTTATTGAGATAAGGATGTGTAGGATACTTGGCCTACATAGTCGATACACAGAAGAAGAGTGCGAAGTTAGAAGAGATATCGATCATAAGAGATTTTGTAAATGTATTTCCAGACGATTTGTCGGGTCTTCTGCCAGATCGACAAATTGAGTTCGTGATTGATTTACTACCAGGAACGGTCCCGATATTTAAAGCACCATACAGAATGGCCCCGGTAGAAATGAAAGAGTTGATGGTGCAATTGCAAGAATTGCTAGACAAGAAGTTTATTCAGCCGAGTGTTTCGCCATGGGGAGCGC
Organism: Panax notoginseng; assembly: GCA_016801055.1. NCBI lineage: Eukaryota > Viridiplantae > Streptophyta > Magnoliopsida > Apiales > Araliaceae > Panax > Panax notoginseng. Next base: position 44,491,347 of record CM029022.1, read on the forward strand.
CGGTGTTGTTTGTTAAGAAGAAAGACGGATCGATGCGGCTCTACATTAATTATCGAGAATTGAATAAGGTCACAATTAAAAATAAGTATCAATTACTTAGAATCAGTTGAAGGGAGCGAGGTATTTCTCAAAGATAGACTTGAGAAGTGGTTATCATCAGTTGAAGGTTAGGCCAGAGAATGTACCGAAGACGACATTCAGAACTCGGTATGGTCGTTACGAGTTTTTGGTTATGTCTTTTGGTTTAACCAATGCACCTGCAGCGTTCATGGATTTGATGAACAGGGTGTTTAAACCATTTTTAGACAAATTTGTGGTGGTGTTTATTGATGATATACTGGTATATTCCAAGACCAAGGAGGAACATGTTGAACACTTAAGAGTGACGTTGGAGACATTGAGAAAAGAGAAGTTGTACGCTAAGTTCTCAAAATGTGAGTTTTGGTTGGAACGTGTACAGTTTCTCGGTCACGTTATTGATAAGGACGGAATTTCGGTAGTTCCATCAAAAGTTGAGGCTGTGATAAACTGGGATCAGCCGAAGACACCGTCAGAAGTAAGGAGTTTCTTAGGATTGGCAAGTTACTATAGGCGTTTTATTCAAGATTTTTCCAAGATCGCGACCCCGTTGACGAATTTAACCAGGAAGGCGGTTAAGTTTGTTTGGACGGAGAAGTGTGAGAAAAGTTTTCACGAATTAAAGAAGAGGTTGAGTACAACACATGTGTTGTCATTGCCTGATGATACAGGGAATTTTGTGGTGTATAGTGACGCATCGCATAAAGGACTAGGCTGTGTGCTTATGCAGAACGACAGAGTTATTGTGTATGCATCATGACAGTTGAAAGATTACGAGAAAGGGTATCCGACTCATGACTTAGAGTTGGCGGCGGTGGTGTTTGCCCTAAAAATTTGGAGACATTATCTTCATGGAGAGAGGTGTGAGATATATACTGACCATAAAAGTCTGAAGTATATCTTTACACATAAATATTTGAATATGAGACAAAGAAGATGGTTGGAGCTGATCAAAGACTATGACTGTGAGATTTTCTATCATCCCGGAAAGGCAAATGTTGTTGCTGATGCCTTAAGTAGAAAGGGTCGGGATAAGTTAATGATGTTGACTACTCAAGAGAAGCTAGTGTCGGAAATGACTAAGATGGAGTTGGAAATTAGATATCCGACAGAATCCGATGAAAAATTATTCCAGGTGGGAAACGGTTCAATGTTAGTGGATAAGGTGAAAAATGTACAACTTCAGGATGAAGACTGCGAAAAGATAAAACAGAAGATATCTGAAGGTGTGGAAAACAAATTCAAAATCGATTAAGAAGGGTAACTTTGATTCGAAGGGAGAATTTGGGTTTCATCAGTACCAGAAGTTAAAGAGGAAATTCTGAGTGAAGCTCACAACTCAAGATATTCGATTCACCCTGGAAGTTAAAAGATGTACCAGGATCTTAGACATTATTTTTGGTGGCCGAATATGAAAAAGGATGTGGCTGAGTGTGTGGCGAAGTGCTTAACGTGTCAGAAAGTCAAAGCTGAGCATCAAAGGCCAAGCGGATTATTACAACCGTTGGAGATACTAGAATGGAGATGGGAACATATCACAATGTATTTTGTGGTAGGTCTTCCAGTGACCCAACAAGGTTACGATGCTATTTGGGTGATTATTGATCGATTGACGAAGTCAGCACACTTTTTGCCAATCAAGATTAGATTTACCCTAGATAGTTTGGCAAAACTATACGTGAAGGAAATTGTGTCAAGACATGGTGTACCTATGTTCATTGTATCAGACAGAGATCCGCGTTTCACATCTAATTTCTGGAAATGATTACAAGAATGTTTGGGAACTCAGTTAAGAATGAACACAGCATACCATCCTCAAACCGACGGACAAAGTGAGAGAACCATCCAAAGACTATAAGATATGCTCAGAGCATGTATCATGGATTTTAAGAGAAATTGGGATGACCATCTACCATTGGTAGAATTTGCCTATAATAATAGATATCACGCGAGTATTGGTATGCCGCCTTACGAAGCTTTATCCGACAGGAAATACAGAACTCCGTTATGCTGGGATGAGGTAGGTGAACGTCAACTATTAGGTCCAAAGTTGGTACAACAAACTGTCGAAATCATCAAAGTTATTCGAGTAAGATTGATAGCTGCACAGGATAGACAGAAGAAATATGCCGATCAACATCGACAGGATCGGGAATTCGATGTCGGTAGTTATGTTTTCTTAAAAGTGTCTACCTGGAAGGGGAAAATTCGATTTGGCAAGAAGGGAAAATTAAGCCCTAGGTTTATAGGACCTTTTGAAGTGCTTCGACGTGTGGGTGAAGTGGCATATGAGGTAGCTTTACCTCCAGAATTGATGCATATCCATAATATTTTCCACGTCTCGGTGTTGAGACCATATAAGCCTGACTATAAACATGTTATAGAATATGAGCCCTTACAGTTTGAGAAAGACTTAACATATGAAGAAGTTCCTGTTCAAATTGTTGACAGAAAAGAGCAAGTATTGAGGAATAGGGTGATACCTTCTGTTAAAGTAATCTGGAGGAACCACAATGCTGAGGAAGCTACGTGGGAACTTGACAGCGTTATGATGAAGAATTATCCTCAGTTGTTTGCTTGATTTTGTATAGTGATTCTGGGGACATAATCTTGTTAAGGAGGGAAGAATGTAACGAATAAATTTTTGAGTTGTGATTCTGGGGACAGAATCCTTTTTAGTAGGGAAGGATGTAACGATCGAGAAATTTGTAATTTAATATAAATATTTATTGAATTAAATAAATATTTTAAATAATTTATTTATTGAGAAAAATAAATAATTGATGAATTATGGTAAATTAATGTAATAACTAAATTGATTAATGTTAATTAAATTGAATAATGATAATTTATCTGGAGGATTTAATTTAAGAAAATAATTAAATTAAATCAATTGCTTAATATTTAAGGAAATAATTAAATTAAATGAATTGTTTAATTTAAAGGAAATAAATAAATTAAATAAAGTGATGTTTCTAATTTATTAATTAAATTAGATATATAATTATTTGTTATTCATAAATATAATTATAATAGAAATTATTTTAATTACCAATACAAGTTATTTAAATTAATTAAGCTAAAGTTATTTGGTTAACTAGAGTGTGACACATGAAATCATATAATATAATATTATTAAAACAATTTAGTTTGGGAAATAGGTGCTTAGCCAAACAAGGCCTTGTGGCCTTTGGCTTGTTTCTAACTGACGCCTTTTTCTTTTTTTTAACTGACGTACGTGGGATTGTGGCCAGTTTACATTTTCTACGCGTCTTATATTTTTCCCTAAGGCTAGTTATCAATGAAGAGCAAAGAGGGCTTGGAGAGAGATAAGAGAGAAAAACACAGAGAGGAGATTGAGAGTGGGAGCTTGAGAGAATTTTCTGTGATTATCAAGTGGAAGAGATGGGTTGACTAATTGTTTTGCTAATCAAGGTATAAACTATCCCTATTTTAACTTTTAGTTTTGGTATATATATATTCTATGTGATTGGAAATCACGTGAATTGTAGTGTATATATATATATATATATATATATATATATGTGTGTGTGTGTGTGTGTGTTCAATTAGTTTTGCAAAATCTGTTAATCGTCATATATGGTTGATGCCTGTTTGTTAAAATACATGAAATTTGGGTTTGTAGGGGGGAAAATATATAACAGTGGTTATACATGAAAATTGGCTTTAGAAAGTACCAAATTTTGTGGCTTATATGTGTTGAAATCTGCAAATTGAAGTTGGATTGTGTTAATATGTGAAGAAACGAAGGCGGCGTAGTTTAAATCGTGTCAAATGATTAAGAAACGAATTCATGGCGATCGAATTCGCTAAAGGTGTCAAAAATAGAGTTTTCACGAGAAAACATAAAATTTAAGGAATTAAATTAGTTTAAATTGATGTTAAATTGTTCTATGTTGATGAATATGTTAGCAATCATGTTTATGATAGTCTTATATCAATTGTTTGTGTTAATTTCACTATTTTGTGGGTGATTCGTGTTTGTTGGGCTAAAAACAGAACACTGTTGCTGTGTTTCTGGTTCTGTCTGTGCACTAGCGCAGCTGCGTCGGTGCCAAGACCAGAAACGACGCAGCTGTGCTAGTCCCAAGCGCAGCTGCGCCATACTCTGGTCTGAGGCAGTGAAGTCTGCTTATTTGCAGGTCATGTGTAATGGACTTATATTGGTTAAGCATGCATGTTAATGATGTTAAGACATAATATAAACTATAATAACAGATTGTAAGGTGTTGTAATGCAAAGTGTAAAGATTTTGAATAATTATTTAAATAAGTTATAAAATGAAACCAAATGTGATGTTTTCAAAGTTAGAGATGAAAGATTAAGTTATGTTGGGTCGTACTGAGATTTCAGATTCGTTAAGGATGTTAACCAACGTGGTTAGATGTTAGGTTAAGGTTACGACCTAAATGATGGGTTATACCCATAAAGCTAATATTCATACAACTAATTGTTATTGCGATTCCAATGATATGTGTAGGGTAATTGGGGAATATTTTACACTTGTGTAGCTTACATACCAGGCAAGTTTCTAAACTTATCTTTTTACATTGAGCACATTTCTAATTCTATCTTGTCATTATTGGGCAAGCTTTCTTACTTCATTCTTTTATTAATGAATGCAAGTTTCTAAACCTTACCTCTTTTTATTAAGCAAGCCTAATCTATCTTGCGTATGTTTGAATAAGCTCTTGTAACCTAATTCGTTACCTCGAGCGAGTTTTATTTCCTAAATCTTGATATTGTTATTCAAAGCATATATTGTTCTAATATATTGATTCAAATGAGATTGTTCTAACTCTTTTGGATATAACACTTTGCATGTGTATCGTGTTTATTCAATTATATTGTTGATATCCGATCTTTGACTTTGATAGCCTTGTTCAGTTATACACTATTGTATTAAACCTTCAAGTAGTAAGCAAACCTTTATTGATGGAATTTGAATAGTGTTCTAAAATTCTAGAAACACTGATAAGCTAGTTCCAAACTAAACTTTCTTTAGTGCGGAAATTCTAAATTCAAACTGAGACGAACAACCCTAACATAGGGGATTTTGTACGTGTAACGTTTAGATGTTTGTGCACAATACTTAGTACAAAGGGCTGATCCCCCTAAGTACGTTAAGAAGAGTTTGTATAGTCTAATGATTGTTAAGGTTAAGGTAATAATACCTAAATACCAGAGACATAGTTCGTGGTAGGGGTGCTCATCGGTAAAAAACCGAACTGGTACCGAAAAAACCGAACCGGTACCGAATTGAAATTACCGAAAATCAAGAACCGAAACCGGTACCGAATTATCGGTTTGGTACGAAATCGGTACCAGTTTTTTCGGTTCGATTTTCGGTTATACCGCATGCATAGTAATATATATAATTATTAATAAATAATAATAATTTAATAATTTTTTTAATATATTAACAATATTTTTTTAAAACTAAGAAATCATCAACAATTATATATCAATTGAAGTTGAATCTAGTCAAGGCGTCAAGCTACTGTGACTAATTAGTAAATTAGTAAATTTCGGTATTTAAAGATTTCGGCTCAAACATATTCACAATCACAGGTATTTAAAGCCTTCTCAAACTTTCGTCTCAAACATATTCACAGGTTTGGCTCAAATTACAAACAAAATTTGAAGTTAAAAATCAACTCTCAAGGCAGAAATAGAAATTAAAATAACAACCAATTCATAATTAAAAAGGCCGTCTAATCAAATTCGAACAAATAGTTATTTTTTTTACTGTAGACAATAAGAATTATATGCCCTCTTGTGGTTTAGACGAGAAGATTTACTTGTTCGATGTTTAGAATAAAAACAAATTTTAATTTTTTTATTTATATTTAACCGTTTTGACGGTCATAATTTGTTGTAGAGATAATTTTAAATTTATAATATTACATATATATATATATATATATATATATATATATATATATATTATGTAATGAATAAAGAATAAAGTACAAATACATAATAACTACTATAAACATAAATAACATAAAGATATATACATATTTATATATATTTTAAATGTTTTATATATTTATTGGCCGAACCAAGTTTCACTTTGCATTTAATTTCGATTTTTTTTGGGTAGAATAACAAAAATTATAATGTGGCCAACCAACAATCTTCCCCAGCCCAATTAAGAGTCCCACAAATTGTATTGTATTGTATCCATAATACAGAATTGTTTTCTACCTCCCCGCCAACCTACCGATTACCAACCAGAGTCAGTAAACTTAAAGTATTAATTAGTAAATTTCGGTTCTTTTTCGGTATTTTGGTTCTTACCGAATTCAAAAAGTTCAGTACCGCTACCGAAACCGAAAAGTAAAAAAAAACTAAAAAATCGGTACCGAAAAAATCGGTACCGAAAAAAATCGGTACCGCCAGTTTCGGTACCAACCGGTTCGGTAAAAAACTGAAAAAATCGAATTTTTTGATCATCCCTAGTTCGTGGTCCTCGGATATTAAAGTTCGAACTTGTTTTCTATTTTTGATTCATAGAACAAGTTCATTATTGTTCAGTATTCGTTGTTCATTCTCATGTTATTATTATCACTACTCTTTATATCAGTGAGCAATTATTTGGTCACTCTTGCAATTAACAATGCAGCTAAAGTCAAAAGAGGTGATGAGCCATCTACTAGCAAAGGAAAGGGCAAGATGTCCAAGTGATGAAGAATTATTTAGAATCTATTTAAATGCATGATGTTATAAGACTTGTTTTCTTTTATGATGTATTCCGAAAACTGATGTAATAATTTAAGGTTAGATTATAAGGGCTTGTTTATGAGATGTAACCCTTTAATGGGAAAGATTATTGTTTAAGTTATTTAATGTTTTATCCTTTATTATGGGTAGTTAGATGTAATTATTTTGATAGTGAGCACCAAATTCGATGGAAATGAAGTACCCCAATTTGGGGGTGTCACAGGTTGGTATCAAAGCTTTAGGTTATGAACCTTAGGTGGGGGAAACCTTAGGAAGTAAATTTTAAGGAAACAGAAAATATAGTGGTGTTTAACTCTTATCGGGTTTTAAGGAATGGATTAAGGTATCCATTAAAACTAAACAATAAAAGACATTATGTGCTATGTGTTAATAACTTATGTGCTCGCGAGTATCGAAAATGTTAAGTAAAACTTAAAATATTTTTTTTGTTAAGATGTCTAACGAAGGAGGATCCCGTCCAGCTAGGGAGGTGATACCTTAGGTACCTAGAGATGACTAACCCCGGGATATTCACGTTGTGCGGGAACAGTTGATTCAGGAGGATGAGCCTGTGACCGATCCCGAGGAGGTTAGTTCTGTGGAGATAGAGGAGGATGATGAGGAGTTTCGACCAAACTCCATATCAGCTGAGATGTATGACGCTCTGTACGACCGTAACATAGAATTACAGGATAATGTTGAGGAACTGAAGGAGATGGTTGAGATGCATCACGCTTCGATGGAGCAGATGGATGCAGAGATTCAGGAACTCGACTCACGCCTTGGGAACACGGAGTGGAACCTAGTTCATTCCAAGGGATGAAGTCCTGTTGGCAGTAAACGAGACGATGAAGACTGACATGGAGAAATTAAAAGATGACTTCAAAGAGGAATCAGCTAAGCGTGCAAGAGCAGAGGATGCTTGGATGAAGGCGACTCAACGTGCAGACCGTGCTGAGGCTAAGGTCCAAGTGAAGAAAGCCAATATGAACGAGATGGATTACGCTTTTAATTCTGCGATTGATAGGGCCCAGGGTCGAGTCTATTATTACCCACCTTAGTTTGAGGACTCGTCGTGGTTCATGATGGATCATGGAACATCGTATCATATTATGGAGGAGGAACGTCGAGAAGCCTTACGACATCTTAATATGCCTAGATAGAATAGGAGTGATAATAATATCTGGTTAATTATGTGAATAAATAAACTGTGAATCCCTTATTTGAGATGAATAAAGGAATTGTATGAGAATGTAATCCTGAAGCTTGTTTAGTTTAGGAAAGTGGATGTTTATAGCATATATGCTATCTTTAATATGTTTTAAAACTTTATGAATGAATAAAAGTTTATTTGAAATGTTATGTGTTATAGCTTTCATTTTGGAATGTTTAAGTTAAACTTCAAATACTCAAAAAGTTAAGTGATGAACTAATAAGCCTATATTTTAACAGAAAATGCCTCCTAGAAGAAGACAACCACGTCAACAACCACCTCCTGAGGCGTCTAATAATAATAATAACAAGGCCAATGCTAACTCAGTTCAGCAGTTGGTAACCTTGTTGACGGGTGCACTTGCGAAGCAACCGCAAGCTCAAGTCACGACCTTTAAAGAATTCAAAGCGGTAGGACCGCCAGAGTTTCAAGGGTCTATGGATCCAGTGGAAGCCCAAATCTGGATTATGGAAATGGAAAAGGTGTTCGACGTTGCTAGAGTTAACGAAGATCAGAAGACTGTGTTCGCAACATTCATGTTGAAGTTTGAAGCTAGGTACTGGTGGCAGGCAAATAAGGTTCGTGGGGGACAAGGAGTGATAGCGTGGGATAGATTTAAGGAGATGTTCTTTGCATTGTACTTTTCAGCGAGTTCTCGGAATCAGTTGGAAGTACAATTTCTGGAGTTAAAGAAAGGAACGATGACGGTTCCAGAATATGCTGCGAAGTTTAACGAGTTGGCAAGGTTTGCCAGATATCAAGTCAATACTGATGAGCGTAAGGCTAGAAGGTTCGAACAAGGATTAAAATCCTGGCTGTATAGTAAGGTTTCAATGTTCCAGTTAAATACATTTACGGCTGTATTGGAAAAGGCAATTATCTCAGAAGGTGAAAGCAATGCCTTGACCAAGTACAACCAAGAACAGAAGAAGAGGAAGAATGAGAATGAAAATAAGGCTAGTGGAAGTAACATTGGAAGTAACAATCAGAAGAGGAAGTGGAGCAATAATTCGACTGCGGGAGGACAGTAGGGAAATCAGCAGAAGAAAAAGTTTGAAGCTTGTGTGACGTGTGGAAAGAACCATACTGGGGTATGTTTGAAGGGAAAGCGGGTGTGTTTTAACTATGATCAGGAGGGACACATTACACCGAACTATTTAGTCTGAAGAAAGGAGCATGTTATACCTGCGGTTCCAAGGATCACATGGCTCGTGATTGCCCTAAGAAGCCAGTGAGAAGTGCAAGTGGTGGAAAAGGAAACAACAACGGTGGTGGTGCATTGACTATCACTGGACCAGCACAGTCTAGCCGACCTACTGCACAGACTTTCAATATGACCGTGCAGGATGCTGTACAGTCTAAGGATGTGGTGTCAGGTATCATTCCAATTAATGGTATTAATGCTTATGTACTATTTGATTCCAGTGTTACTTGTTCATTTATATCCGATGAATTTGCTCAAAACTTAGATTTGCCTCAAGAAGAATTAGAGTTTCCCTTAAGTATAGAGATTACGAATAGGGAAGTGATTCCTGTTAGATTTATATATAGAAATTGTAGAGTGGATATAAAAGGTCAAGAGATGATGGTAGATTTGATACCAATTGGACTTGGTGAATTTGATGTTATACTGGGAATGGATTGGTTATTCAATTATGGAGCAGTAATTGATTGCCAAAGGAAGTGTGTTAACCTTATGACTCCGTCAAAGGTAGTATTCTATGGCAGTAAGTCACCTCGACAAGCAAGTTGTCTGACGGTGATGCAAGCCAAGAAGTTATTGAGACAAGGATGTGTAGGATACTTAGCCTACATAGTCGATACACAGAAGAAGAGTGCGAAGTTAGAAGAGATATCGATCATAAGAGATTTTGCAAATGTATTTCTAGACGATTTGCCGGGTCTTTCGCCAGATCAACAAATTGAGTTCGTGATTGATTTACTACTAGGAACGACCCCGATATCTAAAGCACCATACAGAATGGCCCCGGCAGAAATGAAAGAGTTGATGGTGCAATTGCAAGAATTGCTCAACAATAAGTATATTCAGCCGAGTGTTTTGCCATGGAGAGCGCCGGTGTTGTTTGTTAAGAAGAAAGACGGATCGATACGGCTCTACATTGATTATCGAGAATTGAATAAGGTCACGATTAAAAATAAGTATCCATTACCTAGAATTGACGAACTGTTCGATCAGTTGAAGGGAGCGAAGTATTTCTCAAAGATAGACTTAAGAAGTGGTTATCATCAGTTGAAGGTGAGGCTAGAGAATGTACCGAAGACGGCATTCAGAACTCGGTATGGTCATTACGAGTTTCTGGTTATGTCTTTTGGTTTAACCAATGCACCTGCAGCATTTATGGATTTGATGAACAGGGTTTTTAAACCATTTTTAGACAAATTTGTGGTGGTGTTTATTGATGATATACTGGTATATTCCAAGACCAAGGAGGAACATGTTAAACACTTAAGAGTGACGTTGGAGACATTGAGAAAAGAGAAGTTGTACGCTAAGTTCTCAAAATGTGAGTTTTGGTTGGAACGTGTACAGTTTCTCGGTCACGTTATTAATAAGGACGGAATTTCGGTAGATCCATCAAAAGTTGAGGATGTGATAAACTGGGATCAGCCAAAGACACCATCAGAAGTAAGGAGTTTATTAGGATTGACAGGTTACTATAGGCGTTTTATTCAAGATTTTTCCAAGATCGCGACCTCGTTGACGAATTTAACCAGGAAGGCGGTTAAGTTTGTTTGGACGTAGAAGTGTGAGGAAAGTTTTCACAAATTGAAGAAGAGGTTGAGTACGACACCTGTTGTAAGACCCCAACTTTTATAAATAAAGATGAATTTTCTATAAATATCATTTTTGAATATTATGGAGTTAATTTGATATAATGTTATAGTTGTGGGTAATATTTATAAATTTTGCAAAGTACGCAAGTTGTTATATAATATTCGATTGGTCGGGGAATATTCATTTTAACAGGAAATATTTGTACAATGTCACAATTATTGGTGGACCCCACAACGGAATTATTGTCGGATTGAGAAAACGACAAAAATATTTTATTAAAAATAACGGCGAAAGTTTTACCATTGATACTGTTGAGCTACTCGGTAGTAAAAGTACAGTAATACGTGTGGTTACATAGTAGCACACGGTATTGATTATTAATGCTTATGTGAGAAGTCGCTCAGTTTGATTCAATTATTGTCAGTTAATAATATGAATTATTTAGCGATAATGACGTTTTGTTTTATTCGTATTATTAACGTAATAAAATAGAAACATCTTTTTATATAAAACAGAATACTTTATTAAAGTTATTCTATAAATAGAATATATTATATTTTATTTAAAAGATTTTTCTTTAAATATGAACGGTCAGATTAAAGTAATCAATCTGTACCGTTCATGGATTAGTTACTATGCATTCTATTTTTCTATAAATAGCAGCTCATTCCTTCATTATTTCTTACGAATTCACTGAACTCTAGAGAGAGAAGCTATAGAGAGAAACTATAGAGAGAGATGAAGAATATTCTGCTACTTAACTACTTCCTTACATCAGCTCTTCTTTAAAACGGTAAGGGGTGTTATTCTTTCTTATTCATGAAGAGAACTGTTGTTATTCTATTTCTTATTATTCTGTTGGAATAACCTGTATACACGGTCTACCCTATACTTGGTGACATTCTTCTATTATTCTGTTGGAACATCCTGTCTGTGTGTTTTACACCGGACCTGGTTCCTTTTTTATTATTATTCTGTTGGAACATCCTGTCTGTGTGTTTTACACCGGACCTGGTTCCATTTTTATTATTATTCTGTTGGAACATCCTGTCTGTGTATTTTACACCGGACCTGGTTCCATTATTTATTATTTTATCGGAATATCATGTCCGTGCGTTTACGCCGGACCTGGTTCCATTATTTATTATTCTGTCGGAATATCCTGTCTGTGCGTTTATGCCGGACCTGGTTCCATTATTTAGTATTCTATTGGAATAACCTGTCTGTGCGGTCTATCGCATGCCGAGTGATTTCTGTTGTTATTCCATTCTTTATTATACTCAGTTGGTTAAGTTTTGACTTCTATACTCCATGAAATTAGTAGAATATTCTTGATAATTGCGGTTCATCCAGTATCTTTTCATGAAAATAGTCTTCTAAGCATTCTTGAATTTTACTCTATAAAGCAGTATCATGTTGACAATTTGGACGTTGTTAATTCTTGGATAAATTAATTCTTGAACTTGTTTTATTGAATTCTTATATCATTATCATCATCCTCATGTTTATAAAATGTTGAAAGTCATCTGTGGCCTGTAGTGCATAGATGGACTTGGTATGATTATGACCAGGGATTATTCGGTATAATCATGACCATAATGTTACAAATGATGTGATAAAAGTCCTCATTGGCCCGTAGTGCATTGATGGACAGTTGTTGGCATGATCATGACCATTAATGAATACACGAATATCCTTGGCCGTAGTGCAGGGGTGATTCGATGATGTGGATTATTTTATTAAGCTGAGTCTCAGCGATAACAGTGTTGAAAAACCTTTTAAATCATAAAAGATAGTAGAGTTTATTTTTTACTTGACTCTTTTAATGGATTGCTTGTTCCGCTGCAGTTAAACTTGATGTCTATTATATTTTATCAGTTTAACATTGTTGAAGGCTAATGATAATTTATTCTGCATTATCTTAGTCATAATATTTCTTACTGGGCTAGTTGAGCTCACCCTTTCTTTCACTGTTCTCTTCAGGAAATGAGAACGTAGCTGGGGCAAGTCGGGAAATGGAGTGATGGTCCGAATGATAGTATTAGTTAGTAGTCCTCACTATTCTATGTAACAGTGTGTTAATAAATGTAATGAGGACTCCTTTTGAGTATGAATACTCTCTAGAAGATAATATTTGTATTCAAACTCATAGTTTATGTTTTGTCGTATTGTACACGACAGTTGTATTAGTAAGTTGTATTTGTATTCTGTACTATGTATCTGACAACCCAAGATGGGTGATGTATACCTAATTTTGGGGGCATCACAGTTGGTATCAAAGCTTAGGGATATGATCCCTGGCTAAGATGTGAGAATAGAACTAGGAGGGGAGAGACGGGGAATTCCTTCGCTAGTATGACCTACGTAAGTTTATTTGCATGGTATTTAATTGGTCGGTCATAATATAAGGATAATATATGACATATCAATTAACTTTTATTTTGTGGCAGTATCTGAAAATGGCATCTGAGAATGTTGAGAATAGCAATGGAGCACAGACGACTGTTGATTCACCACATATCAATAATCAATGTAAGACCCCAAATTATTAATAAATGAAATTTAAATTCCCTCTATTTATTATTTTGAAATAGTAAGTGTTAAATTGATTAATGAGGTTAGTTATGGGTAAAATGCGTAAATATTTTAAATAAGCAAGTGGTTATAAAATATTCATTGTTGTCGGGGAATATTCGTTTGGTCGTGGAATATTCTTCCTGTCGGGAAATATTCGTACGACGGCGCAGTCTTTTGTGGGCCCCATGACGGAAAGCGATTGGATGAAGAAAACGACAAGTATATGTTTTTTATTAATAACGGCGTAGTTGTTACCGTTAATACTGTTGGAATACCCGGTGGTTAAAACACAGTAATACGCATTGTTACACAGTAGCACACTGTATTGCACCAATTATTGATTCTTACGTAAGAAGGCACTACTCAATAATGGTTACAGTAATTACTGTTCAGTATTTTATTTTATTGATTCAATAATTGCTGCGTTGATATTTTATATTACTGTTGTTTCAATAATTGTCACTACACAGTATTTCCCATTATCAGATCAATAATTCATATTATTTGAATAATATTATTAGATAACATTATTGGCAATGTCTAGAAAGTTCTGTCTAAGGAGAGGTTTGGTCATCTAATTGCGCGCCAGTAAGGAGAAATCCTTATTGGAAAGCCCCCTCTTTCCTGGGAACGGCCTGGTTGTCATAAATGTGATTCTGTAATATTATTTGTAAATAATTAATTATTGATTCATATGATAAGGAAATATTTATTTTTGTGGATATAAATGAGGAATATATTTTTGTGGTTAAAAATGAAGGAGTTAATGTTGAGGTTTTTATCAGTATTTTTGTCGGAATGGAGGTATTAAAAAATCAGGGTTTTTGAGATATTTTGCGGGAGTTATAATTTTTAATCCGACCGTTGGATCGTGGTAATTTTTGGATATGTTATACATATATAAGTTGAGTATATGTCCACAAATTTTGAACCGTTAAAAATAAACGTATGATTTATTATGAATTTTACGAGATGACTGGTTCAGAAATTGTTGAATTTTCGGAGTTAATCATTTTGGTAGAAAATTCTAGAATTGGTGGGCCCCACTCTTGGTTGGTGAAGAAATGTGCTGAGATTTTTATTCAAATGTGGTGGGTGGGAATAGTAGCAGGTAAAGCCATCAGGTTGCAGGTTAAGTCTGCTTCGGCGTGCTAACATTTTCCTATAAATAGAGGGCTAAGTTAGAATTGAAAATCACACCAGAAACAAGTTTTCTCTCTTTCTCTCTCTAGATTATTGAGTGTATTTTGTGAGTATTTAGATACTTTGAGAGTTTCTATTCATCAGAGCAAGTGTCTTTCAGCCTTATACCGGTATTCCGACCAGAAGTACTGTCTGTACGAGGTAAGGGATGTTATTTTATTCAAAAATGATATTATTTCTTCAATATCATTATGCCGAAATATTGGTTGGAAATTTTTATCAAATTTGGAACTTTTCACGTCGGGGTTACTATTCATGAGTTACTATTCACGAGTTACTATTCATGAGTTACTATTCACCGAAAAATAAAATTTTCTTCTTTTCGTCCAAAATATCTATTCTGGGTACTAGCTTTGATTGTATCCATGTTTTGATCATTCTTGAATTCTACTTCACTATGAATAATTATAAGGTATTTTTGGACATGAATAAATCGAAATACGAATCCTTAATATTTGTTATTTTGTTTCACTGGATTCGTTTTCTTTAATATATTTTTCATCATCCTCAGTCCTAAATGATGATATTACTGAATATCTTTGGCCGTAGTGCAAAGATGAATGATTAACTGATGAATATCTTTGGCCCGTAGTGCAAAGATGAACAGGTGTTGAGATGAACATGACCGACTGGTGATACAAATGAATATCTTTGGCCTGTAGTGCAAAGATGAATATTTGATTAAAGATGGTTATTGATTGTTGTTACAGGGATAAAATATTGATGATGGACTTTTAAATCTTAGAAGATAGTAGAACTCATTCTCTACTTGACTCTTCTAATGGTTTGCTGTTTCCGCTGCAGTTATTGATTTAAAACTTGTTGTCTATTGTATTCTATTAGATTTTTCCCTGTTGAAGACTAACGATAATTTGTTCTGTATTATCTTAGTCATAATGTTCTTTACTGGGCTAGTTGAGCTCACCCTTTTCCTTTTTGTTCCATTTTTCTCAGGAGGCGAGAATGTAGCGAGTACTAGTCGGGGTATGGAATGATGGTTCTAGAAGTTACTTTAGTAGTCCTCACTATTTTTGTGAAATAATGTATCAATAATTGTAATGAGGGCTTATTTGAGTGTGGATATTGTCTAAATGACAATATTTGTATTTAAACTCACAGTTCTTGTGTTGTAATAATAAAGATGTAGTTGTTTCTGTACCATGTATTTTGGCGACTCAGAATGGGTGTTGTATACCTATTTTGGGGGCGTCACAGTTGGTATCAGAGCTTAGGGATATGATCTCTGGCGGAGATCGGGGATTAGAACTAGGAGGGGAGAGACGAATCCTTCGCTAGTGTGTCCTACCTAAGCTTATTTATTGGTCAGTCATAATATAGGAGTATTATGTGATTTGTTAATTTATTTAATTAACCCTTGTTTTATGGCAGTATTTGAGAATGTCGACTGAGAATGTTAATAGTGGAGTAAATGAGACCGTGGAGACACCGGTGCTTACCAACGAGGAGAACGTGCAACAGGCTGGCAATGTTCCTCCTGTGAACAACACCAATGAGCAGATGATGAACGATGGAATGTTTAGAAGTTTTTTGCAATTCATGCAAAACCAGACAAGGGAGACTCGTGTTCAAAATACAGGAGGAAATGATAGCAATTCACGGTTTGTCACAGCCAAACAGTTCAAAGAATTGGGACCACCAGAATTTAAGGGAAAGCCGGATCCGATCATGGCGGAAACGTGGGTCAAGCAAATTACCAAGATATTCGATGTCTTGGGATGCACAGAGGAACAGAAGGTTCCATTCGCCACCTTTATGTTCCGTGGCGAGGCAGATTACTGGTGGGAGTCTGTGAAGCGTACCCATCCAACCGCACTCAGCATGTCTTGGGAGACATTTCAAAAACTGTTCAATGACAAGTACTTTCCTGAAAGTATTCGTCATATGAAGGAGGTAGAGTTTATTAGACTAGAGCAGAATAATATGACGGTATCTCAGTACGAGGCAAAGTTTGCAGAGTTGTCCAGGTTTGCACCTCATTTGGTGGAGAATGAGGAACGTATGACGAGGATGTTTCTGAGAGGTTTGAAACCCGGCATACGTCAATATCTCATTTCTCATAAATTTTCTCTCTATTCAGATGTTGTCAACAGGGCTCAATTATTAGAGCGAGATAACGAGTACGGTCAACTGAGGGATCACAACCAGGATCATATCGGTGACAGCAGTCATCAGAACAATGATAACCAGCGGAGAAAGAAAAATACAGACAAGAACGGCAACCACTCTGGTGGTAATCGTGGCTATGAAAATAGAAGAAGCGAGTCGGGAGGAGATTTTAAAAAGAGGAGATTCAACAATGACAATACGAAGACGTCAGCACCAACAGCAATTGGTTCCAAGGGAGGAGAACGACCACCGGTTATATGCTATAAGTGCGGAAAAGAAGGACATATCAGCCCAAACTGCCCACAACAGTTTAAGGTATGTTATAATTGTGGAAAGGAAGGACATATCGCTCGAGATTGCACTGTAGCAAAACCAAGTCCAGCGGGGATGGTGACTCAAAAAGCTGTCCCAGAAAAGATAAAGTCAACGGTTCCTGGAAGAGCGTTTGTCGTGACTGGTCAACATGCGAGGAACCCAAACGAGGTGATCACGGGTAAGCTAATCATAAATTCATGCGAAGTTTATACCTTATTAGATACCGGTTCTACCCATTCTTTTATCTCTCCTGCTTGTGCTCAACGTTTAAACTTGACTCCGGAGAAGTTAGACTTTGATTTATCTGTGGAGACTCCGTTAGGAGAAACTTTCATCACATCCACTGTTTATAAATCTTGTGTGATCCAAGTTGGTACCATCACCTTACCTGTTGACCTTATCTCTTTAAAGATACTTGCTTTTGATGTGATTTTAGGGATTGATTGGCTAACTACTCATCATGCCAAAATTGATTGTTTTCGTAAGGTTGTTAGTTTTCATATTCCTAACCAACCTGTTGTACGAATTCAAACAACTAAGCCATTAAAATCAATCACTGTTATATCAAGCCATAAAGCCATTCGTTTATTAAAAAACGGATGTCAAGCTTTCTTAGCCCATGTTATGGATTTGAATAAAGACACGTCAAATTTGAATAATATTCCTGTTGTTATTGACTTTCCTGACGTATTTCCTGAAGAACTTCCCGGTCTACCCCCGGAACGAGAAATTGAATTCTTTATTGATCTTGAACCTGGTACAAAGCCCATTTCTAAAACCCCATATCGAATGGCTCCTATTGAACTTCAGGAGTTAAAGGTCCAACTACAAGAGTTGTTGGACATCGGTTTCATTCGTCCTAGTACATCTCCTTGGGGTGCTCCTGTTTTATTTGTAAAGAAAAAAGACGGGAGTATGCGACTTTGTATTGATTACCGGGAATTAAACCATGTCACTATTAAGAATAGGTATCCGCTACCTCGTATTGATGACCTGTTTGACCAGTTACAAGGAGCACAGTTCTTTTCAAAGATCGATCTTCGTTCTGGATATCATCAGCTGAAGGTTAAAACTGAGGATATTCCAAAGACTGCCTTCAGAACTCGGTACGGGCATTATGAGTTCCTAGTTATGTCTTTTGGATTGACTAATGCTCCTGCGGCTTTCATGGATATGATGAACCGAGTATTTAAGGATTATTTGGATCAGTTCGTTGTTGTCTTTATTGATGACATCCTCATATATTCCAAAAGCCGTGAAGATCATGAGCATCATTTGAAGCTGGTACTCCAAAGGCTGCGTGAAAATAAGTTATATGCCAAGTTGAAGAAATGCGAGTTCTGGCTTGAGGAAGTAGCTTTCCTAGGGCACGTGGTGTCAAAACATGGAGTATCTGTTGACCCGGCGAAGATTGAAGCAATACAAAGTTGGGAGCAACCAAAGACGGTGACCGAAGTACGTAGCTTTCTAGGCTTAGCTGGTTATTATCGAAGATTCGTGGAAGGGTTTTCTCGAATCGCTACCCCGTTAACTCAGCTGACTCGGAAAGATATCAAATTCGTATGGAGCGAGGAATGCGAGAAGAGTTTTCAAGAGCTTAAGAGGAGACTCATTTCGGCACCTGTTCTGACAATACCATCTGGTTCGGATGGATTTGTTATCTACAGTGATGCTTCAGGCAAAGGGTTAGGATGTGTTCTCATGCAACATGGGAAAGTCATAGCCTATGCCTCGCGACAACTCAAAGAATATGAGAGGAATTATCCTACTCATGATTTGGAGTTGGCAGCAGTAGTTTTCGCGTTGAAGATCTGGAGACACTACCTGTATGGGGAGAAAGTGGAGATCTATACAGATCATAAAAGCCTTAAATATTTCTTCACCCAAAAGGAACTCAACATGCGGCAGCGACGTTGGCTCGAGCTGTTGAAAGATTACGATCATACCATCCAATATCATCCTGGAAAAGCAAACGTAGTAGCTGACGCATTGAGTAGAAGATCATATGCGGGTACGAGTGCAATGTTGTTAACACAAAGGCCCATTTTGTATGACTTGCAAAGGATGGAGATAGAGATGAAGGCTCCAAGTACCCACATGATGATATCAAATATACGGGTAGAACCGACTTTAATAGATAAAGTTAAAGCTGCTCAAGCTACGGACATAGAGCTGATGCGTATGAAGAAGAAAGTGCAAGAAGGTTCTATTCCAGAAGCAAGAATCGATGAAGAAGGAATACTTCGAGTTCACTCTAGACTCTGTGTTCCTAACAATTCTGATTTGAAGTACAAGATCATGATGGAAGCACATAATACACCATTTGCAATCCATCCTGGAAGTACCAAAATGTATCGTGATCTACGACATACATTTTGGTGGAATAATATGAAGAGAGAGATTGCAAAGTTTATCTCGAGGTGTTTAACTTGTCAACGTGTAAAGGCGGAACATCAAGTACCAAAGGGTCCATTGCAACCACTTGAGATTCCGAAATGGAAGTGGGAACACATTACCATGGATTTCGTTACGGGTCTTCCCACGGTTTCTCAAGGCATAAATGCTATTTGGGTCATTGTTGATAGATTAACCAAGTCTGCTCATTTCTTGCCGATACGGGAGACTTATTCCCTTGAACGTCTTGCTCGTATATACGTAGATGAGATTGTGAGACTGCATGGCATGCCAGTATCCATAGTTTCGGATCGTGACCCAAGATTCACTTCAAGATTTTGGGTTAGCTTGCAAAAAGCTATGGGCACAGATTTACGATTTAGTTCGGCATACCATCCTCAAACGGACGGACAATCAGAGAGGACTATTCAAACTCTTGAAGATCTATTAAGACTTTGTGTCCTAGATTTCAAAGGGAGTTGGGATAAGTACCTACCATTGGTGGAATTCTCTTACAATAACAGTTATCAGGCAAGTATAGGTGTGGTCCCATTTGAAGCATTATATGGACGAAAGTGTCGCTCTCCAGTATGCTGGGACGAGGTGGGTGAAGCAACATTGTTGGGACCAGAGTTGGTACGCATGACTACAGAGAAGATCCAAACGATTCGACAACGTATACAAACGGCACAGGATCGACAAAAGAGTTATGCGGATCTTCATCGGAAGGACGTGGAATTTGACATTGGGGATCATGTATTGTTGCGTGTGGCTCCATGGAAAGGAGTTACAAGATTTGGGAAGAGAGGAAAGCTCAATCCACGATTTATTGGTCCATTTCAGATTCTTGACCGAGTAGGAAATGTGGCCTATAGACTTGCGTTACCTCCAAGTATGTCTCGTGTTCATAATGTTTTTCATATATCTGTGTTACGTAAATATGTGAAAGACCCAGACCACGTTATTGAGTTAGAACCGGACGAGATAGCTGAAGTGTGACGCCCCCAAAATTAGGTATACGTCACCCATCTTGAGTCGTCAGATACATAGTACAGAATACAAATACAACTGATTAATACATCTGTCGTGTACAATACGACAAAACATAAACTGTGAGTTTGAATACAAATATTATCTTCTAGAGAGTATTCATACTCAAAAGGAGTCCTCATTACATTTATTAACACACCATTATATAGAATAGTGAGGACTACTAACTAATACTATTCTTCGGACCATCACTCCGTACCCCGACTTGTCCCAGCTACATTCTCATTTCCTGAAGAGAACAGTGAAAGAAAGGGTGAGCTCAACTAGCCCAGTAAGAAATATTATGACTAAGATAATGCAGAATAAATTATCGTTAGCCTTCAACAATGTTAAACTGATAAAATATAATAGACATCAAGTTTAACTGTAGCGGAACAAGCAATCCATTAAAAGAGTCAAGTAGAAAATAAACTCTACTATCTTTTATGATTTAAAAGATTTTCCAACACTGTGATCGCTGAGACTCAGCTTAATAAAATAATCCACATCATCGAATCACCCCTGCACTACGGCCAAGGATATTCGTATATTCATTAATGGTCATGATCATGCCAACAACTGTCCATCAATGCACTACGGGCCAATGAGGACTTTTACCACATCATTTGTAACATTACGGTCATGATTATACCGAATAATCCCTGGTCATAATCATACCAAGTCCATCTATGCACTACATGCCACAGATGACTTTCAACATTTTATAAACATGAGGATGATGACAATGATATAAGAATTCAATAAAACAAGTTCAAGAATTAATTTATCCAGGAATTAACAACGTCCAAATTGTCAACATGATACTGCATTGTGGAGTAAAATTCAAGAATGCTTAGAAGAATATTTTCTTGAAAAGATACTGGATAAAACGCAACTATCAAGGATATTCCACAAATTTCATGGAGTATAGAAGTCAAAACTTAACCAACTGAGTACAATAAAGAATGGAATAACAAAAGAAATCACCATGCATGCGATAGACCGCACAGACAGGTTATTCCAATAGAATAATAAATAATGGAACCAGGTCCGGCGTAAACGCACAGACAGGATATTCCGACAGAATAATAAATAATGGAACCAGGTCCGGTGTAAAACACACAGACAGGATATTCCAACAGAATAATAATAAAACGGAACCAGGTCCGGTGTAAAACACACAGACAGGATGTTCCAACAGAATAATAGAAGAATGTCACCAAGTATAGGGTAGACCGCGTATACTGGTTATTCCAACAGAATAATAACAAATGGAATAACAGAAGTTCTCTTCATGAATATAAAAGAAATAATATTCCCTACCTTAAAAGAACTGGATATTGAAAAAGTGATGTAGCAGAATACTTTTATTCTCTCTATACTTTCGCTCTCTATAGCTTGAATGAATTCGTGAAAAATAATGAAGCCCTAGGCCTCTATTTATAGAAAAACTGAGGGTGGCTCTTGGTCTTAACGAAGGGTCAAATGACTCTTGGTCTTAACGAAGGGTCAAATGACTCTTGGTAATATTGAAGGAACAACTACTATTGACGAAAGTAATTACTATTGACCAAGGTAAATACTATTGACGAAGGTAATTACTATTGACCAAGGTAAATACTATTGACGAAGGTAATTACTATTGACTAAGGTAAATACTATTGACGAAGGTAATTACTATTGACCAAGGTAAATACTATTGACGACGGTAATTACTATTGACGACGGTAATTACTATTGACGACGGTAATTACTATTGACGAAGAGACTCTTAGATGATGACATATGGCCCCCCATAAAATAACCAAACTTACCACAACGTCTCAATTATTGATTTAATAATATAACATATTATACAGATGATACTATGACAATAATTTAAGAGATATGATGCAGCAATTACTGTAGCAATAATTGAGTATAGCTGAGTGACTTCTCACGTAAGCATCAATAATCAATACCGTGTGCTACTATGCAACCACGCGTATTACTGTACTTTTACTACCGAGTAGTTCAACAGTAACAATGGTAAAACTTCCGCCGTTATTTTTAATAAACTATCTTTGTCGTTTTCTCAATCCGACAATAATTCTGTTGTGGGGTCCACCAATGATTGTGCCGTCGTACGAATATTCCTCGACAAAAAGAATATTCTCCGACCAAACGAATATTTTATAACAACTTGCATACTTTGCAAAATTTATAAATACTACCCATAACTATTATATCAAATCCACACCATAATAAAAAAAAATTATTTCGAGAAAAATTAAATATTTATTCATAAAATCTGGGGTCTCACAATCTCCCCTCCTTATGGAATTTCGCCCTCGAAATTTACGTACGTACTTGGTATGCCAAACATGTGAGGATACCTTGACTTCACTTCAAATTCTAATTCTTGAGGTATAACCTTTAAGCATCGAATATGATCCTTCTTATCCAAGATGTTAACACGTATCTCCTCATACGTTAAATATTTCGCTATCTCGTTCGGTTCTAAATTAATAATGTGGTTCGGGTCGTCCACATATTTACGTAACATCGATATGTAAAATGTTCTGAACACGCAACATACTTGGCGGTAAGACGAGTCTTTAGGCCACAGTTCCTACTTCATCGAGGATTTCAAATGGGCCAATTAAATCGAGAGTTGAGATTTCCTCTCTTCGTCGATTCTTGCTTCTAGAATAACGCCCTCTTGAACCTTCTTCTTCACATTTATCAGCTCTGAGTATGTAGCTTGAGCGGCTTTAACTTTATCGATTAAAGTCGATTTTAATCGTATATTCGTTATCTTCACGTGGGTTCGTATATTCGCACTTGTAACCGTATACGATCTTCTACACAACGCGTCAGCTACCACGTTCGCTTTTCCACGATATTATTGAATGGTACGATCGTAATATTCAACAGCTCGAGCCAATGTCTTTGGCGCATAATACGTTCGTTTTAGTTGAAGAAATATTTGAGGGTTTAAGAAATGGGTTTTGTACTGGGGTCAATACAAAATTCAATTTTACGCTCTGGGGTAGGCTAAGAAGTCTTCAAGAATACGTCAAGAAATTTATTAACAATAGAAATATCGTTCAAAACTGTGACCCTCATCCAAGACTTGGATAACACGTCACATTGATACCTATCAACTTGCCATCGTCATTTACAACGTCTCCTACGGAAAGTCTAGCTTCGGTGCATTCCACACCAGGAAGTCAACAACGAAAGGAACGGGAATTTTTACTTATGGCTTGATACGACAATGATTGACTTTAGTGATTTGGTTACTTGAATTCGCATAATAGGTTGGTTAGGAATATGAAAGCTAACAACCTTACGAAAAGCATGATGAGCAGTTAACCAATCGTTTCCAAAAATCACATCAAAGGCAAGTATTTTCAAAGAGATAAGATCGACAGGTAACGTGAAAGTGTTGATTTGAACAAGATTTATAAATAGTGGAGGTAATGAAGATTTCTCCCAATTGACTTTAAACAGACATATCAAAGTCTAAGTTCTCCGGAGTTAACTTCAAACATTGAACATAACTAGGTGAAATAAAAGAGTGAGTAGAACCGGTATCGAATAAGGTACAAACTTCGCAAGGGTTTATGATTAGCTTACCCGCGATAACTTCATTTGGGTTCCTCACTTGTTGGGAAGTCATGACAACCGCTCTCCCTTGAACTACCCGGCTTTGACTTGTCTGGGGTAGCATTTGATGTCATCTCTATCGTTGGAATTGACTTTAATATAGGGCATATTCCACCCTCAACTGCTTCATCGTACTCCTGCTTCATGATCTGAATCATCAATCTTCGATCCATATCGAGTTCAGATTGACCGCTCTGTACAGGGTAATTCAAAACTCGATGTTGGGTTCTCCCAATTGCTGTCCAAAAAGAGAAATGTATATCATCTATTTTAGCCTTTTTTTGATCGGACATCTCTTTCTATAATATCAACACGTCGTGCGGCTTTTACCCAAGCATCCTGCATTCTCATTCGTTCAGTTGTTTCTTCTTTCAGCTGATCCTTGATATTTGAATTCTCAGATTCCAACTTTAATATCTTACACTCTGCCAAAGCGTGATTTTGTTCGAGCATCACATATCGGGTAACACAATTTTGAATCGTTACATCTCTTTGCTCAACGACTGCCTGCCGTTCTTCAGCCTGCTCTTCTAACTCATGAACACGATTTTGTAATTCTAAGTTTTGATCATAGATTTCTTCTAACCAATTCTCCTCAGGTTCCTCTTCTTCCTCTTCTTCCTCACTCTCAGCTGATACCTCTGCCACTAGCTCGGGTGCAACTATTAGTTCTTCACTTACCACGTAGATATCTCTAATTTCTTCTTCGGCTGATATTACATTATCTTGGTTGGTTATTAGAGGTGTCACGGTCTCACTCACTCCATTGTTGACATTTTCAGCTGCCATTTTCAAATACTGCCACAAAACAAGGGTTAATTAACATATAACATATTATCCATATACTTTGACCGACCAATTAAATACCAAATAAACTTAGGTAGGTCATACTAGCGAAGGAATTCCCCGTCTCTCCCCTCCTAGTTCTATTCTCACATCCTAGCCAGGGATCATATCCCTAAGCTCTGATACCAACTGTGACGCCCCCAAAATTAGGTATACGTCACCCATCTTGAGTCGTCAGATACATAGTACAGAATACAAATACAACTGATTAATACATCTGTCGTGTACAATACGACAAAACATAAACTGTGAGTTTGAATACAAATATTATCTTCTAGAGAGTATTCATACTCAAAAGGAGTCCTCATTACATTTATTAACACACCATTATATAGAATAGTGAGGACTACTAACTAATACTATTCTTCGGACCATCACTCCGTACCCCGACTTGTCCCAGCTACGTTCTCATTTCCTGAAGAGAACAGTGAAAGAAAGGGTGAGCTCAACTAGCCCAGTAAGAAATATTATGACTAAGATAATGCAGAATAAATTATCGTTAGCCTTCAACAATGTTAAACTGATAAAATATAATAGACATCAAGTTTAACTGTAGCAGAACAGGCAATCCATTAAAAGAGTCAAGTAGAAAATAAACTCTACTATCTTTTATGATTTAAAAGATTTTCCAACACTGTGATCGCTGAGACTCAGCTTAATAAAATAATCCACATCATCGAATCACCCCTGCACTACGGCCAAGGATATTCGTATATTCATTAATGGTCATGATCATGCCAACAACTGTCCATCAATGCACTACGGGCCAATGAGGACTTTTACCACATCATTTGTAACATTACGGTCATGATTATACCGAATAATCCCTGGTCATAATCATACCAAGTCCATCTATGCACTACATGCCACAGATGACTTTCAACATTTTATAAACATGAGGATGATGACAATGATATAAGAATTCAATAAAACAAGTTCAAGAATTAATTTATCCAGGAATTAACAACGTCCAAATTGTCAACATGATACTGCATTGTGGAGTAAAATTCAAGAATGCTTAGAAGAATATTTTCTTGAAAAGATACTGGATAAAACGCAACTATCAAGGATATTCCACAAATTTCATGGAGTATAGAAGTCAAAACTTAACCAACTGAGTACAATAAAGAATGGAATAACAAAAGAAATCACCATGCATGCGATAGACCGCACAGACAGGTTATTCCAATAGAATAATAAATAATGGAACCAGGTCCGGCGTAAACGCACAGACAGGATATTCCGACAGAATAATAAATAATGGAACCAGGTCCGGTGTAAAACACACAGACAGGATATTCCAACAGAATAATAATAAAACGGAACCAGGTCCGGTGTAAAACACACAGACAGGATGTTCCAACAGAATAATAGAAGAATGTCACCAAGTATAGGGTAGACCGCGTATACTGGTTATTCCAACAGAATAATAACAAATGGAATAACAGAAGTTCTCTTCATGAATATAAAAGAAATAATATTCCCTACCTTAAAAGAACTGGATATTGAAAAAGTGATGTAGCAGAATACTTTTATTCTCTCTCTCTCTTATTCTCTCTATACTTTCGCTCTCTATAGCTTGAATGAATTCGTGAAAAATAATGAAGCCCTAGGCCTCTATTTATAGAAAAACTGAGGGTGGCTCTTGGTCTTAACGAAGGGTCAAATGACTCTTGGTCTTATCGAAGGGTCAAATGACTCTTGGTAATATTGAAGGAACAACTACTATTGACGAAAGTAATTACTATTGACCAAGGTAAATACTATTGACGAAGGTAATTACTATTGACCAAGGTAAATACTATTGACGAAGGTAATTACTATTGACTAAGGTAAATACTATTGACGAAGGTAATTACTATTGACCAAGGTAAATACTATTGACGACGGTAATTACTATTGACGACGGTAATTACTATTGACGAAGAGACTCTTAGATGATGACATATGGCCCCCCATAAAATAACCAAACTTACCACAACGTCTCAATTATTGATTTAATAATATAACATATTATACAGATGATACTATGACAATAATTTAAGAGATATGATGCAGCAATTACTGTAGCAATAATTGAGTATAGCTGAGTGACTTCTCACGTAAGCATCAATAATCAATACCGTGTGCTACTATGCAACCACGCGTATTACTGTACTTTTACTACCGAGTAGTTCAACAGTAACAATGGTAAAACTTCCGCCGTTATTTTTAATAAACTATCTTTGTCGTTTTCTCAATCCGACAATAATTCTGTTGTGGGGTCCACCAATGATTGTGCCGTCGTACGAATATTCCTCGACAAAAAGAATATTCTCCGACCAAACGAATATTTTATAACAACTTGCATACTTTGCAAAATTTATAAATACTACCCATAACTATTATATCAAATCCACACCATAATAAAAAAAAATTATTTCGAGAAAAATTAAATATTTATTCATAAAATCTGGGGTCTCACATGAAGACTTAACGTACGAAGAGGTACCTGTCAAGATCTTGGATAGAAAGGAGCATGTCCTACGCACGAAGGTCATACCACAAGTTAAAGTTTTGTGGAGAAACCATGCTATTGAGGAAATGACCTGGGAGTTGGAAACGGAAATGAAAGCGAGGTATCCTCATCTTTTCGAAACACCAGGTACGTACGTCAATTTCGAGGACGAAATTTCATAAGGAGGGGAGGTTGTAAGACCCCAAATTATTAATAAATGAAATTTAAATTCCCTCTATTTATTATTTTGAAATAGTAAGTGTTAAATTGATTAATGAGGTTAGTTATGGGTAAAATGCGTAAATATTTTAAATAAGCAAGTGGTTATAAAATATTCATTGTTGTCGGAGAATATTCGTTTGGTCGTGGAATATTCTTCCTGTCGGGGAATATTCGTACGACGGCGCAGTCTTTTGTGGGCCCCATGACGGAAAGCGATTGGATGAAGAAAACGACAAGTATATGTTTTTTATTAATAACGGCGTAGTTGTTACCGTTAATACTGTTGGAATACCCGGTGGTTAAAACACAGTAATACGCATTGTTACACAGTAGCACACTGTATTGCACCAATTATTGATTCTTACGTAAGAAGGCACTACTGAATAATGGTTACAGTAATTACTGTTCAGTATTTTATTTTATTGATTCAATAATTGCTGCGTTGATATTTTATATTACTGTTGTTTCAATAATTGTCACTACACAGTATTTCCCATTATCAGATCAATAATTCATATTATTTGAATAATATTATTAGATAACATTATTGGCAATGTCTAGAAAGTTCTGTCTAAGGAGAGGTTTGGTCATCTAATTGCGCGCCAGTAAGGAGAAATCCTTATTGGAAAGCCCCCTCTTTCCTGGGAACGGCCTGGTTGTCATAAATGTGATTCTGTAATATTATTTGTAAATAATTAATTATTGATTCATATGATAAGGAAATATTTATTTTTGTGGATATAAATGAGGAATATATTTTTGTGGTTAAAAATGAAGGAGTTAATGTTGAGGTTTTTATCAGTATTTTTGTCGGAATGGAGGTATTAAAAAATCAGGGTTTTTGAGATATTTTGCGGGAGTTATAATTTTTAATCCGACCGTTGGATCGTGATAATTTTTGGATATGTTATACATATATAAGTTGAGTATATGTCCACAAATTTTGAACCGTTAAAAATAAACGTATGATTTATTATGAATTTTACGAGATGACTGGTTCAGAAATTGTTGAATTTTCGGAGTTAATCATTTTGGTAGAAAATTCTAGAATTGGTGGGCCCCACTCTTGGTTGGTGAAGAAATGTGCTGAGATTTTTATTCAAATGTGGTGGGTGGGAATAGTAGCAGGTAAAGCCATCAGGTTGCAGGTTAAGTCTGCTTCGGCGTGCTAACATTTTCCTATAAATAGAGGGCTAAGTTAGAATTGAAAATCACACCAGAAACAAGTTTTCTCTCTTTCTCTCTCTAGATTATTGAGTGTATTTTGTGAGTATTTAGATACTTTGAGAGTTTCTATTCATCAGAGCAAGTGTCTTTCAGCCTTATACCGGTATTCCGACCAGAAGTACTGTCTGTACGAGGTAAGGGATGTTATTTTATTCAAAAATGATATTATTTCTTCAATATCATTATGCCGAAATATTGGTTGGAAATTTTTATCAAATTTGGAACTTTTCACGTCGGGGTTACTATTCATGAGTTACTATTCACGAGTTACTATTCATGAGTTACTATTCACCGAAAAATAAAATTTTCTTCTTTTCGTCCAAAATATCTATTCTGGGTACTAGCTTTGATTGTATCCATGTTTTGATCATTCTTGAATTCTACTTCACTATGAATAATTATAAGGTATTTTTGGACATGAATAAATCGAAATACGAATCCTTAATATTTGTTATTTTGTTTCACTGAATTCGTTTTCTTTAATATATTTTTCATCATCCTCAGTCCTAAATGATGATATTACTGAATATCTTTGGCCGTAGTGCAAAGATGAATGATTAACTGATGAATATCTTTGGCCCGTAGTGCAAAGATGAACATGTGTTGAGATGAACATGACCGACTGGTGATACAAATGAATATCTTTGGCCTGTAGTGCAAAGATGAATATTTGATTAAAGATGGTTATTGATTGTTGTTACAGGGATAAAATATTGATGATGGACTTTTAAATCTTAGAAGATAGTAGAACTCATTCTCTACTTGACTCTTCTAATGGTTTGCTGTTTCCGCTGCAGTTATTGATTTAAAACTTGTTGTCTATTGTATTCTATTAGATTTTTCCCTGTTGAAGACTAACGATAATTTGTTCTGTATTATCTTAGTCATAATGTTCTTTACTGGGCTAGTTGAGCTCACCCTTTTCCTTTTTGTTCCATTTTTCTCAGGAGGCGAGAATGTAGCGAGTACTAGTCGGGGTATGGAATGATGGTTCTAGAAGTTACTTTAGTAGTCCTCACTATTTTTGTGAAATAATGTATCAATAATTGTAATGAGGGCTTATTTGAGTGTGGATATTGTCTAAATGACAATATTTGTATTTAAACTCACAGTTCTTGTGTTGTAATAATAAAGATGTAGTTGTTTCTGTACCATGTATTTTGGCGACTCAGAATGGGTGTTGTATACCTATTTTGGGGGCGTCACAATCAAGATAATGTTCATCAGGAAGGTGACAATCCTCATGTAAACAACAACACTGACCAGATGATGAATGATGGAATGTTCAGAAACTTTATGCAGTTCATGCAACAGCAGGCGAGAGCGGCTCCTGTCAAAAATATAGGTGGAAACACTGAAAACTCTCGGACGGTCACCGCTAAACAGTTCAAGGAGCTGGGACCACCAGAGTTTAAGGGAGAGCCAAAACCACTTATAGCGGAAACATGGATAAAGCAGATTACCAAGATATTTGATGTCTTGGGATGCTCCGAGGAGCAAAAGGTTCCCTTTGCCGCCTTTATGTTGCGAGGATAGGCGGATTACTGGTGGGAATCGATTAAGCGTACTCAACCTGCCGCACTGAAGATGTCTTGGGAGAAGTTCCAAGAGCTGTTCAATGACAAATACTTTCCCGAAAGTGTTCGTCACATGAAGGAGGTGGAGTTCATCAAATTGGAGCAGAATAATATGACCGTGTCGCAGTATGAGGCTAAATTTGCCGAGTTGTCCCGGTTTGCGTCCCACTTGGTGGATAATGAAGAGCGAATGACGCGAATGTTTTTGTGAGGTTTGAAACCTGAGATACGTCAACATCTTATTTCTCATAAATTGTGTTTGTATTCAGATGTTATGAATAGGGCTCAGTTAGTGGAGCACGATAACGAGTCAACGCAACCAAAAGAGAGCAGTCGGCAAAATGATAATACCAGTGAGAGCAGTCATCGAAGCGGTGACAACAAGCGTGGAGGGAATCAACAGGCCAGAAATGGTAACCACTTCGGTGGTAATCAGGGCCAAAACAATAAGAATGGTCATTTCAAGAAGAGGAGATTCAACAATGATGGAAAGACGTCAGTACCAGCACCCGTTGTTAAGGAAGGAGAACGACCATCTATCATATGTTTCAAATGCGGAGGGGAGGGGCACATCAGTCCAAACTGTGCGATGCCGTCTAAAGCATGTTATAATTGTGGAAGAGAAGGTCATTTAGCTCGATTTTGTCGTTTACCAAAAACAAGTTCAGCCAAGATGGAGACACCAAAGGCCGTCCCAGAAAAGTCAAAACCGGTAGTGCAAGGGAGAGCGTTTGTTGTGACATCCCAGAAAGCAAGGAACCCGAATGAGGTCATGACGGGTAATCTTATCATAAACTCTAACGAAGTCTATACTTTATTTGATACCGGTTCTACCCATTCTTTTATTTCTCCTACTTGCGCTCATCGATTAAATTTGATTCCGGAGAAATTAGACTTTGACTTATCTGTTGAAACTCCATTGGGAGAAACCTTCATTACATCCATGGTTTATAAGTCTTATTTGGTTCAAATTGGTACCCACACATTACCTGTCGATCTTATTTCATTAAAAATACTTGCATTTGACGTGATTCTAGGGATTGATTGGTTAACTACTTATCATGCAAAAATTGATTGTTTTCGTAAGGTTGTTAGCTTTCATATTCCTAATCGACCTATTATGCGAATTCAAGCAACTAAACCATTAAAATCAATCGCTGTCATCTCAAGCCATAAAGCTATTCGTTTATTGAAAAATAGATGTCAAGCTTTCTTAGCTCATGTCACAGATCTAAACAAAAATACGTTAGTTTTGAATGATATTTCTATTGTTAATAAATTCCCTGACGTATTCCCTGAAGAACTTCTTGGCGTACCCCCAGAGCGTGAAATTGAATTTTGTATTGACCTTAAACCTGGTACAAAACCCATTTCCAAAGCCCCATATCGAATGGCTCCTATTGAACTTCAAGAGTTAAAGATGCAACTGCAGGAATTGTTAGACATTAGCTTTATTCGTCCTAGTACTTCTCCTTAGGGTGCTCCTGTGCTATTCGTGAAGAAGAAAGATGGAAGTATGCGACTTTGTATTGATTATCGGGAGTTAAATCATGTCACCATCAAAAACAGGTACCCATTACCACGTATTGATGACCTGTTTGACCAGTTGCAAGGAGCACAATTTATTTCAAAGATCGATCTTCGTTCTGGATATCATCAGCTGAAGGTTAGAACTGAGGATATTCCAAAGACGGCTTTTAGAACTCGGTATGGGCATTATGAATTCCTAGTCATGTCCTTTGGATTGACTAATGCTCCTGCTGCCTTCATGGATATGATGAACCGGGTATTCAAGGAATATTTGGATCACTTTGTGGTCGTCTTTATTGATGACATCCTTATTTATTCCAAAAGCCGTGAAGATCATGAGCAACACTTGAGGCTGGTACTCCAAAAGCTTCGTGAATACAAGCTTTATGCCAAGTTGAAGAAATGCGAGTTCTGGCTGGAGGAGGTAGCATTCCTTGGGCACGTAGTATCAAGTCGTGGAATATCGGTTGACCCGGCAAAGATTGAAGCTATTCAAAGTTGGGAGCAACCTAAATCAGTGACCGAAGTACGTAGCTTTCTTGGTTTAGCTGGTTATTATCGGAGATTCGTGGAAGGATTTTCTTGAATCGCTACTCCATTAACTCAGCTGACTCGGAAAGATACAAAGTTCGGTTGGAGCGAAGAATGTGAGCAGAGTTTTCAAGAACTCAAGAGGAGACTCATTTCAGCACCTGTTCTAACAATACCATCTGGCTCGGAGGAATTTGTCATCTACAGTGATGCTTCGAGCAAAGGGTTGGGATGCGTTCTCATGCAATATGGAAAAGTCATAGCCTATGCATCAAGACAACTCAAGGAATATAAGAGGAATTATCCTACTCATGATCTAGAATTGGCAGCTGTTGTCTTTGCACTTAAAATATGGAGGCATTATTTGTATGGGGAGAAGGTGGAGATCTTTACGGATCATAAAAGCCTCAAATATTTCTTCACTCAAAAGGAACTCAACATGCGACAACGACGTTGGCTTGAACTGTTGAAAGATTATGATCATACCATTCAATACCATCCTGGAAAAGCGAACGTGGTAGCTGACGCATTGAGTAGAAGATCATATGCAAGTACGAGTGCAATATTGTCAACACAAAGGCCCATTTTGTGTGACTTGCAAAGGATGGAGATAGAGTTAAAGACTCTAGGGACCCATATGATGATGACGAATATACGAGTAGAACCAACTTTAATCGATAAAGTTAAAGCTGCTCAAGCTACAGACCTTGAGCTGATGCGTATGAGGAAGAAAGTGCAAGAAGGTGCTATGCCGGAAGCAAGAATCGATGAAGAAGGAATACTTCGAGTCAACTCCAGACTTTGTGTTCCTAACAACCCTGATTTAAAGTATGAAATCATGATGGAGGCGCACAACACACCATTTGCAATCCATCCTGGAAGTACCAAAATGTATCATGATCTTCGTCATACATTTTGGTGGAGCAATATGAAGAGAGAGATAGCGTTGTTTATCTCAAGGTATCTAACTTGTCAACGAGTCAAAGCGGAGCATCAAGTACCAAAAGGTCCATTGCAACCACTTGAAATTCCAGAATGGAAGTGGGAGCACATTATCATGGATTTCGTTACCGGTCTTCCTAAGGTTTCTCAAGGTATAGATGCGATTTGGGTCATTGTTGATAGATTGACCAAGTCTGCTCATTTCTTACCGATACGAGAAACTTATACACTTGAACGTCTTGCTCGTATGTACATAAACGAGATTGTAAGACTGCATGGTATGCCAGTATCCATAGTTTCTGATCGAAACCCAAGATTCACTTCACGATTTTGGGTTAGTTTACAAAAAGCTATGGGCACAGATTTACGATTTAGTTTGGCATATCATCCTCAGACGGACGGACAATCAGAGAGGACTATTCAAACTCTAGAAGATTTATTAAGACTCTGTGTCTTTGACTTCAAGGGAAGTTGGGACAAGTTCTTACCATTGGTGGAGTTTTCCTACAACAACAGTTATCAAGCAAGTATTGGCATGGCTCCATTCGAAGCATTGTATGGAAGAAAATGTCATTCTCTAGTATGCTGGGATGAGGTGGGTGAAGCAACGTTGTTGGGACCGGAGTTGGTACGTATGACTATAGAAAAGATTCAAACGATCCGACAACGTATAAAAACCTCACAAGATCGACAAAAGAGTTATGTTGATCTTCATCGAAAGGACGTGGAATTTGATATAGGAGATCCTGTGTTCTTACGTGTTGCTCCATAGAAAGGAGTTACGAGATTTGGAAAGAGAGGAAAGCTCAATTCTCGATTCATCGGTCCATTTTTAATCCTCGTTCGAGTAGGAACTGTGGCTTATAGACTCGCTTTACCGCCAAGTATGTCTCGTGTTCATAATATTTTTCACATATCCATGTTACGCAAATATGTGGAAGACCCGAACCACATTATTGAGTTAGAACCGGATGAAATAGCGGAGGATTTGACGTATGAAGAAGTTCATGTTCAAATCTTGGATAAGAAGGAACATATTCTACGCTCCAAGGTTATACCTCAAGTCAAAGTTTTGTGGAGAAATCACGATGTTGAGGAAATAACTTGGGAGTTAGAATCTAAAATGAAATCAAGGTATCCTTACCTCTTCGACATACCAGGTACGTACCCTAATTTCGAGGGCGAAATTTCATAAGAAGGGGAGGTTGTAAGACCCCAACTTTTATAAATAAAGATGAATTTTCTATAAATATCATTTTTGAATATTATGGAGTTAATTTGATATAATGTTATAGTTGTGGGTAATATTTATAAATTTTGCAAAGTACGCAAGTTGTTATATAATATTCGATTGGTCGGGAAATATTCGTTTTAACAGGGAATATTCGTACAACGACACAATCATTGGTGGACCCCACAACGGAATTATTGTCGGATTGAGAAAACGACAAAAATATTTTATTAAAAATAACGGCGGAAGTTTTACCGTTGATACTGTTGAACTACTCGGTAGTAAAAGTACAATAATATGTGTGGTTGAATAGTAGCACACGATATTGATTATTAATGCTTATGTGAGAAGTCACTCAGTTTGATTCAATTATTGTCAGTTAATAATATGAATTATTTAGCGATAATGACGTTTTATTTTATTCGTATTATTAACGTAATAAAACAGAAATATCTTTTTATATAAAACAGAATACTTTATTAAAGTTATTCTATAAATAGAATATATTATATTTTATTTAAAAGATTTTTCTTTAAATATGAACCGTCAGATTAAAGTAATCAATCTGGACCGTTCATGGATTAGTTACTATGCATTCTATTTTTCTATAAATAGCAGCTCATTCCTTCATTATTTCTTACGAATTCACTGAACTCTAGAGAGAGAAGCTATAGAGAGAAACAAT
The DNA here is from genome assembly GCA_016801055.1 of Panax notoginseng. Lineage (NCBI taxonomy): Eukaryota > Viridiplantae > Streptophyta > Magnoliopsida > Apiales > Araliaceae > Panax > Panax notoginseng. Next base: position 44,526,766 of record CM029022.1, read on the forward strand.
AGAGAGAGAGAAGAAGAGTATTCTGCTACTTAACTACTTCCTTACTTCAGCTCTTCTTTAAAACGGTAAGGGGTGTTATTCTTTCTTATTCATGAAGAGAACTGTTGTTATTCCATTTCTTATTATTCTGTTGGAATAACCTGTATACGCGGTCTACCCTATACTTGGTGACATTCTTCTATTATTCTGTTGGAACATCCTGTCTGTGTGTTTTACACCGGACCTGGTTCCTTTTTTATTATTATTCTGTTGGAACATCCTGTCTGTGTGTTTTACACCGGACCTGGTTCCATTTTTATTATTATTCTGTTGAAACATCCTGTCTGTGTGTTTTGCATCGGACCTGGTTCCATTATTTATTATTCTGTCGGAATATCCTATCCGTGCGTTTACGCCGGACCTGGTTCTATTATTTATTATTCTGTCGGAATATCCTGTCTGTGCGTTTATGCCGGACCTGGTTCCATTATTTAGTATTCTGTTGGAATAATCTGTCTGTGCGGTCTATCGCATGTCGGGTGATTTCTGTTGTTATTTAATTCTTTATTATACTCAGTTGGTTAAGTTTTGACTTCTATACTCCATGAAATTAGTGGAATATCCTTGATAATTACGGTTCATCCAGTATCTTTTCATGAAAATATTTTCTAAGTATTCTTGAATTTTACTCCATAAAGCAGTATCATGTTGACAATTTGGACGTTGTTAATTCTTGGATAAATTAATTCTTGAACTTGTTTTATTGAATTCTTATATCATTGTCATCATCCTCATGTTTATAAAATATTGAAAGTCATCTGTGGCCTGTAGTGCATAGATGGACTTGGTATGATTATGACAAGGGATTATTCGGTATAATCATGACCGTAATGTTTCAAATGATGTGGTAAAAGTCCTCATTGGCCCGTAGTACATTGATGGACAGTTGTTGGCATGATCATGACCATTAATGAATACACGAATATCCTTGGCCGTAGTGCAGGGGTGATTCGGTGATGTGGATTATTTTATTAAGCTGAGTCCCAGCGATAACAGTGTTGAAAAACCTTTTAAATCATAAAAGATAGTAGAGTTTATTTTTTACTTGACTCTTTTAATGGATTGCTTGTTCCGCTGCAGTTAAACTTGATGTCTATTATATTTTATCAGTTTAACATTGTTGAAGACTAATGATAATTTATTCTGCATTATCTTAGTCATAATATTTCTTACTGGGCTAGTTGAGCTCACCCTTTCTTTCACTGTTCTCTTCGGGAAATGAGAACGTAGCTGGGGCAAGTCGGGGAACGGAGTGATGGTCCGAATGATAGTACTAGTTAGTAGTCCTCACTATTCTATGTAACAGTGTGTTAATAAATGTAATGAGGACTCCTTTTGAGTATGAATACTCTCTAGAAGATAATATTTGTATTCAAACTCATAGTTTATGTTTTGTCGTATTGTACACGACAGTTGTATTAGTAAGTTGTATTTGTATTCTGTACTATGTATCTGACGACCCAAGATGGGTGATGTATACCTAATTTTGGGGGCGTCATACCTGTGTTGTCATTGCCTGATGATACAAGGAATTTTGTGGTGTATAGTGACGCATCGCATAAAGGACTAGGCTGTGTGCTTTTGCAGAACGGCAGAGTTATTGCGTATGCATCACGACAGTTGAAAGATTACGAGAAAGGGTATCCGACTCATGACTTAGAATTGGCGGCGATGGTGTTTGCCCTGAAAATTTGGAGACATTATCTTTATGGAGAGAGGTGTGAGATATATACTGACCATAAAAGTCTGAAGTATATCTTTACACAGAAAGATTTGAATATGAGACAAAGAAGATGGTTGGAGCTGATCAAAGAGTATGACTGCGAGATTTTCTATCATCTTGGAAAGGTGAATGTTGTTGCTGATGCCTTAAGTAGAAAGGGTCGGGAGAAGTTAATGATGTTGACTACTCAAGAGAAGCTAGTGTCGAAAATGACTGAGATGGAGTTAGAAATTAGATATCCGACAGAATCCGATGAAAAATTATTCCAGGTGGGAAACGGTTCAACGTTAGTGGATAAGGTGAAAAATATACAACTTCAGGATGAAGACTGCGAAAAGATAAAACAGAAGATATCTGAAGGTGAGGAAAATAAATTCAAAATCGATTCGGAAGGGTTACTTCGATTCAAAGGGAGAATTTGGGTTTCGCCAGTACCAAAAGTTAAAGATGAAATTCTGAGTGAAGCTCACAACTTAAGATATTCGATTCACCCTAGAAGTACAAAGATGTACCAGGATCTTAGACATCATTTTTAGTGGCCGAATATGAAAAAGGATGTGGCTGAGTGTGTGGAAAAGTGCTTAACGTGTCAGAAAGTCAAAGCTGAGCATCAAAGGTCAAGCAAATTATTACAACCGTTGGAGATACCAGAATGGAAATGGGAACATATCACAATGGATTTTGTGGTAGGTCTTCTAGCAACCCAATAAGGTTACGATGCCATTTGGGTGATTGTCGATCGATTGACGAAGTCAACACACTTTTTGCCAATCAAGATTATATTTACCCTAGATTGATTGGCAAAACTATATGTGAAGGAAATTGTGTCAAGACACGGTGTACCTGTGTCCATTGTATCAGATAGAGATCCGCATTTCACATCTAATTTCTGGAAACGATTACAAGAATGTTTGGGAACTCAGTTAAGAATGAGCACATCATACCATCCTCAAACCGACGGACAAAGTGAGAGAACCATCCAAACACTAGAAGATATGCTCAGAACATGTATTATGGATTTTAAGGGAAATTGGGATAACCATCTACCATTGGTAGAATTTGCCTACAATAATAGCTATCACGCGAGTATTGGCATACCGCCTTACGAAGCGTTATATGGCAGGAAATACAGAACTTCGTTATGCTGGGATGAGGTAGGTGAACGTCAACTATTGGGTCCAGAGTTGGTACAACAAACCGTCGAAATTATCAAAGTTATTCGAGCAAGATTTATAGCTGCACAGGATAGACAGAAGAAATATGTCGATCAACATCGACAAAATCGGGAATTCGATGTTGGTAGTTATGTTTTCTTAAAAGTGTCTCCCTGGAAGGGGAAAATTCGATTTGGCAAGAAGGGAAAATTAAGCCCTAGGTTTATAGGACCTTTTGAAGAGCTTCGACGTGTGGGTGAAGTGGCATACGAGGTAGCTTTACCTCCAAAATTGATGTATATCCATAATATTTTCCACGTCTCGGTGTTGAGATCATATAAGCCTGACTATAAACATGTTATAGAATATGAGCCCTTACAGTTTGAGAAAGACTTAACATAAAGGAAGTTCCTGTTCAAATTGTTGACAGAAAAGAGCAAGTACTGAGGAATAAGGTTATTCCTTCTGTTAAAGTAATCTGGAGGAACCACAATGCTGAGGAAGATATGTGGGAACTTGAAAGCATTATGATGAAAAATTATCCTCAGTTGTTTGCTTTATTTTGTATAGCGATTCTGGGGACAAAATCTTGTTAAGAAGGGAATAATGTAACGAATAAATTTTTGAGTTGTGATTCTGGGGACAGAATCCTTTTAAGGAGGGAAGGATGTAACGATCGAGAAATTTGTAATTTAATTAAAATATTTATTGAATTAAATAAATATTTTAAATAATTTATTTATTGAGGAAAATAAATAATTGATGAATTATGGTGAATTAATGTAATAACTAAATTGATTAATGTTAATTAAATTGAATAATGATAATTTATCTGGAGGATTTAATTTAAGGAAATAATTAAATTAAATCAATTGCTCAATATTTAAAGAAATAATTAAATTAAATGAATTGTTTAATTTAAAGGAAATAAATAAATTAAATAAAGTGATGTTTCTAATTTATTAATTAAATTATATTTATAATTATTTGTTATTCATAAATATAATTATAATAAAAATTATTTTAATTACCATTACAAGTTATTTAAATTAATTAAGCTAAAGTTATTTGGTTAACTAGAGTGTGACACATGAAATCATATAATATAATATTATTAAAACAATTTAGTTTTGGAAATAGGTGCTTAGCCAAACAAGGCCTTGTGGCCTTTGGCTTGTTTCTAACTGACGCCTTTTTCTTTTTTTTTTTAACTGACGTACGTGGGATTGTGGCCAGTTTACATTTTCTACGCGTCTTATATTTTTCCCTAAGGCTAGTTATCAATGAAGAGCAAAGAGGGCTTGGAGAGAGATAAGAGAGAAAAACACAGAGAGGAGATTGAGAGTGGGAGCTTGAGAGAATTTTCTATAATTATCAAGTGGAAGATAAGGGTTGGCTAATTGTTTTGCTAATCAAGGTATAAACTATCCCTATTTTAACTTTTAGTTTTGGTATATATATATTCTATGTGATTGGAAATCACGTGAATTGTAGTATATATATATATATATATATATATATATATATATATATATATATATATGTTCAATTAGTTTTGCAAAATCTGTTAATCATCATATATGGTTGATGCTTGTTTGTTAAAATATATGAAATTTAGGTTTGTAGGGAGAAAAATATATAACAGTGGTTATACATGAAAATTGGCTTTAGAAAGTACCGAATTTTGTGCCTTATATGTGTTGAAATTTGCAAATTGAAGTTGGATTGTGTTAATATGTGAAGAAACGAAGGCGGCGTAGTTTAAATCGTGTCAAATGATTAAGAAACGAATTCATGGCAATCGAATTCGCTAAAGGTGTCAAAAATAGAGTTTTCATGAGAAAACATAGAATTTAAGGAATTAAATTAGTTTAAATTGATGTTAAATTGTTCTATGTTGATGAATATGTTAGCAATCATGCTTATGATAGTCTTATATCAATTATTTGTGTTAATTTCACTGTTTTGTGGGTGAAATTCGTGTTTATTGGGCTTAAAACAGAACACTGTTGCTGCGTTTCTGGTTCTGTCTGTGCACTAGCACAGCTGCGCCGGTGCCAAAACCAGAAACAGCGCAGTTGCGCAAGTCCCAAGCACAGCTGCGCCATACTCTGGTCTGAGGCAGTGAAGTATGCTTATTTGCAGGTCATGTGTAATGGACTTATGTTGGTTAAGCATGCATGTTAATGATGTTAAGACATAATATAAACTATAATAACAGATTGTAAGGTGTTGTAATACAAAGTGTAAAGATTTTGAATAATTATTTAAATAAGTTATAAATGTTTTCAAAGTTAGAGATGAAAGATTAAGTTATGTTGGATCGTAATGAGATTTCAGATTCGTTAAGAATGTTAACTAACGTGGTTAGATGCTAGGTTAAGGTTACGACCTAAATGATGGGTTATACCCATAAAGCTAATATTCATACAACTAATTGTTATTGCAATTCCAATGATATGTGTAGGGTAATTGGAGAATATTTAACACTTGTGTAGCTTACATACCAGGAAAGTTTCTAAACCTGTCTTTTTACATTGAGCACGTTTCTAATTCTATCTTGTCATTATTGAGCAAGCTTTCTAACTTCATTCTTTTATTAATGAATGCAAGTTTCTAAACCTTACCTCTTTTTATTGAGCAAGCCTAATCTATCTTGCGTTTGTTTGAATAAGCTCTTGTAACCTAATTCGTTACCTCGAGCGAGTTTTATTTCCTAAATCTTGATAGAGTTATTCAAAGCATATATTGTTCTAATACATTGATTCAAATGAGATTTCCTAAATCTTGATATTGTTATTCAAAGCATATATTGCATGTGTACCCGAATTTGGGGGTGTCACACATACTTTCAGATCTTCTTTGTTCATATACTCTTGAATGATATGGTGCTTGAGCTCAATGTGCTTTGATTTCTTATAGTCTCTTAGATCTTTTGATTGTGCTAATGCCCCAATATTATCACAATATATAACCATGGGACTAACAACTGACGATATTATTCCACGTTCCATTAAAAACTTTCGAAACCAAATAGCTTCCTTGGATGACTCTGAAGCTGTAACATACTCTGCTTCCATAGTGGAATCAATAATACAACATTGCTTAACACTCGTCCAACTAATAGCTCCACCACCTAATGTGAACACATTCCCAGAAGTTAACTTTCTTGTATCTTTATCACCCATAAAGTCTGAATAAGAATATCCAATAGGAACTAGACTGTGACGTCCCCAAAATAGGTCCATACAACCCATTCTAAGTCGTCAAATACATGGTATAAAATTTAAATACAAACTTCATTTATACAATTATTAACTGTCGTGTAAATTACTACAAAACATAAGCTGCGAGTTTTAATACAAATATTGTCTCGTAGACAATATCCAAACTCAAATAAAGTCCTCATTACAATTATTATCACATTATTTTATAGAATAGTGAAGACTAATATAGCAACCATCCACTAGTACAAAGTAGTAAATAGACAACACTTAAACCATAACGTTTTTATAAAAAACGTTATGGTATTTTTTTTCACAATGTTTTTTAATAAAACGTTGTAGATATATATGAAAAAATGTTATCTATTTAAAAGGGAATTTTTTGGTTTTAACTAGATAACATTTTTAAAAAAAACATTATTTATGTAAAAAACACGGAGCAAAAAATCGCGCTCAAGTGAAAACTTAAAATTAAAAGACATACTCTTTCTCCGTGCTCGTAAGTTCAGTTTCGTTCCCTCTCTTCAGTTTTCCTTCTCTCTTTCTGTTTTTCTCTTCATTTTTCCTTCTCTCTCCAGTTTTCCTTCTCTCTATCTGCTCTTTGGTTGTGTTCTTATTGGGTGTACGTTCGATCTAAGGCTAAAATCTGAAAATTTAATTGGGTGTTTGAAGATAAGCTGTTTTGGGGAAAGGTTTTCATCGTAAGTTCTTCATCTCTTTGGATTTGTTCTTGCATGTGTTTATTTTCAACCTGTGACACCTCCAAATCTAGGTACTTCGTTTCCACAAGATTTGGTGCTCACTATCCATACATTCATGCTACCTACCCAAATAAAATAATATTTAAACCATAATCCTCCCTTTAAATAGGGTTACATCATTAAATAAAAAAAACATCCTAGGTTGTCTAACCTTTAAACCTCAATCAAGTGCGAAAATAAAATTATTACATTACATCATTATTAAAAAGTCTATGGCCATTACAATAAAAAAAATTACAAGTTTGCATCACTTGTACATTTTTGCCTTTCCTTTACTAGTTGAAGGCTCATCTACCTTCTCAACTTTAGCTGCAATGAGTATATAAATATGCAAGAGTGAGCAAAAAAATTGCTCACTGGATATAACAACAGATCAACAGGAGAATAATAATATTAATTGCTAACAATAGGCTCATCAAAACTGAATAGTACTCTAACAATGATAATCAAAAATTGGAATCCAAAATATGGAATGTATCTAACCGAGGGTCATAAGACCATGAACAATGTCCACAATTGCGAGTAATCTTTCAACTCCAACTATAACAGTCATAAGACTATAAGGACTCCTCGTACTTAGGGGGATCAGCCCTTCGTGCAATGTATTGTGCACAAACATTTCAAAGCTAAGCGTAAATTTTCCCCCTATTAATATGGTTATTCATCTCAGTATTTAGAGTACAAGTTCGCACCATAGAAAGTTTGGTTTGGTAAAGCTTTTAAGAGTAATTTGAAGTTTAACAAACATCAACTAAAGGACTAGTTGAATCAATAGTGTTTGATAACACAACAGTTGATCAATAATAACATAATATGGAACAATGAATAAGTGTAAGCGAATTAACTATATATTGAACTCATGCTTAAGAACAACCACAAAGCATAAGTATTGGATGATAATAAACCTTGCTTGAATAAAATTTAAGCTAGGACTAGGTATTATTAAATATACATTAAGTAATAGCAAGATGAAAATAAAGCTTGCTCAATATGAAAATGAACTAAGATAATTCAACATTAGAAGCTAGAATTCGAGAAAAATTGCATTCATAATACATGAAGGACAATAAAGAAACCTGTCTAACAATAAACAAGTTAGAATACATCAATAAATATTGGAATTCAAAACTTATTCGAGCACAGTTACAGTCAAAGCTAGCTTGCTCAAATAATGATTAGGAATACAAAGATTCGATTAATGAAAGATTAAAGTATGAAACTTGCTCAATGTAAATGAATAAAGTTACACAATGTGATAATAGAGTTAGAATACTTGCTCAATGTAAAAAGAAAGTTTAGAAACTTGCCTCGAGCGTAAGCTACAATATTAAAACTTACGTTCACCTATACACAGTATTAAAACCACAACATCTATTAGACATACTAATATTCACATTTCAATATAAAACGCATTACTAGCTAAACTTGTGATTTTAGCACAAGTCTTATGCTACCATTTACATTTCAGAATTCCAAAGTGTTAATCATCACAACACTTAACTAACGTTCACTGTATAAACTCAGTTATCACACAATGCGTCCGTAACCTACTAATCATTTTTACAACTTTGAATTCATAATACATATAACACAACTCTGTATTAGCCTTATTGTTACATGTTGGACACATTACCATAACCTTTAGTTAAGCTACAAAGAACGACCAAAGTCTGCAGAATTAGCGGACTTCGGTGTCTGGAAATGGCCACTGGCGCGGCAGCGCCAGTTTTATACTGGGATGCGTCACACCCGCGCCTAAGGGCTGCGCGGCCGCACGACGTACAGAACTCAGTTTTTTGCAGACAGAGCTTCGACACTTTTCTTAAGCCAACTAACACGAATTTTACCCACCAAACAGTGACAATAACACGTAAGATAAATATAACAGTATCAGAAACATGTTTGCTAATATTTATAACCAATTAGCACAATTTATCAACAACTAGAACTATTTTAATTCCTCAATTTTCATGTTTTTCATAAAAACTCAATTTTCTTGACATTCATCCTAAAATCATCACTATGAATTCAATACATGATCAAATCATCTCATTTGAATTACGTTATGCTCGTATCTCAATGAACTAATATATACAAGCTTCAATTTATACTTTAACATACAAATTCACCACTTGAATTGATGCTTACATGAGCCATATGAAAAAAATATACACAAACATATACTGTCGAAATTTTCTTCTACTGTAAACCGAAATTAGCATGCAATTATTGTTTAAACATACTTTCTAATAATCACAAACACATGTAATCATCATAACTAATTTGAGAATATCAATTCTAAACATATAAAATTTACAGAGTATGAAAATTATTGTCGTAAAACTCATATATGTACATATAAATGCAAAGTCATGTAAGCATACCTTCAATTAACGTCTAATTCTTGCTAACCCACTAGAATTGCTTGAAAATCTTAAGCTTTCTCTCAATTTCTCTCAACCCTTCTCTCAATTTTCTGTGAAGCTCTCTTGGCTAGCAAACTAAGTTATGTGCAAAAACCAACTGACTAATTAGCGTAAACAAAAGAAACTGATATAGCCTTAATAGCTATAATCAGTTATCCAAATAACGTATGTATTATATTTATTATTTTATTTATTTAATTTACTTTAAAAATCTAGAAATCTCAAAAGCCATAAGGCTTGTTTGACAAAAATCCTTTAAATATTAAATAATTAATATATTAAGCCTTGTTTGGCAAAACTAAATTAAGTTACTTTAATTTATTTTAATAACTCCTTATAATATAGTTATTTGTCACACTATATTTAATCAAGCTTTCATATTTATTTTAATTAATTCAAATAACAATTAATTAAATAAATCCTTTAATCACATAACACAATACAAATAATTAACCATTAAATTAAAATATCAATATAATAATCATTTCCTTAATTCATCAATTATTTATTTAATAAATAATTCTCCAAATAAAATTAAATCAATTAAACAAATATTTATTCAACGATAATCACATCCATTAAATATTTATATAAATCAATAAATATTTAATATTACATTTAAAATTCTGGAATGTTACATCATTCCATCCTTAAAAGGATTCTGTCCTCAGAATCACAATTCAAACAATCAAATCGTCACATTCTTCCCTACTTACAAAGATTCTGTCCGCAGAATCGAAGACATAGATTAAACAAATAACTCAGGGTAATTTTTCATCATTTTAGCTTCGAGTTCGACATTGTGATTTCTCCATATCACCTTCACAGAAGGTATCATTTTATTTCTGAGCACTTGTTCTTTCTTGTTGACTATCTGGATAGGAGTCTCTTCATAAGACAAATCTTTATCGAATTGCAATGGCTCGTACTCGATCACGTGCTTGTAATCGGGTTTATACGGTCGCAACACCGACACATGAAAAATATTGTGCACATGCTCCAATTCTGGAGGTAAAGCTACCTCATAAGCTACTTCTCCCACTCTTCGTAGTATTTTGAAAGGTCCAATAAACCTTGGGCTGAGCTTTTCTTTCTTGCCAAAATGAATTTTCCCCTTCCAAGAAGAAACTTTTAGCAACACGAAATTTCCTGCTTCAAATTCACGATTCTGCCTGTGTTGATCAGCATACTTTTTCTGTCGATCCTGAGCATCTACCAGTCTTGCTCTGATGTGTTTTATAACTTCAGCGGTTTGCTGTACTAGTTCTGGGGCCCAACAGTTGACGTTCACCAACTTCATCCCAACATAGTGGAGTTCTGCACTTTCTGTCGTATAACGCCTCGTATGGCGGCATGCCAATGCTTACATGGTAACTGTTGTTGTATGCAAATTCCACCAACGGTAGATGATCATCCCAGTTTCCTTTGAAATCCATGATGCACGCTCTAAGCATATCTTCTAGCGTCTGGATTGTTCGTTCGCTTTGCCCATCAGTTTGTGGATGATATGTTGTGCTCATCTTCAGTTGCGTTCCCATGCATTCTTGTAGTTTCTTCCAAAAATTTGATGTGAACCTTGGATCTCTGTCTGATACAATTGACATTGGAACTCCATGTCTTGAGACGATCTCTTTAACGTATAGCCTCACCAGCTGATCAAGATTAAATCTAATTTTTATTGGCAAAAAGTGTGCAGATTTTGTCAATCTATCCACTATCACCCATATCACATCGTATACTTTCTGGGTCATTGGAAGACCTACCACAAAATGGATTGTGATGTGCTCCTACTTCCATTCTGGTATTTTTAACGGTTGAAGTAACCCGCTTGGTCTTTGGTGCTCGGGCTTCACTTTTTGACATGTCAAGCACTTTGCAACGCATTCTGCCACATCTCTTTTCATGTTCGGCCACCAAAAATGACGCCGCAAATCTTAATACATCTTTGTACTTCCCGGATGAATCGAATATCTTGAGTTATGCACTTCCGTCAAGATTTCCTCTTTAATTTCCTGAACTGCTGGAACCCAAATTCATCCCTCGAATCTTAGCATTCCCGCAGTATCGACTTGGAACTTTACTTCTTTACCCTCGACCACGCTTTCCTTTATTTTTCTGCATTCTTCATCTTGTAATTGTGCGTTCTTCACCTTGTCCACCAAAGTTGGACTATTTTCTATCTGGTATAATTTTTCATCAGATTCTTTTGGAAATTTGATTTCCAATTCTAGCCTTGCCATTGCTGAAATGAGCTCCTCCTTATCGGTTAACAACATCAATTTCTCTCGACCTTTCCTACTCAAGGCATCCGCAACCACATTAGCTTTGCCCGAATGATAAAAGATCTCACAATCGTAATCCTTTATCAATTCCATCCATCTCCTTTGCCGCATGTTCAGGTCCTTCTGTGTGAAGATATACTTCATACTTTTATGGTCTATGTAGATCTCACATTTTTCTCCATAGAGATAACGTTTCCATATCTTCAATGCAAACACAACCGCCGCCAACTCTAAATCATGAGTCAGATACCCTTTCTCGTAGTCTTTCAGTTGTCTTGATGCATACGCAATGACTTTGTCGTTCTGTATAAGGATACAACCCAATCCTTTGTGTGAAGAATCACTATACACCACAAAGTTTCTTGTATTATCTGGTAATGACAACACAGGTGCCACACTTAACTTCTTTTTCAGTTCTTGAAAACTTTCCTCACACTTTTTCGTCCAAACAAATTTTACAGATTTTCTCGTCAAATTTGTCAACAGAGTAGCAATCTTGGAAAAATCTTGAATAAATCGTCTGTAATATCCTGCCAATCCCAAAAAACTTCTTACTTCCGATGGAGTTCTTGGTTGTTCCCAAATTATCACCGCTTCGACTTTTGATGGATCTACGAAAATTCCATCCTTATCAATTACATGCCCAAGAAATTGTACACGTTCCAGCCAAAACTCACATTTAGAGAATTTCGCGTACAACTTTTCTTTCCTTAATGTCTCCAGCGTCAGACGTAAGTGTTCCACGTGTTCCTCTTGAGTTTTAGAATACACCAGGATATCATCGATGAACACCACTACAAACTTGTCTAAAAATGGTTTAAACACCCTGTTCATCAAATCCATGAACGCTGCAGGAGCGTTTGTCAAACCAAATGACATCACCAAAAATTTGTAATGTCCATAGCGAGTTCGAAATGCTGTCTTCGGTACATCCTCCTTCCTTACTTTCAGTTGGTGATACCCACTTCTCAAATCTATTTTCGAAAAATATCTAGCACCCTTCAATTGATCGAACAAGTCATCTATTCTTAGCAATGGATATTTGTTCTTAATAGTGACTTTGTTCAATTCTCTATAATCAATGCAAAGACGCATTGACCCATCCTTCTTCATGAATAACACCAGTGCTCCCCACGGTGATACGCTCGGTTGAATGTACTTCTTATCCAATAACTCTTGCAGTTGTACCATCAATTCCTTCATTTCCACCGGAGCCATTCTACACGGGGCCTTCGATATCGGAGCGGTTCCTGGCGCTAAGTCGATCACGAACTTGATTTCTCTGTCAGGCAGAAGTCCTGGCAAATCCTCCAGAAAAATGTCTACAAAATCCCTAACCACTGGTATCTCTTTCAGTTTTACACATTCCTTCTTTTGAGTATCGACTATGTAGGCTAAATACCCCACACAGCCCTAACTCAACAACTTCTTGGCCTACATTATCGTCAGTCATCTCATTTGTCTAGGCTATTTGCTACCATGAAAAACTACCATTGACAGAGTCATAAGGTTTACACACTTCTTTTGGCAGTCAATTATCGCTCCATAATTGAATAGCCAATCCATTCCCAATATCACGTCAAACTCTCTGAGTTTTATCAGGATTAAATCTACTGTCATAACATTCCCCTTAATATTCACCCTACAGTTCTTGTATACGAACCTAACAGGAATTACTTCCATATTCGCAATTTCTATGTTCAAAGGGAAATTCAGCTCTTCACTAGAGATTTCTAACTTCTAAGTAAATTCATCAAATATAAACGAACAAGTAGCACCCAAATCAAATAATACATATGCATTTATATCATTGATTGGGTTAATACCTGACACGACATCTTTTGATTGCACCACGTCCTGCACCGTCATATTGAAGGTTCTGGATGTGGGCTTATTTGTTGACGTCGGCCCTGCAATAGTCAGTGTACCTCCACTAGCATTTCCCTTGCTTCCAACTGTCTCACCAGACTTCTTCTTTGGACATTCGCGAGCAAAGTGATCCTTTGACCCGCAGGTGTAGCAAACATTCTTCTTGGGCTGATTACAATTTGGGGCGATGTGACCCTCCTGGCCACAGTTGAAGCATACTCGTTTTCCCATCAAGCACACACCCTTGTGAAACTTTCTGCATGTAGCACATGCTTCAAACTTCTTTTTTTGCTGGCTTCCTTGCTGATTTCCAGCTCCCACATTCGCATTCCACCTCCTCTTCAAATTGCTGTTGTTGTTTCCACCGTTACTACATCCACTATTCTTAGCTTCACCTTCACTCTTCTTCTTCCTCTACTCTTGGTTGTGTTTTGTTACAGCCTCGCCTCCACTCTCTACGAGAATTGCTTTCTCCATTACCGCTGCAAACGTCTTCAGTTGGAACAGAGAGACCCTACTGTACAACCAGGGCTTCAGTCCCTGTTCAAACCTCTTCACTTTGCGTTAGTCTGTGCTGACTTGATATGGTGCAAACCTTGCCAACTCGTTGAATTTAGCGGTATACTCAGATACCGACATCGTTCCCTGCTTTTGTTCCAAAAACTGCACTTCTAGCTGACTCTTCGAACTCTCTAGGAAATAGGACTCAAAGAATATCTCCTTAAACCTATCCCAGGTCATAATCCCTTGACCTCCTCGATTTCTATTGGCTTGCCACCAATAGCTCGCCTATGCTTTCAACATGAATGTTGCAAAAGCAGTCTTCTGATCCTCCCCTACTCTCGTAACATCGAATACCTTCTCTATTTTCATAATCCAGGTATGTGCCTCGACTAGAATCATGGACCCACGGAACTCCGGTGGCCCAACCGCCTTGAAGTCTTTAAAAGTCGTAGCTTGATTCTGTGGCTGATTTTGTAATGCTCCCGTCAGTGGCATTACGAATTCCTGAACCGGATTAGCCTCAGAATTGTTGTTATTCTTGGGGTTCCTTTGTCGTGGTTGACGTCTTGGAGGCATTTTCTATTAAGATACACCCATTAGATTCTATTCAATCGTTTAAGTATTATATACTTAAGTTGTTATCATAAAAGATTATCACGTAACACATAACACTTTGAATAAAATACTAACTTTTATTCATTCATAATCTTTTAAAAACATCAAAACAATAGCATCACTACTATTTACATTACTTTCCTGAACTATAACAGTTTCAGAACAACATCATCATCATCTATCCCATTGGTTATATCATACCCGGGATTTACAATTTATTTACTTCCTAACCACATATCAGGTACATTCTCTACAATGTCCTACTAAGATAGTCCGTAGCCTTTAGACGTTCTTCTTCCATAATTCGGAACATTGTTCGGCGATCTAACACGTACGATGGAAGAGTCTCGAATTGAATAGGATAACCCATGACCCGATCTTGAGCTCGATTGATCACGGTGTTGAATACTTTATTCATCTCCTCCATCTTCATCCTCTTTGTTTGTGCGTCTCTTACTGCTATTCTGGCTCGTTGAACAACTTCTTCGTACGCACCCTCGGCTTTTGCCCTTTTAGTAGACTCTTCTCTCAGCTGGTTCTTCAGTTCTGCGATCTCCGTTGTCATTTGCTCGTTCTTCTCTTCAGTGTGAACCAGCTTCTCTTCAACATTATTCAGACATTCCTCTCGATCTAGGATCTCGTTGTCCTTCTGTGCCATCGAGGTCTGTTGCTCAGCTACTATCTCTTGCAACTCCTCGACGGTAGCCTGAAGTTCCACGTTGCGATCGTAGACTTCATCATACATACGACCAGCTATCGAGTTGAGTGGAATCTCTTCCTCCTCGTCCTCGTCATCCTCATTCGTCTGTGGCAACTCAACTAGATCCTCCTCATCCATCTCTACATCTTCATCCTCCTCTTCAACCACTGTGACCAACGGGGCTGACTCCCGTGGCAGTAGTTGTTCCCAAACCACCTGCATATTTCAAGGCACCTCTTCTCTAGCCTGACTGGATCTTCCTATATTAGTCATCCTGTCAACCAAATTTTAAGTTTTAATTACCAATCATTACTACTCGACACCACGAGAACATAAGTTATAATCATATAAGCACATAAGTATTTTATTACTTCTTCCTTAACAACTCGATAAGAGTTTATCATCACTATCTTTTCAAAGGTTATTTCCTAAGGCTTTTCCCCCACCTAAGGTTCATAACCTAAAGCTTTGATACCAACCTGTGACACCCCCAAATCTAGGTACTTCGTTTTCACAAGATTTGGTGCTCACTATCCATACATTCATACTATCTACCCAAATAAAATAATATTTAAACCATAATCCTCCCTTTAAATAGGGTTACATCATTAAATAAAAAAAACATCCCAGGTTATCTAACCTTTAAACCTCAATCAAGTGCGGAAATAAAATTATTACATTACATCATTATTAAAAAGTCTATGGCCATCACAATAAACAAAATTACAAGTTTGCATCACTTGTACATTTTTCCCTTTCCTTTGCTAGTTGAAGGCTCATCTACCTTCTTAACTTTAGCTGCAATGAGTATATAAATATGCAAGAGTGAGCAAAACAATTGCTCACTGGATATAACAACAGATCAACAGGAGAATAATAATATTAATTGCTAACAATAGGCTCATCAAAACTGAATAGTACTCTAACAATGATAATCAAAAATTGGAATCCAAAATATGGAATGTATCTAACCGAGGGTCATAAGACCATGAACAATGTCCACAATTGCGAGTAATCTTTCAACTCCAACTATAACAGTCATAAGACTATAAGGACTCCTCGTACTTAGGGGGATCAGCCCTTCGTGCAATGTATTGTGCACAAATATTTCAAAGCTAAGCGTAAATTTTCCCCCTATTAATATGGTTATTCATCTCAGTATTTAGAGTACAAGTTCGCACCATAGAAAGTTTGGTTTGGATAAGCTTTCAAGAGTAATTTGAAGTTTAACAAACATCAACTAAAGGACTAGTTGAATCAATAGTGTTTGATAACACAACAGTTGATCAATAATAACATAATATGGAACAATGAATAAGTGTAAGCGAATTAACTATATATTGAACTCATGCTTAAGAACAACCACAAAGCATAAGTATTGGATGATAATAAACCTTGCTTGAATAAAATTTAAGCTAGGACTAGGTATTATTAAATATACATTAAGTAATAGCAAGATGAAAATAAAGCTTGCTCAATATGAAAATGAACTAAGATAATTCAACATTAGAAGCTAGAATTCGAGAAAAATTGCATTCATAATACATGAAGGACAATAAAGAAACCTGTCTAACAATAAACAAGTTAGAATACATCAATAAATATTGGAATTCAAAACTTATTCGAGCACAGTTACAGTCAAAGCTAGCTTGCTCAAATAATGATTAGGAATACAAAGATTCGATTAATGAAAGATTAAAGTATGAAACTTGCTCAATGTAAATGAATAAAGTTACACAATGTGATAATAGAGTTAGAATACTTGCTCAATGTAAAAAGAAAGTTTAGAAACTTGCCTCGAGCGTAAGCTACAATATTAAAACTTACGTTCACCTATACACAGTATTAAAACCACAACATCTATTAGACATACTAATATTCACATTTCAATATAAAACGCATTACTAGCTAAACTTGTGATTTTAGCACAAGTCTTATGCTACCATTTACATTTCAGAATTCCAAAGTGTTAATCATCACAACACTTAACTAACGTTCACTGTATAAACTCAGTTATCACACAATGCGTCCGTAACCTACTAATCATTTTTACAACTTTGAATTCATAATACATATAACACAACTCTGTATTAGCCTTATTGTTACATGTTGGACACATTACCATAACCTTTAGTTAAGCTACAAAGAACGACCAAAGTCTGCAGAATTAGCAGACTTCGGTGTCTGGAAATGGCCACTGGCGCGGCAGCGCCAGTTTTATACTGGGATGCGTCGCGCCCGCGCCTAAGGGCTGCGCGGCCGCGCGACGTACAGAACTCAGTTTTTTGCAGACAGAGCTTCGACACTTTTCTTAAGCCAACTAACACGAATTTTACCCACCAAACAGTGACAATAACACGTAAGATAAATATAACAGTATCAGAAACATGTTTGCTAATATTTATAACCAATTAGCACAATTTATCAACAACTAGAACTATTTTAATTCCTCAATTTTCATGTTTTTCATAAAAACTCAATTTTCTTGACATTCATCCTAAAATCATCACTGTGAATTCAATACATGAACAAATCATCTCATTCGAATTACGTTATGCTCGTATCTCAATGAACTAATATATACAAGCTTCAATTTATACTTTAACATACAAATTCGCCACTTGAATTGATGCTTACATGAACCATATGAAAAAAATATACACAAACATATACTGTCGAAATTTTTTTCTACTGTAAACCGAAATTAGCATGCAATTATTGTTTAAACATACTTTCTAATAATCACAAACACATGTAATCATCATAACTAATTTGAGAATATCAATTCTAAACATATAAAATTTACAGAGTATGAAAATTATTGTCGTAAAACTCATATATGCACATATAAATGCAAAGTCATGTAAGCATACCTTCAATTAACGTCTAATTCTTGCTAACCCACTAGAATTGCTTGAAAATCTTAAGCTTTCTCTCAATTTCTCTCAACCCTTCTCTCAATTTTCTGTGAAGCTCTCTTGGCTAGCAAACTAAGTTATGTGCAAAAACCAACTGACTAATAAGTGTAAACAAAAGAAACTGATATAGCATTAATAGCTATAATCAGTTATCCAAATAACGTATGTATTATATTTATTATTTTATTTAATTTCAAAAACTAGAAATCTCAAAAGCCATAAGGCTTGTTTGGCAAAAACCCTTTAAATATTAAATAATTAATATATTAAGCCTTGTTTGGCAAAACTAAATTAAACTACTTTAATTTATTTTAATAACTCCTTATAATATAGTTATTTGTCACACTATATTTAATCAAGCTTTCATATTTATTTTAATTAATTCAAATAACAATTAATTAAATTCTTTAATCACATAACACAATACAAATAATTAACCATTAAATTAAAATATCAATACAATAATCATTTCCTTAATTCATCAATTATTTATTTAATAAATAATTCTCCAAATAAACTTAAATCAATTAAACAAATATTTATTCAACGATAATCACATCTATTAAATATTTATATAAATCAATAAATATTTAATATTACATTTAAAATTCTGGAATGTTACACAACCCATTTAAAGTCTTTATGTATATAAAGGTGTTTGAGGTGCTCAACTTATTTTGTTATAATGGCTTTTCTGCTTTTATAGTGGTAGCATAGTGGTGGCTGCGGTGGCAGCAGTGATGGTTTCTCTATCTCCTCCACTAAAAATTAGGTTTTAATTTCTCCCTTGTTAATTTCCCCTAAAATTTAGGTTTTAATTAGAAATTTTACGATATTTGGAGCTAATTTGGGTTATAATATGAATGAGACTCATTTGTTCAATTTTAGATATCTGTGAGATCCATTTTGGATTTTGCATTTTCGATGTTGGATGTGTCGGACCTCCATATGTAATCAATGGTGCCACTGTGTATATGAGTATTTATATACATTTGTTAGTCTATGTATAGTGATTTTTACTAGCTTTGTTGTTTCTATGGAATATTGAATGGTATTTGAAGTTCTCCTAGTTTTAAAGTTAAACCTTAGTGTTTCACAAATTGTTATAGTTTTTTCTCCCCACTTTTGTAATCAATTCCCCCGTCCCATGTTTGGATCCAAAGAATACCTATACATACCTGAGATTTAGTAGTAATTCGAATATACAATGAATTACTATTAAACCTGAGATTTAGTAGTAATTCATTGTTGTTTTCAGGATAGTCATGGGATGGGGCTGCATAAAATTACTACTAAAATATTGATGGGAATAGCCTTTCTTCTTTCGATTTTGAATGGCGAGTTCTCTAGACTTGATAGTGATCCCCTGATGAATGTGCTTAAATGATAAAGATTGTTGGCTTTTGTATTCTAGTCCAGTTTTAATGATGCTTGTCTTGGTCTTATAATTCAACTAAATGTACACATCTTTTTTGTGTAGAGCATGTGCATATATGATTAACACATGTGATATGTCATGTTGTATAGTAGCCACCAATAACTCAACTGAAAATCATTAGAAGGCCCGGAAGGGTAGTTCCTGTTAGGTTTGTAAAATTCATGAACGCAATCAAATTGTACAAAATAAGCGAAAACGTGGAAAATCAGAGTTTTAAAAATTTATAAACCATATACCCGGATCATCTTTTATGCGCAATTATTAATTAAACGAAAATATGAAGAACAAGAATCATACCCTTGAAGATTGGAGGTGAAGGTACAAGTTCACCTCCAAATCTTTTCGTGTTCAACTTGAATCCACCGGGCTGGGTTCCTTCCTTTGATCAACGTTAGCCACCCAAGTGTATGACCTCTAGAGGTGATCCACCAAGGAAGAAAAAAGATTCAAGAAGATGGGTATTTGACAAAACCCTAGTTTTTCTATCTCTCATAGAAAAGGTGTACTCTCCCAACTATTGGAATTACGTATTCACATGTGTTGTGAAAGTGTCAACCAACCTCACCCATAATAAGACTCCTCTTATTTTTATAGATGTGGGCAACCCTCCTTAACAATTAAGGAATTGAGTTTTATTTTAATTAATTAAACTACTTTAATTAATTAGGCTCCTAATCTTATTAGGATTAATTAATTAAACTCTTTTAATTAATTAGCCTCCTAATCTTATTAGGATATATGTGACAACCCCAAAACAGGTCCATTCCATCCAACCTATTCTGAGGTGCCAAATACATGGTACAAAAAATAACTACAACTTTATTACAACAATTGTCGTGCAAAATATAACAACACATATGCTGTGAGTTTGGATACAAATATAAACCAAATGTGACTCATGTCCCAACCGTGGACAACACCTCACAATGACACCGTACATAAAGGTATAGTCAAAAACTGTTTTAGAAATTAGAATCTTTGAAAAGTGCTCAAGGAAACCTTCGTACATGGGAGGCCATGCGTCTAGGTTATGATAGATATCATATGGCCACAGAATTATCCTTGGTTGACCCAATAGACTCCAAAGAAAAACGAGAAGATTACTATCATATTCTTCCCAATGGTGAGTCTTCTCTTGACATATCATTATCTCCACTGTCTCTAATTGAAAATTATACTTCAAACAAACACCAAGATTATATAGGTAGTGCTCGTAAAGATACTCAGCAAGTGGATGAGCACAACCCTGTATTATGATGACACGAGGTTGTATGTCATTAGACATCTTATATGATAGTGACAAAATACCCTGCCAACGTTGGGTTCGCCTCACCCTATTTTATTCACCAAATAAAACTACTAAATAATGACCACCGTTCTATTCTCTTGTTACCCTCGCTCCACCCAGCTACACTCTTATTACCTAAAAGGAATTATGAAACAGAAGGGTGATCACAACTAGCCCAGTAAAGAATATCATGACTAAAGATAAATAAATTATTAATAGTCTTCATCAGTAATAAATCAGAGATTTAGAACATATGGTAGATGATAAAAAATTTCAACCATAGTTGCAGCGGAACGAGCAATCCATTAGAAGAGTCAAATAGACTATAAAATCTATTATCTTCTCTATGTTAAAAATCCACCAACAATGTTTTATCCCTGTAACATCAATCAACAATTCTGGTCCACAATCATATGAATAACTCATAATCATAATTGTAGTTCTAAATTCTTCTTCTCATCCAGGACGAAGATAATTTTCATCACCTATCTTTACCTGAAACATCAAAGATCATGGTTACACCAAATCACAGTTCATGTTCATAATCATACTAATAACTTCATCTTTACACTACGGCCAAAGATATTCATTTGTATCACAAGTTGATCATGTTCATCTCAACACCTGTTCATCTTTGCACTACTGGCCAAAGATATTCAACAACATGTCATCTTTGCACTACGGGCCAAAGATATTCATCAACAATTCATCTTTATACTACAGGCCAAAGATATTCATCAACAATTCATATTTGCACTACGGCCAAATATATTCATCAACAGTTCATATTTGCACTACAGGCCAAATATATTAATATCTCAAAGAAATATATAATCATTTCAGAATTTATATAAACAATAATTATAACCATGTTGATCAATTCACATTTGCACTTAAGCTAAAGATATTCACTTATAAATTCAATGGTCATGATCATACCAGTCAACAATTCAACTTTACACTACTGGCCAAAGAGAACCCATAGTCATGATCATACCAAAAATCTACCCATCTTTATACTCAAGTCAAAGAGAAATATCATCATTAGGGTTATAAAAATGTTATATATAATAATAAAAATAATATGATCAACATATAGTTTTAATCTCAAGAGTAATATTCGTAAATCAACTATAATTTGGTTAGAAAAAGAAACCAATTTTTTTGTGAATAGTAACTTATGAATAGTAACTCATAAATAGTAACTCATGAATAGTAACTCGACACAAAAAGGTAGAAATTCTACAATAAAATACATACCAATATTTTGGTATAATGATATTGAAAGAATAATATTTCTTAAGCTTATAAATAATTTATTTTAATTGTTTACACTTTACTAAATAATGCATTTAATCATCCTAAAATGTCAAACTCATAAGATTTCATCACCAATAACCAAAAACCCTCATAAAAAATCTGCATATACCTCATATAGGATTCTCAAGCCATAAAATCCTATATTCTAATTTTATTACTTCACAAAACATATTTAATTCATTTACTCATAACTAGACTATTTTCATGAAAAATACCAAATCAGTTCCAAAAATATTTCTTTTCTGGAATTTAGCATAATATAGTCCCATAGTGAACATATATTTTTCGCAGAATTTTTAAAAGTCATTTACTATTTTTCATATGGCCAAAATAGCCGAATATTTAGACATTTATCAAAAATTGTACTTTCATCTAAAAATTTTGAAATTCACAGAGTATACTTCTATCATATACATGTACTCCCAATAAAAATTTCATCAATTTTGGAGTTTGCCACAAGAAGTTATAAGCGGTTACTTTTAAAATAGTCTTTTCTCATAAAATTCATAACTCTTAATCTATACATCCAAAAATCACCATTTTTGGACACAATCAAGAAAACTCATCAAAATGTTATTTTAAATTTTTCCAGAATTTTTGAAGGTCAAAAAAATTACGAAACTGAAAAATATAATAACCCTTAAAATCCCTTACATCAAAAGTGCAGTATTTCTGACTGGAATGCAAAGTCGAAGGAAACTTGCACTGAATAGCAACTCTCAAAGTATCTAAATACTCACAAAATATGCTTCATAATATAGAGAAAGAAAGAGAGAAACCTTATATTTCTGGTGTGATTTTCAATTCTAACTTAGCCCTCTATTTATAGGAAAATGTTAGCACGCCGAAACAGACTTAACCTGTAACCTGATGGCTTTACGTACTACTATTCCCACCCACCATATTTGAATAAAAATTTCAACACATTTCTTCACCAACCAAGAGTGGGGCACACCAATTCTAGAATTTTCCACCAAAATGATAAATTCTGAAACTTCAACAATTTCTAAACTAGTCATCTCTTAAAATTCATAACAAATCATACGTTCATTTTTAACGGTTCAAAATTTATGGACATATACTCAACTTATATATATATATATAACATATCCAAAAATCACAACGATCCAACGGTCGAATTAAAAACTATAACCCCCGCAATATATCTAAAAAATCCTGATTGATTTTTTAATACCTCCATTCCGACAAAAATACTGATAAAACACCTCAACATTAACTCCTTCATTTTTAACCACAAAATATATCCAACATTTATATTCACATAAAATAAATATTTCCTTATCATATGAATCAATAATTAATTATTCACAATTAATATTACAGAATCACATTTATGACAACCAGGCCGTTCCTAGAAAAGAGGGGGCTTTCTAATAAGGATTTCTCCTTACTGGCGTGCAATTAGATGACCGAACCTCTCCTTAGACAGAACTTTCTAGACATTACCAATAATGTTATCTAATAATATTATTCAAATAATATGAATTATTGATCTGATAATGGAAAATATTGTGCAGTAACAATTATTGAAACAATAATAATATAAAATATCAACGTAACAATTATTGAATCAATAAAATATTGAACAGTAATTACTGTGACAATTATTCAGTAGTGCCTTCTTACGTAAGAATCAATAATTTTAAAAATACTGTGCAATAACGCGTATTACTGTATTTTAACCACCGGGTATTCCAGGAGTATTAACAATAACAACTACGCTGTTAATTATAAAAACTCAATTTTTGTCGTTATCTTCATCTGACCATTTTTCGTTATGGAGCCCACAAATGGCTGCGCCGTCGTACGAATATTCCCCGACAGAAAGAATATTCCACGACCAACGAATATTCCCCGACAACAATGATTATTTTATAACCACTTGTGTATTTTGAAAAAAAATTCATATATCACCCTTAACTTTAACTTTTTATAAATTTAACCATTTACTGAATTGTAATTATAAGAAAATTTGAATACTTTTATTTCATAAAATTCGGGGTCTTACAATATATAAGAGTACTTTTATTAATTAATTCCCAAACTCCTTTAGAAATTAAATAATAATAATAGTAATAATAATAATAAGACTCCTTTTATTAATTTATATTTAATATTTTCAAAATATTAAATAATAAATATTAAGCTATTTAATTTATTCTATCACCATAGATTAAATTAAATATACTTAACTTATTATTACGATTATGTCATTAACTTCTTAAATAATTATTCTTTCTTTTATGGTGTGTCCCTTTAGGTTCTCTATATTAATCCGGTTGTGAATAAATCAATTAGAACAATTCTAATCTTATTTAAATAAATAAATTAAACTATTAATTTATTTAAATAAATAATATTTATTCTACAATAGAGATAAGCCTCCCTAGTGATTAACAACTTTCTAGATAATATAGATTTTAATATTAATCATAAAAGAACATTTGAGTAAATAGTTACCATACAATTCAATCATTCCGCCATACAATGTCCTAATTAAATATAAGACATGGAATTACAGTCAAGTCTTATTTTATTTAATTATATGTATTTCGACTCTTAAATGCACAACTCCAAATAATACAAATTAGAAACTCCTTTCTAATTTCATTCTACCTTGGCCAATGACTACTGGGTTGTCATTTATCGAATCACATAGGACATTTCTCTTCTTTTACTAGAAGTGATAGATTTTTTATTGATCATACATTATCTCTATGTATAACTTATTATATCCAAGCATACCCTTTGATATACCCTAAGGGTCTTAAGGAATAAGTCAAAGTATAACTCATCATACACAAGATACTATGATGATCTTAAGTCCAAGGATCACTTGTACTACTATCACTACAGGAATTTCTATTGACAGACAAGTAAAACTCCATTAGGTATTCCTTAGCGAGCCACTTTCAGTGTACTTATTCTCCAATAAGCACCTACATACTTGCTTTAGTGTCTCCACACAAATGATCATGAGATCAATCATCCTCATCTAATGAGCAATAAACGTATGTACCAATCTATCTGGATTCACTAATCCCCAATTTAGTAATCCAACGATTGGAAACTATTTTAGTTTTAAGCTTTCTAAGAATTTAGATCTCATTAGAATGATCATCATCATTATTCTAAAAGCATTGCTTAAAACTATGGGTTTATCACATATTATAAAGCAGCATCATGTAGATAATTAAAAGCCTTTCATAAATTAATACTTTTTATTAATAAATGAATAAGATGTTACAAAGTATATGCTTTATCAGCAAACATGATTGGCTTGTGTGTATACTACTTTCAATCTCCCACTTGCACTAAAGCCAATCACCATGGTATCTCATACCCTTCTTCTCTAAGTGACGATTATCTTGCTGTTGGATAAGTTTCAGTATATGAATATGTAATGTTGTTCTTGAGAGTCCACCATCTCTATAGTAATTTTTCATCTTTCAATGATTCCTATAATCAAATGAAAGTGCCACAACACATGTTTATGTAAGACCCCGAATTTTATGAAATAAAAGTATTCAATTTTTCTTATAATTACAATTTAGTAAATGATTAAATTGATAAAAGTTTAAAGTTATGGGTGAAATATGAATTTTTTCAAAATAAGCAAGTGGTTATAAAATAATCATTGTTATCGGGGAATATTCGTTTGGTCGTGGAATATTCTTTCTGTCGGAGAATATTCGTACGACGGCGCAGCTATTTGTGGGCCCCATAACGAATAACTGTCGGGTGAAGGAAAACGACAAATTTGAGTTTTTACAAATAACGGCGTAGTTGTTACCGTTAACACTGTTGGAATACCCGGTGGTTAAAATACAGTAATACGCGTTATTGCACAGTAACACACGGTATTGCATAGTATTTTTGAAATTATTGATTCTTACATAAGAAGGCACTACTCAATAATTGTTACAGTAATTACTGTTCAATATTTTATTTTATTGATTCAATAATTGCTACGTTGAAATTTTATATTATTGTTGTTCAATAATTGTCACTGCACAGTATTTCCCATTATCAGATCAATAATTCATATTATTTGAATAATATTATTAGATAACATTATTGGCAATGACTAGAAAGTTCTGTCTAAGGAGAGGTTTGGTCACCTAATTGCGCGCCAGTAAGGAGAAATTCTTATTGGAAAGCCCCCTCTTTCCTGGGAACGGCCTGATTGTCATAAATGTGATTCTGTAATATTATTTGTGAATAATTAATTATTGATTCAT
Source organism: Panax notoginseng (assembly GCA_016801055.1). NCBI lineage: Eukaryota > Viridiplantae > Streptophyta > Magnoliopsida > Apiales > Araliaceae > Panax > Panax notoginseng. Next base: position 44,553,289 of record CM029022.1, read on the forward strand.
ATGATAAGGAAATATTTATTTTATGTGGATATAAACGAGGGATATATTTTTGTGGTTAAAAATGAAGGAGTTAATGTTGAGGTTTTTATCAGTATTTTTGTCGGAATGGAGGTATTAAAAATTAGGGTTTTTGAGATATTTTGCGAGGGTTATAATTTTTAATCCGACCGTTGGATCGTGGTAATATTTGGATATGTTATACATATATAAGTTGAGTATATGTCCACAAATTTTGAACCGTTAAAAATGAACGTATGATTTATTATGAATTTTACGAGATGACTGGTTCAGAAATTGTTGAATTTTCGGAGTTTATCATTTTGGTGGAAAATTCTAGAATTGGTGGGCCCCACTTATGGTTGGTGAAGAAATGTGCTGAATTATATTTCAAATGTGGTGGGTGGGAATAGTAGCAGGTAAAGCCATCAGGTTGCAGGTCAAACCTACCAAAATTTTCCTATAAATAGAGGGCTAAGTTAGAATTGAAAATCACACCAGAAACAGAAGCTTTCTCTCTTTCTCTCTCTATATTATGAAGCATATTTTGTGAGTTTTTAGATACTTGGTGAGTTGCTATTCATCAGTGCAAGTTTCCTTCAGCATCATATCCGATATCCAGTCAGAAGTACTGCTCTTTTGAGGTAAGGGATTGTATGGGATTGTGAGGGATAATAAGGGATAGTAATGGATTTTATTGTGGAATTTTTATCTTTTGTGTCGGGGTTACTATTTTTATCCATTAGGTATTCCTTAGCGAGCCACTTTCAGTGTACTTATTCTCCAATACGCACCTACATACTTACTTTAGTGTCTCCACACAAATGATCATGAGATCAATTATCCTCATCTAATGAGCAATAAACGTATATACCAATCTATCTGGATTCACTAATCCCCAATTTAGTAATCCAACGATTGGAAACTATTTTAGTTTTAAGCTTTCTAAGAATTTAGATCTCATTAGAATGATCATCATCATTATTCTAAAAGCATTGCTTAAAACTATGGGTTTATCACATATTATAAAGCAGCATCATGTAGATAATTAAAAGCCTTTAATAAATTAATACTTTTTATTAATAAATGAATAAGATGTTACAAAGTATATGCTTTATCATCAAACATGATTGGCTTGTGTGTATACTACTTTCAATCTCCCACTTGCACTAAAGCCAATCACCATGGTATCTCATACCCTTCTTCTCTAAGTGACGATTATCTTGCTGTTGGATAAGTTTCAGTATATGAATATGTAATGTTGTTCTTGAGAGTCCACCATCTCTATAGTAATTTTTTATCTTTCAATGATTCCTATAATCAAATGAAAGTGCCACAACACATGTTTATGTAAGACCCCGAATTTTATGAAATAAAAGTATTCAATTTTTCTTATAATTACAATTTAGTAAATGATTAAATTGATAAAAGTTTAAAGTTATGGGTGAAATATGAATTTTTTCAAAATAAGCAAGTGGTTATAAAATAATCATTGTTATCGGGGAATATTCGTTTGGTCGTGGAATATTCTTTCTGTCGGAGAATATTCGTACGACGGCGCAGCTATTTGTGGGCCCCATAACGAATAACTGTCGGGTGAAGGAAAACGACAAATTTGAGTTTTTACAAATAACGGCGTAGTTGTTACCGTTAACACTGTTGGAATACCCGGTGGTTAAAATACAGTAATACGCGTTATTGCACAGTAGCACACGGTATTGCATAGTATTTTTGAAATTATTGATTCTTACATAAGAAGGCACTACTCAATAATTGTTACAGTAATTACTGTTCAATATTTTATTTTATTGATTCAATAATTGCTACGTTGAAATTTTATATTATTGTTGTTCAATAATTATCACTGCACAGTATTTCCCATTATCAGATCAATAATTCATATTATTTGAATAATATTATTAGATAACATTATTGGCAATGACTAGAAAGTTCTGTCTAAGGAGAGGTTTGGTCACCTAATTGCGCGCCAGTAAGGAGAAATTCTTATTGGAAAGCCCCCTCTTTCTTGGGAACGGCCTGGTTGTCATAAATGTGATTCTGTAATATTATTTGTGAATAATTAATTATTGATTCATATGATAAGGAAATATTTATTTTATGTGGATATAAACGAGGGATATATTTTTGTGGTTAAAAATGAAGGAGTTAATGTTGAGGTTTTTATCAGTATTTTTGTCGGAATGGAGGTATTAAAAATTAGGGTTTTTGAGATATTTTGCGAGGGTTATAATTTTTAATCCGACCGTTGGATCGTGGTAATATTTGGATATGTTATACATATATAAGTTGAGTATATGTCCACAAATTTTGAACCGTTAAAAATGAACGTATGATTTATTATGAATTTTACGAGATGACTGGTTCAGAAATTGTTGAATTTTCGGAGTTTATCATTTTGGTGGAAAATTCTAGAATTGGTGGGCCCCACTTATGGTTGGTGAAGAAATGTGCTGAATTATATTTCAAATGTGGTGGGTGGGAATAGTAGCAGGTAAAGCCATCAGGTTGCAGGTCAAACCTACCAAAATTTTCCTATAAATAGAGGGCTAAGTTAGAATTGAAAATCACACCAGAAACAGAAGCTTTCTCTCTTTCTCTCTCTATATTATGAAGCATATTTTGTGAGTTTTTAGATACTTGGTGAGTTGCTATTCATCAGTGCAAGTTTCCTTCAGCATCATATCCGATATCCAGTCAGAAGTACTGCTCTTTTGAGGTAAGGGATTGTATGGGATTGTGAGGGATAATAAGGGATAGTAATGGATTTTATTGTGGAATTTTTATCTTTTGTGTCGGGGTTACTATTTTTATCCATTAGGTATTCCTTAGCGAGCCACTTTCAGTGTACTTATTCTCCAATACGCACCTACATACTTACTTTAGTGTCTCCACACAAATGATCATGAGATCAATTATCCTCATCTAATGAGCAATAAACGTATATACCAATCTATCTGGATTCACTAATCCCCAATTTAGTAATCCAACGATTGGAAACTATTTTAGTTTTAAGCTTTCTAAGAATTTAGATCTCATTAGAATGATCATCATCATTATTCTAAAAGCATTGCTTAAAACTATGGGTTTATCACATATTATAAAGCAGCATCATGTAGATAATTAAAAGCCTTTAATAAATTAATACTTTTTATTAATAAATGAATAAGATGTTACAAAGTATATGCTTTATCATCAAACATGATTGGCTTGTGTGTATACTACTTTCAATCTCCCACTTGCACTAAAGCCAATCACCATGGTATCTCATACCCTTCTTCTCTAAGTGACGATTATCTTGCTGTTGGATAAGTTTCAGTATATGAATATGTAATGTTGTTCTTGAGAGTCCACCATCTCTATAGTAATTTTTTATCTTTCAATGATTCCTATAATCAAATGAAAGTGCCACAACACATGTTTATGTAAGACCCCGAATTTTATGAAATAAAAGTATTCAATTTTTCTTATAATTACAATTTAGTAAATGATTAAATTGATAAAAGTTTAAAGTTATGGGTGAAATATGAATTTTTTCAAAATAAGCAAGTGGTTATAAAATAATCATTGTTATCGGGGAATATTCGTTTGGTCGTGGAATATTCTTTCTGTCGGAGAATATTCGTACGACGGCGCAGCTATTTGTGGGCCCCATAACGAATAACTGTCGGGTGAAGGAAAACGACAAATTTGAGTTTTTACAAATAACGGCGTAGTTGTTACCGTTAACACTGTTGGAATACCCGGTGGTTAAAATACAGTAATACGCGTTATTGCACAGTAACACACGGTATTGCATAGTATTTTTGAAATTATTGATTCTTACATAAGAAGGCACTACTCAATAATTGTTACAGTAATTACTGTTCAATATTTTATTTTATTGATTCAATAATTGCTACGTTGAAATTTTATATTATTGTTGTTCAATAATTGTCACTGCACAGTATTTCCCATTATCAGATCAATAATTCATATTATTTGAATAATATTATTAGATAACATTATTGGCAATGACTAGAAAGTTCTGTCTAAGGAGAGGTTTGGTCACCTAATTGCGCGCCAGTAAGGAGAAATTCTTATTGGAAAGCCCCCTCTTTCCTGGGAACGGCCTGGTTGTCATAAATGTGATTCTGTAATATTATTTGTGAATAATTAATTATTGATTCATATGATAAGGAAATATTTATTTTATGTGGATATAAACGAGGGATATATTTTTGTGGTTAAAAATGAAGGAGTTAATGTTGAGGTTTTTATCAGTATTTTTGTCGGAATGGAGGTATTAAAAATTAGGGTTTTTGAGATATTTTCCGAGGGTTATAATTTTTAATCCGACCGTTGGATCGTGGTAATATTTGGATATGTTATACATATATAAGTTGAGTATATGTCCACAAATTTTGAACCGTTAAAAATGAACGTATGATTTATTATGAATTTTACGAGATGACTGGTTCAGAAATTGTTGAATTTTCGGAGTTTATCATTTTGGTGGAAAATTCTAGAATTGGTGGGCCCCACTTATGGTTGGTGAAGAAATGTGCTGAATTATATTTCAAATGTGGTGGGTGGGAATAGTAGCAGGTAAAGCCATCAGGTTGCAGGTCAAACCTACCAAAATTTTCCTATAAATAGAGGGCTAAGTTAGAATTGAAAATCACACCAGAAACAGAAGCTTTCTCTCTTTCTCTCTCTATATTATGAAGCATATTTTGTGAGTTTTTAGATACTTGGTGAGTTGCTATTCATCAGTGCAAGTTTCCTTCAGCATCATATCCGATATCCAGTCAGAAGTACTGCTCTTTTGAGGTAAGGGATTGTATGGGATTGTGAGGGATAATAAGGGATAGTAATGGATTTTATTGTGGAATTTTTATCTTTTGTGTAGGGGTTACTATTCACGATTTACTATTTATGAGTTACGAATATTACTCTTGAGGTTAAAACAATATGTTAATCATATTATTTTTATCATCATATATAACATTTTTATAACCCTGATGTTGAAATTCTCTTTCACTGGAGTGTAAAGATGGATAGATTATTGGTATGATCATGACTAGGGTTCTCTTTGGCCTGTAGTGCAAAGTTGAATTGTGACTGGTATGATCATGACCATTGAATTTATAATTGAATATCTTAAGCTTAAGTGCAATGGTGAATTGATCAACATGGTTATAATTATTGTTTATATAAATTCTGAAATGATTATATATTTCTTTGAGATATGAATATATTTGGCCTGTAGTGCAAATATGAATTGTTGATGAATATCTTTGGCATGTAGTGCAAAGATGGCCTGTTGATGAATATCTTTGGCCTGTAGTGCAAAGATGAACTGTTGTTGAATATCTTTGGCCGGTAGTGCAAAGATGGTTTGTTGATGAATATCTTTGGCCCGTAGTGCAAAGATGGATTTGTTAGTATGATTATAAACAGGAACTGTGATTTGGTATAACCATGATCTTTGATGTTTCAGGTAAAGACAGGTGATGAAAATATTCTTCGTCCTGGGTGCGAAGAAAAATTTATAGTCACAATTATGATTATGAGTTATTCATATGATTGTGGAAAGGAACTATTGAGTGATGTTACATGGATAAAACATTGTTGGTGGATTTTTAACATGGAAGAGATAATGGACTTTATGGTCTATTTGACTCTTCTAATGGATTGCATGTTCCGCTGCAACTATGGTTGAAATTTTTATCATTTACCATATGTTCTAAATCTCTGATTTATTATTGATGAAGGCTATTGATAATTTAATTATCTTTAGTCATGATATTCTTTACTGAGCTAGTTGTGCTCACCCTTTTGCTTCACATTTCCTTTCAGGTAATAAGAGTGTAGCTGGGTCGAGCGAGGGTAACAAGGGAATAGAACGGTGGTCATCATTTAGTTGTTATATTTGGTGAAGAAAATAGGGTGAGGCGAACCCAACGTTGGAAGGGTGTTTTGTCACTATCATACAAGATGTCTAATGACATACAACCTCGTGTCATCACAGGACAGGGTTGTGCTCATCCACTTGCTGAGTATATCTATGGGCACTACCTATATAATCTTGGTGTTTGTTTGAAGTATAATTCTCAATTAGAGACAGTGAAGATAATGATAAGTCAAGAGAAGACTCACCATTGGGAAGAATATGATAGTAATCTTCTCGTTTTTCTTTGGGGTCTATTGGGTCAACCAAGGATAATTCTGTGGCCATATGATATCTATCATAACCTAGATGTGTGGCCTCCCATGTACGAAGGTTTCCTTGAGCACTTCCCAAAGATTCTAATTTCTAAAACAGTTTTTGACTATACCTTTATGTAAGGTGTCATTGTGAGGTGATGTCCACGATTGGAACATGAGTCACATTTGGTATATATTTGTATCCAAACTCACAGCATATGTGTTGTTGTATTTTGCACGACAATTGTTGTAATAAAGTTGTAGTTGTTTTCTGTACCATGTATTTGACGACTCAGAATGGGTTGGATGGAATGGACCTATTTTGGGGGTTGTCACAGTTTACATCCAAGATGAGACTTAGGAACTATTCCTAGTTTTGTAATGAACTTTTTCATCCAAACAATCAACTTGCAGCTTCATTTACAACTATATACTTTGTCTTTATCACTAAAACAGCAACTCTTTGCTGTTTGAAACATTTCTAATTCACTGCACCATTGTTCAAGGTAACCCTTTACCTTAAAATGCATTTTATGTCGTCTTGGTCTGTTTGAAAAACTTGAGTCTGTTAAGCCCTCTAGTTTTAATTTAGACCCACCATGAATTTTAATCACATCCTTAGTTTCGGTTAAGTACTTTAAGATGTTTTTCACTGTCTTACAGTGATCTTCTCCAGAATATGACCGATCAACATCAGGTCTCGTATTGTAATGCCCCAGTCCCACATCGAAAGATAGGAGAAAATTTGTCAGCATATAAGGAAATAAGTTACTACCAATAGTACCTTCAAGTCATGACCTTTTGGAAGCCTGTGGTGGACTAAGATGACCCAAGAAGATACTATTGGGCCAGTGGTTTGAGGCCTTATTTTGATGGATTTGATTCGATTTGGACTTGGTATTTGACCCGAGATTTGTTCCGGACTCGGGATTTGACCCGGGTTATTTCATATGGTATCAAAGCCGACTCTCGAAAGCTCGGGTCGGGTCATCTGATCGGGTTATCGGAGGTGGGGACACGAAGGCTGGTGGTATTATTCCACAATGGAGAGATAGAGGTCCAGAGGTGAGGACACGAAGCCAGCCGGTATTATCCCACAATGACTAGAGAGGCAAAGATCTTTGGGCTGTGTGTGTGATCGAATTTTGACGGGGATGTCAAAAATTTAAGTGGGGGAGTTTGTAATGCCCCAGTCCCACATCAAAAGATAAGGGAAAATTTGTCTGCATATAAAGAAATAAGTTACTACCAATAGTACCTTCAAGTCATGACCTTTTGGGAGCCTGTGGTGGGCTAAGATGACCCAAGAAGATACTATTGGGCCAGGGGTTTGAGGCCTTATTTTGATAGATTTGATTCGATTCGGACTTGGGATTTGACCCGAGATTTTTTCCGGACTCGGGATTTGACCCGGGTTGTTTCACATATATTTCATCGTATACATGATTGTTACTCATGCGATCTCTCCTTTAGGAGTCTTTTGGGACCATTAAGAGAGATACACTCCAGAGCTCATCAACATGAGACATCTTTTAGAGTTTGCCTTGCTAAACGACTTTAGCATCATCTGAATATACGTTTCTTGGGTTAAGCCGAGCATCCTTTTAAATCTATCTATATAGATTTTTATCCCCAATTACGATACTCTTCCCAAATCATTCATGAAAGAATGTTTAAACAACTTTATCTTTACTGATTGTAGCATTAGTATGTCATTCCTTTTCCGTAATATATCATCATATAATACTAGAAATGTCGTGATGCTCCCACTGACCCTTTTGTACACACTAGGTTCATTCTTATTTTTGATAAAATCAAACTCTTTTGATTGTCTCATCAAAATGAATGTTCCATATTTGAGAAGCTTGCTTCAATCAATTTCTCTGAGTGTCTACAACTATTACCTCATCGTATGTAATTGGATCATCATCTTCTATGATGTGTACCTCATCATCAACATCTATGATGAATTCATACCTCCCAGGTATCTTTGGTACTATTCCAGATTTACGATTCGATTGTGGTACATTAGGTCTATCTACAAGTTTCTCTTATTTGACTTATAGTGTTTTGTGGTTCTTAAACTCTTCAAGATTCTATTATCCTCCCACTAGCCCCTTTAATGATAAATACCTTTTTCTTAGAAGGTAGCGTGTTTCACAACAAACAACTTTTGCTAAGTAGGATTATAGAACATATACCCTAAACTTACTTTAGGATGTCCCACAAATCTGTACTTGTCAAATCTTGTCCCAAGCTTATCGTTTGAAACTTTTTCACATAAGCTGGACAACCCCTTATCTTAACTTACTTAAAATTAAGAATCTTTCCTGTCCATAACTTTTATAGAATCTTGTGGCCAGATTTTGAGTTTACCTTTTCGTAGATATGCAGCTATTTTTAGGACATTACCCTAGAAGGATACTAAAATGTCGGTAAAATCATTATGGACCGCACCATGTCCAACAAGGTACGATTTTTCCTTTCAGATACATCAATCAATTATTGTGTATCAAGATGCGTCCATTATGAGAAAACCATTTGAGATGATCTAGAAACTCATTGCACAAGTATTCCTTCCTTGATCCGATCAAAGAATCCTAATACTTTGCCAATTTGTTTCACTTATGAATTCTTTGAACCTTTCAAATAATTTATAATTATATTTCAGCAAATACACACATTCAACTTTTGAATGATTATCTCATTTTCTTATACTAATTTGTTTAATATTTAAAATTATTTTTACGTAAGTCAAGCATACAAAATCCATTAAGTAATATTCCAGTTCTATACAAAATATTATTATTATAAATAGAATAACAATTGTTCTTAAATATAATATCAAAGATTTCATTGTCCAACAACAAAGTTAAAAATAATATTTCTAACGAGAACTGGAATACAATAACAACTTATTGACTTAATAGATTTGCCCGTAGGTATTGCTAAACTATAAGTTTCTATAGCTAATGGAGCAACCTTTGCTTCATTTCTCACACATAAGATTACTTATCTTTGTTTAGCATTCTACTTCTGTTTGGTCCCTTCATAAATCTATATTTATGATAACCAATGTCGGTATCCAATACCCAATTAGAACCTTGACTTAAAATTTTTTTTATTTTAATTATGAACAAAAAATTATATTTATAACCGAAACTTCTCTAAGCTTCTTCTGGTTAGCTCTGCAAGATGCTTCTTGTAGTTTCTTTCCAGTGTTCAGGCTTATTGCAGTGGAAGCAAACTTCTTTGCTATCCGTATCAGTTTTGTTCTTATTATCCTTTGTTTTTGCCTTTCTATTTACCTTCTTTGAATCTTTCTCCTATTCAGAAGATCCTTTGGCCCCTACCAGTAAGACTGGGTCTTTTTTGGTTGGAAAGTGACTCTCAACATTTTTTAACATGTTAAGCAAATCAGCGAAGCTGATATCTAGCTTGTTCATATGAAAAACTCACAATAATTGTGAGAAGGAGTCCGGGAGTGAGTGTAAGATCAAATCTTGGCTCAACTCTCCATTCATGACAAAACATGTTGTCCTAATTGATCAATCAAATTGATAATGTTAAGGACTTTTATCTGTACTGTAGTGTTGTTGGTCATTCTAGATCGGAAGAGCTCCTTAGATATCTGATATCTATTAGTCCTACTTTCCTCACCATCAACTACTTGATGTGCAGGAATATAGTAAGAGCATCCATAGTTTCATGCTAACGCTAAAGCTCGTTACTCATGGATGCGAGCATAATGTATTGAGCCAACTGTGCATCATCTTGCCACTTTCTAAAAGTAACAATCTCTTCCTCAGAGGCATTGTCTGTAACTATTGCAGGGATAGGCGTATTAAGGACATAAGATAGCTTTTCAGCCATGAGAACTATTCTCAAATTCCTTAACTAATCCATTTAATTCAGTCCGGTTAAATAACATCTAATATGTTCCGCAGTGATAGTAATTTAGACATTGTAAAATTTTGTAAATGAATTTGTAATTAACAACATTTTTGTAAGACCCCAACTTATTAATAAATAAAATTAAATTTCCTCTATTTATTATTTTGAAATAAAAAGGGTTGATTTAATTAATGTGGTTAATTAGGGGTAAAATGCGTAAATATTTCAAATAAGCAAGTGGTTATAAAATATTCATTTTTGGTCGGTGAATATTCGTATGGTCGTGGAATATTCTTTCTGTCGGGGAATATTCGTACAACGGCGCAGCTATTTGTGGGCCCTATAACGAAAAACGATTGGATGAAGATAACGACAAAAATTGAGTTTTTATAAATAACGGCGTAGTTGTTACCGTTAACATTGTTGGAATACCCGGTGGTTAAAATACAGTAATACGCGTGGTTGTACAATAGCACACGGTATTGCACCAATTATGTATTCTTACGAAGGAAGGCACTACTCAATAATTGTTACAGCAGTTACTGTTCAATATTTTATTTTATTGATTCAATTATTACTGCATTGATATTTTATATTATTGTTGTTTCAATAATTGTCGCTGCACAGTATTTTCCATTATCAGATCAATAATTCATATTATTTGAATAATATTATTAGATAACATTATTGACAATGTCTAGAAAGTTCTGTCTAAGGAGAGGTTTGGTCATCTAATTGCGTGCCAGTAAGGAGAAATTCTTATTGGAAAGCCCCCTCTTTCCTAGGAACGGCCTGGTTGTCATAAATGTGATTCTGTAATATTATTTGTGAATAATTAATTACTGATTCATATGATAAGGAAATATTTATTTTATGTGGATATAAATGAAGGATATATTTTTGTGGTTAAAAATGAAGGAGTTAATGTTGAGGTTTTTATCAGTATTTTTTTCGGAATGGAGGTATTAAAAATCAGGGTTTTTGTGATATTTTGCGGGGGTTATAATTTTTAATCCGACCGTTGGATCGTGGTAATATTTGGATATGTTATACATATATAAGTTGAGTATATGTCCACAAATTTTGAACCGTTAAAAATGAACGTATGATTTGTTGTAAATTTTACGAGATGACTGGTTTAGAAATTGTTGAATTTTCGGAGTTAATCATTTTGGTGGAAAATTTTAGAATTGGTGGGCCCCACTCTTGGTTGGTGAAGAAATGTGCTGAGATTTTTATTCAAATGTGGTGGGTGGGAATAGTAGCAGGTAAAGCCATCAGGTTGCAGGTTAAGTCTGCTTCGGCGTGCTAACATTTTCCTATAAATAGAGAGCTAAGTTAGAACTGAAAATCACACCATAATTCATAAGTTTTCTCTCTTTCTCTCTCTAGATTATTGAGTGTATTTTGTGAGTATTTAGATACTTTGAAGTTGATATTCAGCACAAGTTTCATTCAGCCTCATATCCGATATTCAGTCAGAATTACGGTTATTTTGAGGTAAGGGATATCATCTTCTTCTTAAATGATATTTTCTTCAATATCATTATGCCGAAATATTGATATGAACTTTTTATCAAATTTAGAACTTTTTGTGTCGGGGTTACTATTTACGTGTTACTATTCACGTATACGACACTATTCACCGAAAAATAAAATTTTTCCTTTTTATCCAAGATGTCTATTATGGTTACTATCTTTGATTGTATCCATGTTTTGATCTTTATTTTTGAATTCTGCTTCACAATTGATTATTATGAAGTATTATTGATCTTGGATAAACTGTTATACGAATCCCTACTATTTGTCCTTCTGTCTCACTGGATTCGTTTTTGTTAAGATATTTTTCATCATCCTTAGTCCTAAATGATGATATTACTGAATATCTTTGGCCTGTAGTGCAAAGATCTATGATTACCTGATGAATATCTTTGGCCTGTAGTGCAAAGATGAACAGGTGTTGAGATGAACATGACCGACTGGTGTTACAAATGAATATCTTTGGCATGTAGTGCAAAGATGAATATTTGATTCAAGATGTATATTGATTGATGTTACAAGGATCAAATATTGATGATGGACTTTTAAATCTTAGAAGATAGTAGAATTCATTCTCTACTTGACTCTTCTAATGGTTTGGTGTTTCTGCTACAGTTGTTGATCTAAAACTTGTTGTCGATTATATTCTATCAGATTTTTCCCTGTTGAATACTAATGATAATTTGTTGTATATTATCTTAGTCATAATATTCTTTACTGGACTAGTTGAGCTCACCATTTTCCTTTTTGTTCCATTTTTCTTCTCAGGAAGTGAGAACATAGTAGAATCTGGTCGGGGTATGGAGTGATAGTTTTAGAAAGATGTTTTAGCAGTCCTCACTATTTCTGTAAAATAGTGTTTGAATAATTGTAATGAGGACTTATTTGAGTGTGGATATTTTCTAGAAGACAATATTTGTATTTAAACTCACAGTATGTATTGTCGTATTTTGCACGACAATTGTATTATTGAAGTTGTAGTTTGTTTTTTGTACCATGTATTTGGTGACTCAGAATGGGTGTTGTATACCTATTTTGGGGGCGTCACAATTTTAGCATACATTCTTTTATTAATTACCAAAATAAATTAGGTCTTGTTTTAAATTGGTAACTCCCACTATTTTCTTCAAACTATATTACCCTCACTAATATAGATCGGCAAAATCTAATTAAAGATTTGCTAGTGAGAATAAGGATCTCATTTCAAATGTATATAGCCTTGTGGTGACAACAAACTATATATAAATAAATAGGTAGACAACTCTTGTCAATTACATCAACTATGCAACTCCTTGTATTTTGCCTCTTAGATTATTTTGATCAAGTGGTGGCACATCCGAATCAAAATTATCCAAGTTAAGTCCAACCTAGCACTCCATATATTCAAAAAAGAAAAATATTGTCCTTGTGGTGACATAACAAAATAACATTGTCCAATTTTTTTTATAAGCATTAAATGTGATAAAATTAACATCTCAAAGAATTAAGATAAGCCTTGTGGTGACACAACAAACTTATAATAATTAATTGATACTCTATTATTTTTATCATGCTAGAAGGCGACGTTCGATATTCCAAATATCTTTGAATGCTTAAGATTTAATATAAAAATTTGAAGGGTTTGCATGTTATTAATTTATCTCATCTTGTTTAGCGCGCATGTACATATATATATAAAATGCGCCTCATATTAATTAACATGCGAAACATGTTTGCATAATATATAATATATATAGTATAAGCATGCACATATAGAATACTATATTCTACCTGGATTGATTATGGACTTTTATTCTAGTTTGGTTCACTAGAGCCACCAAGTGAACCAAAAGGTCAAACCCTAGGGGTGCAAGAATTAATATTTAAATATAACTATTACATTTAAACCCGGGCTCCATTACAAACGGGTCTTCAAGCGATTCTTGCTCCTTGATCTCCAATTTTTCAAAATTAATTCTAACTATTCTTATTACAAAACTATTTAAAATAAATAGAAACCTTAATCAGCAGTCAAGGGGAAGTACATAGGAGGAAGATAGAATTTACATTAAAAAAAATTAGAGAAGACGAGGTACGCAGACCCAATTTAATAAAACTCATACATTCATGCATCCAACTAAAATAAAATCCGATCACATTGGTCAATAATCCATTATTAATTCAATTTATTATCATACACATCACCATATGCATCAACAAATAACATTCATCTCATGAATAATAAACATTCAGTATATATATTGATATCATTTAATGGACAAATTTAGTTAGTATAAAATCTAATTTTGAATCAAAATAAACTCCTTTATTTTAATCTAAATTTAAATCAAAATAAACTCTTTTATTTTAATTTATCCAATTTTGAATAAAATAAACTATTTTATTTTAATCAAAATAAACTATTTTATTTTAATTAATTATGAAATCCATTTTCAAGTAAAAAAAAATTCTTTATTAAAGGAAACACGAATTCTCTTAACCTGTTCATAAATAAACTCTTTTATTTTGAATAATATAAAATCTTATTCCATATCTAAATAAACTCCTTTATTTAAGGAAATGCGGATTCTCTTTTCTATTCACAAATAAACTCTTTTATTTTGAATAATATGAAATCTTATTTCATATCTAAATAAACTCCTTTATTTAAGAAAATACGGATTCTCTTTTCTATTAACAAATAAACTCTTTTATTTTGAATAATATGAAATCTTATTTCATATCTAAATAAACTCCTTTATTTAAGGAAATACGAATTCTCTTTTCTATTCATAAATAAACTCCTTTATTTTGAATAATATGATATCTTGTTTTATATATAAATAAATTTCTTTATTTAAGGAAATATGGAATCCAATTTCAACTCCAATTAGTTATCATGGAATCCAATTCCTACTCTAATTAGTTAGCATGAAATTCAATTTTAAAATTAAAATAAACTCTTTTATTTTAATATTAAAATAAATATTTTATTTTAAGATTAAAATAAACCTTTTAAGAATATATATATATATATATATATATATATATATATATATATATATATATATATATATATACACACACCGTAAAGCGCGTCATTCCGTTAATCAAAGAAATCCTAGAAATCCTACTGCAAACATATTATAGCCACGTGATGCTTCAGCAGATCTCATGTTAACTATTATGATATATATATATATATATATATATATTATATATATATATATATATATATATACCATTATATTAAACAAAGTAATCCTGTTACCTTTTTTGTAAAACAAATCAGTGAACCACGGATTCAGCGAAAAAGATTTGTGTTCCTTTTTTTTTTAATACAATAAAATTATGCCCAATTAAATTGTTCTAAACATATATCAATATATATATCAAATTAAAATAATTAATAATTCGCATAAAGGTTTAGCTTTAATACCACTGTTAGATTTGTAAAATTTATGAACGCAATCAAATTGCACAAAATAGGCGAAAACGTGAAAAATCAGAGTTTTAAAAATTTACAAACCATATACCCGGATCATCCTTTATGCGCAATTATTAATTAAACGAAAATATGAAGAACAAAAAGCATACCCTTGAAGATTCGAGCTTCCTCAGGTACAAGTTCACCTCTAAATCTTTTTGTGTTCAACTTGAATCCACCAGGCTGGGTTCCTTCCTTTGATCAACGTTAGCCACCCAAGTGTTTGACCTCTAGAGGTGATCCACCATGGAAGAAAAAAGATTCAAGAAGATGGGTATTTGACAAACCCATAGTTTTTCTATCTCTCATAGAAAAGGTGTACCCTCCCAACTATTGGAATTACGTATTCACATGTGTTATGAAAGTGTTAACCGACCTCACCCATAATAAGACTCCTCTTATTTTTATAGATGTGAGCAACCCTTCTTAACAATTAAGGAATTGACTTTTATTTTAATTAATTAAACTACTTTAATTAATTAGGCTCCTAATCTTATTAGGATTAATTAATTAAACTCTTTTAATTAATTAGCCTCCTAATCTTATTAGGATATATGAGAGTACTTTTATTAATTAATTCTCAAACTCCTTTAAGAATTAAATAATAATAATAGTAATAATAATAATAAGACTCCTCTTATTAATTTATATTTAATATTTTTAAACTATTAAATAATAAATATTAAGCTATTTAATTTATTCTATCATCATAGATTAAATTAAATATACTTAACTTATTATTACGATTATGACATTAACTTCTTAAATAATTATTCTTCCTTTTATGGTGTGACCCTTTAGGTTCTCCATATTAAACCGGTTGTGAGTAAATCAATTATAACAATTCTAATCGTATTTAAATAAATAAATTAAAATATTAATTTATTTAAATAAATAATATTTATTCTACAATATGGATAAGTCTCCCTAGCGATTAACGATTTTTCAGATAATATAGATTTCAACATTAATCATAAAAGAACCTTTGAGTAAATAGTTACCGTAGAATTCAATCATTCTACCATACAATGTCCCAATTAAATATAAGACATTGAATTACTGTCAAGTCTTATTTTATTTAATTATATGTATTTCGACTCTTAAATGCACAACTCTAAATAATGCAAATTAGAAACTCCTTTCTAATTTCATTCTGCCTTGGCCAAGGACTGCTGGGTTGTCATTTATCGAATCACATAGGACATTTCTCTTCTTTTACTAGATGTGGTAGATTCTTTATTGATCATACATTATTTCCATATACAATTTATTATACCCAAGCATATCCTTTGATATACCCTAAGAGTCTTAAGGAATAAGTCAAAGTATAACTCATCATACACAAGATACTATGATGATCTTAAGTCCAAGGATCACTTGTACTACTATCACTACAGGAATTCCTATTGACAGACAAGTAAAACTCCATTAGGTATTTCTTAGCGAGCCACGTTCAGTGTACTTATTCTCAAATAAGTACCTACATATTTGCTTTAGTGTCTCCACACAAATGATCATGAGATCAATCATCTTCATCCAATGAGCAAGCAACGTATGTACCAATCTATCCAGATTCACTAATCCCCAATTTAGTAATCCAACTATTAGGAATTATTTTAGTTTTGAGCTTTCTAAGAATTTAGATCTCATTAGAATGATCGTCATCATTATTCTAAAAGCATTGCTTAAAACTATGGGTTTATCACATATTATAAAGCAGCATCATGTAGATAATTAAAAGCCTTTAATAAATTAATACTTTTAATTAATAAATGAATAAGATTGTTACAAAGTATATGCTTTATCATCAAACATGATTGGCTTGTGTACATAATACTTTCAGTTCCTATATTGAAGTTAGTATGTTAAGTGACTGAAAATATTTCATGATATAATGAATTTAGCCAAACCCACTTATGCTGCTAAGTTGTATGGTACTACAACAACATAGATTTTATAGCTTGGCATCATTAGAAATACCTAGAGAAAGATTGCAGTATTAATGAATTAAAGAAGATACTCGATATATTTATCGATCTTAGGTATCCATACATTTCAGCTCTTCCTTTGACTGGATTTTATAGAAACTAATATATTATTTCATCTCCGTATCTGTAAAAATCTTTTCCCCATACACTACTAGGTCCATTTAGTTTCTTAGGTCAACAACTTTATGCATAAGCTGTATTATAATGGGTAACTTTTTTGTCACAGAGTTATCTGCTAATGTATATCAATAATCAGGACATATGCAGTTAAGTACGGGACTTACAGTTTTCTTATGCGCGCGTACTGTTGTGTTTGAGTTTTTATTCTATGTGAAGTGTGTTTCTTGATGCCTTTGTATCGCCTATTTTACTGAAAAACAAATTTACTAAAACATATATTGTATCAAGCTAACAACTTGTATTCTATGAGGAGCGATGGTTGAGCTAAGCTTCTAAGTGTTATTGAAGACTAAATAAATCTGTATTATTACATAAAGCATAATGATAATCTTTATTTTCATTTGAAAATCCTTTATTTTTCCTTCTTGGGACTGTTCTAATGTTTTTTTCACAAAGAGTGAGTTAAGGGGTTTCTTATTCATGATTATCTAGTCTAGCTAATTGATAATTAACTGAGTGCTAATTTAGTCTTTTATATTTAGTGTTGGACTTTAGATGACATGTTTTGTTTTTTTTAAGATGGAGAAGTCATGGATGTGTGCTGATAGAAGGTCAAGAGAGTATGAACTAGGCGTTGATGAATTCTTGAGGTTTGCGGTAGACAACGTGAGAAATGTGAATCTTATTCATTGCCCTTGCGTAAAATATGGAAACATTTTAAAATTTGGTGCCAGAATTATACGGGATCACTTGTATTTTAATGGTGTTGATACTAGTTATCAAACATGGATAAGGCATGGAGAACCTAATATGTCAGATGCAAATGCAAATGAACCGTTTGTAGGCACTACTGAACAAGGCTATGTCTCTGAAACAGTAGATATGGAAGATAATGGTTTTGGGGATTTCTCAAATGATCCGTGTGAGTTTTTTAATGTGATTGAGGATGGAGATGAACCCTTGTACCCTGGTTGTAAATTTAGTAAGTTAGGTGCACTTGTTAGACTCTACAATTTCAAAGCAAAGCATGGGTTGAGTGATGTTGGTTTTATAGAGCACTTGATTTTTCTAACTGAACTTCTTCCAGAAGATAACCAATTACCTTGCTCCTTATACGAGGTAAAGAAGACTTTACATGCCTTAGGAATGGATTATGAGAAAATACATGCTTGCCCTAATCACTGCATCTTGTATAGAAAGGAATTTGACCAGGTAACTAATTGCCCAAAATGTTCTCTCTCAAGGTGGAAGATGGATAAGAATGAGCATGTAAGAGAAGGGGTGCCTGTGAAGGTTTTGTGGTACTTTCCTCCTATCCTGAGGTTTAAACGTATGTTTAAATCTAGCAGGACATCTAAGAGTTTGACTGGGCATGCTAATAATAAAATGAGCGACGGTCATATGCGTCATCCATCAGATTCACCATCTTGGAAGCTAGTGGATGATAAGTGGCCGGAGTTTGGTAAAGACCCTAGAAGCCTTAGACTTGCTCTTTTAGATGATGGGATCAATCCTCATGGTTCTCTTAGTAGTAAATACAGTTGTTGGCCTGTTATAATGATTATTTATAATCTTCTGCCTTGGTTATGTATGAAAAGAAAGTTCATGATGTTGACTTTGTTGATCTTGGGTCCTAAACAAGCCGATAATGATATAGATGTCTACTTGGAACCATTAATTGATGATTTGAAGTGTTTGTGGAAGGGGGTTCCAGGGGTGTATGATGCATTTAGAGGAGAATACTTCATGCTCAAATCCTAATTAATGTGGACTATTAATGACTTTCCTGCCTATGGGAACTTATCTGGATGTGTTGTAAAAGGTTATAAAGCATGTCCTATATGTGGCGAGGATACACCTAGCCATAGGTTGACACATGGTAACAAAGTTTGTTACATTAGCCACCGAAGATTCTTGCCTCAAGATCATTCATTTCAAAAGCAGCGAGTAACATTTAATGGAGAACAAGAATTTAGACCACCTCCTGTGTCACTAACGGGAGAGGAAGAATTTAGAAAGGTTGATGGTTTGACTCATGCTGTTGATGACAAGGATAACAGGCCTTGTTGGAAGAGGAAGTCAATCTTCTTTGAACTAGACTATTGGAAGTTTCTTCATATTAGACATTGTCTTGATGTTATGCATACTGAGAAAAATGTATGCGATAGCATTATTGGTACATTATTGGAAATGTCGGGGAAAAACAAAGATGGGGTTGCTGTAAGACCCCAAATTATTAATAAATGAAATTTAAATTCCCTCTATTTATTATTTTGAAATAGTAAGTGTTAAATTGATTAATGAGGTTAGTTATGGGTAAAATGCGTAAATATTTTAAATAAGCAAGTGGTTATAAAATATTCATTGTTGTCGGGGAATATTCGTTTGGTCGTGGAATATTCTTCCTGTCGGGGAATATTCGTACGACGGCGCAGTCTTTTGTGGGCCCCATGACGGAAAGCGATTGGATGAAGAAAACGACAAGTATATGTTTTTTATTAATAACGGCGTAGTTGTTACCGTTAATACTGTTGGAATACCCGGTGGTTAAAACACAGTAATACGCATTGTTACACAGTAGCACACTGTATTGCACCAATTATTGATTCTTACGTAAGAAGGCACTACTCAATAATGGTTACAGTAATTACTGTTCAGTATTTTATTTTATTGATTCAATAATTACTGCGTTGATATTTTATATTACTGTTGTTTCAATAATTGTCACTACACAGTATTTCCCATTATCAGATCAATAATTCATATTATTTGAATAATATTATTAGATAACATTATTGGCAATGTCTAGAAAGTTCTGTCTAAGGAGAGGTTTGGTCATCTAATTGCGCGCCAGTAAGGAGAAATCCTTATTGGAAAGCCCCCTCTTTCCTGGGAACGGCCTGGTTGTCATAAATGTGATTCTGTAATATTATTTGTAAATAATTAATTATTGATTCATATGATAAGGAAATATTTATTTTTGTGGATATAAATGAGGGATATATTTTTGTGGTTAAAAATGAAGGAGTTAATGTTGAGGTTTTTATCAGTATTTTTGTCGGAATGGAGGTATTAAAAAATCAGGGTTTTTGAGATATTTTGCGGGAGTTATAATTTTTAATCCGACCGTTGGATCGTGGTAATTTTTGGATATGTTATACATATATAAGTTGAGTATATGTCCACAAATTTTGAACCGTTAAAAATAAACGTATGATTTATTATGAATTTTACGAGATGACTGGTTCAGAAATTGTTGAATTTTCGGAGTTAATCATTTTGGTAGAAAATTCTAGAATTGGTGGGCCCCACTCTTGGTTGGTGAAGAAATGTGCTGAGATTTTTATTCAAATGTGGTGGGTGGGAATAGTAGCAGGTAAAGCCATCAGGTTGCAGGTTAAGTCTGCTTCGGCGTGCTAACATTTTCCTATAAATAGAGGGCTAAGTTAGAATTGAAAATCACACCAGAAACAAGTTTTCTCTCTTTCTCTCTCTAGATTATTGAGTGTATTTTGTGAGTATTTAGATACTTTGAGAGTTTCTATTCATCAGAGCAAGTGTCTTTCAGCCTTATACCGGTATTCCGACCAGAAGTACTGTCTGTACGAGGTAAGGGATGTTATTTTATTCAAAAATGATATTATTTCTTCAATATCATTATGCCGAAATATTGGTTGGAAATTTTTATCAAATTTGGAACTTTTCACGTCGGGGTTACTATTCATGAGTTACTATTCACGAGTTACTATTCACGAGTTACTATTCACCGAAAAATAAAATTTTCTTCTTTTCGTCCAAAATATCTATTCTGGGTACTAGCTTTGATTGTATCCATGTTTTGATCATTCTTGAATTCTACTTCACTATGAATAATTATAAGGTATTTTTGGACATGAATAAATCGAAATACGAATCCTTAATATTTGTTATTTTGTTTCACTGGATTCGTTTTCTTTAATATATTTTTCATCATCCTCAGTCCTAAATGATGATATTACTGAATATCTTTGGCCGTAGTGCAAAGATGAATGATTAACTGATGAATATCTTTGGCCCGTAGTGCAAAGATGAACAGGTGTTGAGATGAACATGACCGACTGGTGATACAAATGAATATCTTTGGCCTGTAGTGCAAAGATGAATATTTGATTAAAGATGGTTATTGATTGTTGTTACAGGGATAAAATATTGATGATGGACTTTTAAATCTTAGAAGATAGTAGAACTCATTCTCTACTTGACTCTTCTAATGGTTTGCTGTTTCCGCTGCAGTTATTGATTTAAAACTTGTTGTCTATTGTATTCTATTAGATTTTTCCCTGTTGAAGACTAACGATAATTTGTTCTGTATTATCTTAGTCATAATGTTCTTTACTGGGCTAGTTGAGCTCACCCTTTTCCTTTTTGTTCCATTTTTCTCAGGAGGCGAGAATGTAGCGAGTACTAGTCGGGGTATGGAATGATGGTTCTAGAAGTTACTTTAGTAGTCCTCACTATTTTTGTGAAATAATGTATCAATAATTGTAATGAGGGCTTATTTGAGTGTGGATATTGTCTAAATGACAATATTTGTATTTAAACTCACAGTTCTTGTGTTGTAATAATAAAGATGTAGTTGTTTCTGTACCATGTATTTTGGCGACTCAGAATGGGTGTTGTATACCTATTTTGGGGGCGTCACAGTTGGTATCAGAGCTTAGGGATATGATCTCTGGCGGAGATCGGGGAATAGAACTAGGAGGGGAGAGACGAATCCTTCGCTAGTGTGTCCTACCTAAGCTTATTTATTGGTCAGTCATAATATAGGGGTATTATGTGATTTGTTAATTTATTTAATTAACCCTTGTTTTATGGCAGTATTTGAGAATGTCGACTGAGAATGTTAATAGTGGAGTAAATGAGACCGTGGAGACACCGGTGCTTACCAACGAGGAGAACGTGCAACAGGCTGGCAATGTTCCTCCTGTGAACAACACCAATGAGCAGATGATGAACGATGGAATGTTTAGAAGTTTTTTGCAATTCATGCAAAACCAGACAAGGGAGACTCGTGTTCAAAATACAGGAGGAAATGATAGCAATTCACGGTTTGTCACAGCCAAACAGTTCAAAGAATTGGGACCACCAGAATTTAAGGGAAAGCCGGATCCGATCATGGCGGAAACGTGGGTCAAGCAAATTACCAAGATATTCGATGTCTTGGGATGCACGGAGGAACAGAAGGTTCCATTCGCCACCTTTATGTTCCGTGGCGAGGCAGATTACTGGTGGGAGTCTGTGAAGCGTACCCATCCAACCG
Organism: Panax notoginseng; assembly: GCA_016801055.1. Taxonomy (NCBI): domain Eukaryota; kingdom Viridiplantae; phylum Streptophyta; class Magnoliopsida; order Apiales; family Araliaceae; genus Panax; species Panax notoginseng. Next base: position 44,575,799 of record CM029022.1, read on the forward strand.
CACTCAGCATGTCTTGGGAGACATTTCAAAAACTGTTCAATGACAAGTACTTTCCTGAAAGTATTCGTCATATGAAGGAGGTAGAGTTTATTAGACTAGAGCAGAATAATATGACGGTATCTCAGTACGAGGCAAAGTTTGCAGAGTTGTCCAGGTTTGCACCTCATTTGGTGGAGAATGAGGAACGTATGACGAGGATGTTTCTGAGAGGTTTGAAACCCGGCATACGTCAATATCTCATTTCTCATAAATTTTCTCTCTATTCAGATGTTGTCAACAGGGCTCAATTATTAGAGCGAGATAACGAGTACGGTCAACTGAGGGATCACAACCAGGATCATATCGGTGACAGCAGTCATCAGAACAATGATAACCAGCGGAGAAAGAAAAATACAGACAAGAACGGCAACCACTCTGGTGGTAATCGTGGCTATGAAAATAGAAGAAGCGAGTCGGGAGGAGATTTTAAAAAGAGGAGATTCAACAATGACAATACGAAGACGTCAGCACCAACAGCAATTGGTTCCAAGGGAGGAGAACGACCACCGGTTATATGCTATAAGTGCGGAAAAGAAGGACATATCAGCCCAAACTGCCCACAACAGTTTAAGGTATGTTATAATTGTGGAAAGGAAGGACATATCGCTCGAGATTGCACTGTAGCAAAACCAAGTCCAGCGGGGATGGTGACTCAAAAAGCTGTCCCAGAAAAGATAAAGTCAACGGTTCCTGGAAGAGCGTTTGTCGTGACTGGTCAACATGCGAGGAACCCAAACGAGGTGATCACGGGTAAGCTAATCATAAATTCATGCGAAGTTTATACCTTATTAGATACCGGTTCTACCCATTCTTTTATCTCTCCTGCTTGTGCTCAACGTTTAAACTTGACTCCGGAGAAGTTAGACTTTGATTTATCTGTGGAGACTCCGTTAGGAGAAACTTTCATCACATCCACTGTTTATAAATCTTGTGTGATCCAAGTTGGTACCATCACCTTACCTGTTGACCTTATCTCTTTAAAGATACTTGCTTTTGATGTGATTTTAGGGATTGATTGGCTAACTACTCATCATGCCAAAATTGATTGTTTTCGTAAGGTTGTTAGTTTTCATATTCCTAACCAACCTGTTGTACGAATTCAAACAACTAAGCCATTAAAATCAATCACTGTTATATCAAGCCATAAAGCCATTCGTTTATTAAAAAACGGATGTCAAGCTTTCTTAGCCCATGTTATGGATTTGAATAAAGACACGTCAAATTTGAATAATATTCCTGTTGTTATTGACTTTCCTGACGTATTTCCTGAAGAACTTCCCGGTCTACCCCCGGAACGAGAAATTGAATTCTTTATTGATCTTGAACCTGGTACAAAGCCCATTTCTAAAACCCCATATCGAATGGCTCCTATTGAACTTCAGGAGTTAAAGGTCCAACTACAAGAGTTGTTGGACATCGGTTTCATTCGTCCTAGTACATCTCCTTGGGGTGCTCCTGTTTTATTTGTAAAGAAAAAAGACGGGAGTATGCGACTTTGTATTGATTACCGGGAATTAAACCATGTCACTATTAAGAATAGGTATCCGCTACCTCGTATTGATGACCTGTTTGACCAGTTACAAGGAGCACAGTTCTTTTCAAAGATCGATCTTCGTTCTGGATATCATCAGCTGAAGGTTAAAACTGAGGATATTCCAAAGACTGCCTTCAGAACTCGGTACGGGCATTATGAGTTCCTAGTTATGTCTTTTGGATTGACTAATGCTCCTGCGGCTTTCATGGATATGATGAACCGAGTATTTAAGGATTATTTGGATCAGTTCGTTGTTGTCTTTATTGATGACATCCTCATATATTCCAAAAGCCGTGAAGATCATGAGCATCATTTGAAGCTGGTACTCCAAAGGCTGCGTGAAAATAAGTTATATGCCAAGTTGAAGAAATGCGAGTTCTGGCTTGAGGAAGTAGCTTTCCTAGGGCACGTGGTGTCAAAACATGGAGTATCTGTTGACCCGGCGAAGATTGAAGCAATACAAAGTTGGGAGCAACCAAAGACGGTGACCGAAGTACGTAGCTTTCTAGGCTTAGCTGGTTATTATCGAAGATTCGTGGAAGGGTTTTCTCGAATCGCTACCCCGTTAACTCAGCTGACTCGGAAAGATATCAAATTCGTATGGAGCGAGGAATGCGAGAAGAGTTTTCAAGAGCTTAAGAGGAGACTCATTTCGGCACCTGTTCTGACAATACCATCTGGTTCGGATGGATTTGTTATCTACAGTGATGCTTCAGGCAAAGGGTTAGGATGTGTTCTCATGCAACATGGGAAAGTCATAGCCTATGCCTCGCGACAACTCAAAGAATATGAGAGGAATTATCCTACTCATGATTTGGAGTTGGCAGCAGTAGTTTTCGCGTTGAAGATCTGGAGACACTACCTGTATGGGGAGAAAGTGGAGATCTATACAGATCATAAAAGCCTTAAATATTTCTTCACCCAAAAGGAACTCAACATGCGGCAGCGACGTTGGCTCGAGCTGTTGAAAGATTACGATCATACCATCCAATATCATCCTGGAAAAGCAAACGTAGTAGCTGACGCATTGAGTAGAAGATCATATGCGGGTACGAGTGCAATGTTGTTAACACAAAGGCCCATTTTGTATGACTTGCAAAGGATGGAGATAGAGATGAAGGCTCCAAGTACCCACATGATGATATCAAATATACGAGTAGAACCGACTTTAATCGATAAAGTTAAAGCTGCTCAAGCTACGGACATAGAGCTGATGCGTATGAAGAAGAAAGTGCAAGAAGGTTCTATTCCAGAAGCAAGAATCGATGAAGAAGGAATACTTCGAGTTCACTCTAGACTCTGTGTTCCTAACAATTCTGATTTGAAGTACAAGATCATGATGGAAGCACACAATACACCATTTGCAATCCATCCTGGAAGTACCAAAATGTATCGTGATCTACGACATACATTTTGGTGGAATAATATGAAGAGAGAGATTGCAAAGTTTATCTCGAGGTGTTTAACTTGTCAACGTGTAAAGGCGGAACATCAAGTACCAAAGGGTCCATTGCAACCACTTGAGATTCCGAAATGGAAGTGGGAACACATTACCATGGATTTCGTTACGGGTCTTCCCACGGTTTCTCAAGGCATAAATGCTATTTGGGTTATTGTTGATAGATTAACCAAGTCTGCTCATTTCTTGCCGATACGGGAGACTTATTCCCTTGAACGTCTTGCTCGTATATACGTAGATGAGATTGTGAGACTGCATGGCATGCCAGTATCCATAGTTTCGGATCGTGACCCAAGATTCACTTCAAGATTTTGGGTTAGCTTGCAAAAAGCTATGGGCACAGATTTACGATTTAGTTCGGCATACCATCCTCAAACGGACGGACAATCAGAGAGGACTATTCAAACTCTTGAAGATCTATTAAGACTTTGTGTCCTAGATTTCAAAGGGAGTTGGGATAAGTACCTACCATTGGTGGAATTCTCTTACAATAACAGTTATCAGGCAAGTATAGGTGTGGCCCCATTTGAAGCATTATATGGACGAAAGTGTCGCTCTCCAGTATGCTGGGACGAGGTGGGTGAAGCAACATTGTTGGGACCAGAGTTGGTACGCATGACTACAGAGAAGATCCAAACGATTCGACAACGTATACAAACGGCACAGGATCGACAAAAGAGTTATGCGGATCTTCATCGGAAGGACGTGGAATTTGACATTGGGGATCATGTATTGTTGCGTGTGGCTCCATGGAAAGGAGTTACAAGATTTGGGAAGAGAGGAAAGCTCAATCCACGATTTATTGGTCCATTTCAGATTCTTGACCGAGTAGGAAATGTGGCCTATAGACTTGCGTTACCTCCAAGTATGTCTCGTGTTCATAATGTTTTTCATATATCTGTGTTACGTAAATATGTGAAAGACCCAGACCACGTTATTGAGTTAGAACCGGACGAGATAGCTGAAGACTTAACGTACGAAGAGGTACCTGTCAAGATCTTGGATAGAAAGGAGCATGTCCTACGCACGAAGGTCATACCACAAGTTAAAGTTTTGTGGAGAAACCATGCTATTGAGGAAATGACCTGGGAGTTGGAAACGGAAATGAAAGCGAGGTATCCTCATCTTTTCGAAACACCAGGTACGTACGTCAATTTCGAGGACGAAATTTCATAAGGAGGGGAGGTTGTAAGACCCCAAATTATTAATAAATGAAATTTAAATTCCCTCTATTTATTATTTTGAAATAGTAAGTGTTAAATTGATTAATGAGGTTAGTTATGGGTAAAATGCGTAAATATTTTAAATAAGCAAGTGGTTATAAAATATTCATTGTTGTCGGGGAATATTCGTTTGGTCGTGGAATATTCTTCCTGTCGGGGAATATTCGTACGACGGCGCAGTCTTTTGTGGGCCCCATAACGGAAAGCGATTGGATGAAGAAAACGACAAGTATATGTTTTTTATTAATAACGGCGTAGTTGTTACCGTTAATACTGTTGGAATACCCGGTGGTTAAAACACAGTAATACGCGTTGTTACACAGTAGCACACTGTATTGCACCAATTATTGATTCTTACGTAAGAAGGCACTACTCAATAATGGTTACAGTAATTACTGTTCAGTATTTTATTTTATTGATTCAATAATTGCTGCGTTGATATTTTATATTACTGTTGTTTCAATAATTGTCACTACACAGTATTTCCCATTATCAGATCAATAATTCATATTATTTGAATAATATTATTAGATAACATTATTGGCAATGTCTAGAAAGTTCTGTCTAAGGAGAGGTTTGGTCATCTAATTGCGCGCCAGTAAGGAGAAATCCTTATTGGAAAGCCCCCTCTTTCCTGGGAACGGCCTGGTTGTCATAAATGTGATTCTGTAATATTATTTGTAAATAATTAATTATTGATTCATATGATAAGGAAATATTTATTTTTGTGGATATAAATGAGGGATATATTTTTGTGGTTAAAAATGAAGGAGTTAATGTTGAGGTTTTTATCAGTATTTTTGTCGGAATGGAGGTATTAAAAATCAGGGTTTTTGAGATATTTTGCGGGAGTTATAATTTTTAATCCGACCGTTGGATCGTGGTAATTTTTGGATATGTTATACATATATAAGTTGAGTATATGTCCACAAATTTTGAACCGTTAAAAATGAACGTATGATTTATTATGAATTTTACGAGATGACTGGTTCAGAAATTGTTGAATTTTCGGAGTTAATCATTTTGGTAGAAAATTCTAGAATTGGTGGGCCCCACTCTTGGTTGGTGAAGAAATGTGCTGAGATTTTTATTCAAATGTGGTGGGTGGGAATAGTAGCAGGTAAAGCCATCAGGTTGCAGGTTAAGTCTGCTTCGGCGTGCTAACATTTTCCTATAAATAGAGGGCTAAGTTAGAATTGAAAATCACACCAGAAACAAGTTTTCTCTCTTTCTCTCTCTAGATTATTGAGTGTATTTTGTGAGTATTTAGATACTTTGAGAGTTTCTATTCATCAGAGCAAGTGTCTTTCAGCCTTATACCGGTATTCCGACCAGAAGTACTGTCTGTACGAGGTAAGGGATGTTATTTTATTCAAAAATGATATTATTTCTTCAATATCATTATGCCGAAATATTGGTTGGAAATTTTTATCAAATTTGGAACTTTTCACGTCGGGGTTACTATTCATGAGTTACTATTCACGAGTTACTATTCACGAGTTACTATTCACCGAAAAATAAAATTTTCTTCTTTTCGTCCAAAATATCTATTCTGGGTACTAGCTTTGATTGTATCCATGTTTTGATCATTCTTGAATTCTACTTCACTATGAATAATTATAAGGTATTTTTGGACATGAATAAATCGAAATACGAATCCTTAATATTTGTTATTTTGTTTCACTGGATTCGTTTTCTTTAATATATTTTTCATCATCCTCAGTCCTAAATGATGATATTACTGAATATCTTTGGCCGTAGTGCAAAGATGAATGATTAACTGATGAATATCTTTGGCCCGTAGTGCAAAGATGAACAGGTGTTGAGATGAACATGACCGACTGGTGATACAAATGAATATCTTTGGCCTGTAGTGCAAAGATGAATATTTGATTAAAGATGGTTATTGATTGTTGTTACAGGGATAAAATATTGATGATGGACTTTTAAATCTTAGAAGATAGTAGAACTCATTCTCTACTTGACTCTTCTAATGGTTTGCTGTTTCCGCTGCAGTTATTGATTTAAAACTTGTTGTCTATTGTATTCTATTAGATTTTTCCCTGTTGAAGACTAACGATAATTTGTTCTGTATTATCTTAGTCATAATGTTCTTTACTGGGCTAGTTGAGCTCACCCTTTTCCTTTTTGTTCCATTTTTCTCAGGAGGCGAGAATGTAGCGAGTACTAGTCGGGGTATGGAATGATGGTTCTAGAAGTTACTTTAGTAGTCCTCACTATTTTTGTGAAATAATGTATCAATAATTGTAATGAGGGCTTATTTGAGTGTGGATATTGTCTAAATGACAATATTTGTATTTAAACTCACAGTTCTTGTGTTGTAATAATAAAGATGTAGTTGTTTCTGTACCATGTATTTTGGCGACTCAGAATGGGTGTTGTATACCTATTTTGGGGGCGTCACAGTTGGTATCAGAGCTTAGGGATATGATCTCTGGCGGAGATCGGGGAATAGAACTAGGAGGGGAGAGACGAATCCTTCGCTAGTGTGTCCTACCTAAGCTTATTTATTGGTCAGTCATAATATAGGAGTATTATGTGATTTGTTAATTTATTTAATTAACCCTTGTTTTATGGCAGTATTTGAGAATGTCGACTGAGAATGTTAATAGTGGAGTAAATGAGACCGTGGAGACACCGGTGCTTACCAACGAGGAGAACGTGCAACAGGCTGGCAATGTTCCTCCTGTGAACAACACCAATGAGCAGATGATGAACGATGGAATGTTTAGAAGTTTTTTGCAATTCATGCAAAACCAGACAAGGGAGACTCGTGTTCAAAATACAGGAGGAAATGATAGCAATTCACGGTTTGTCACAGCCAAACAGTTCAAAGAATTGGGACCACCAGAATTTAAGGGAAAGCCGGATCCGATCATGGCGGAAACGTGGGTCAAGCAAATTACCAAGATATTCGATGTCTTGGGATGCACGGAGGAACAGAAGGTTCCATTCGCCACCTTTATGTTCCGTGGCGAGGCAGATTACTGGTGGGAGTCTGTGAAGCGTACCCATCCAACCGCACTCAGCATGTCTTGGGAGACATTTCAAAAACTGTTCAATGACAAGTACTTTCCTGAAAGTATTCGTCATATGAAGGAGGTAGAGTTTATTAGACTAGAGCAGAATAATATGACGGTATCTCAGTACGAGGCAAAGTTTGCAGAGTTGTCCAGGTTTGCACCTCATTTGGTGGAGAATGAGGAACGTATGACGAGGATGTTTCTGAGAGGTTTGAAACCCGGCATACGTCAATATCTCATTTCTCATAAATTTTCTCTCTATTCAGATGTTGTCAACAGGGCTCAATTATTAGAGCGAGATAACGAGTACGGTCAACTGAGGGATCACAACCAGGATCATATCGGTGACAGCAGTCATCAGAACAATGATAACCAGCGGAGAAAGAAAAATACAGACAAGAACGGCAACCACTCTGGTGGTAATCGTGGCTATGAAAATAGAAGAAGCGAGTCGGGAGGAGATTTTAAAAAGAGGAGATTCAACAATGACAATACGAAGACGTCAGCACCAACAGCAATTGGTTCCAAGGGAGGAGAACGACCACCGGTTATATGCTATAAGTGCGGAAAAGAAGGACATATCAGCCCAAACTGCCCACAACAGTTTAAGGTATGTTATAATTGTGGAAAGGAAGGACATATCGCTCGAGATTGCACTGTAGCAAAACCAAGTCCAGCGGGGATGGTGACTCAAAAAGCTGTCCCAGAAAAGATAAAGTCAACGGTTCCTGGAAGAGCGTTTGTCGTGACTGGTCAACATGCGAGGAACCCAAACGAGGTGATCACGGGTAAGCTAATCATAAATTCATGCGAAGTTTATACCTTATTAGATACCGGTTCTACCCATTCTTTTATCTCTCCTGCTTGTGCTCAACGTTTAAACTTGACTCCGGAGAAGTTAGACTTTGATTTATCTGTGGAGACTCCGTTAGGAGAAACTTTCATCACATCCACTGTTTATAAATCTTGTGTGATCCAAGTTGGTACCATCACCTTACCTGTTGACCTTATCTCTTTAAAGATACTTGCTTTTGATGTGATTTTAGGGATTGATTGGCTAACTACTCATCATGCCAAAATTGATTGTTTTCGTAAGGTTGTTAGTTTTCATATTCCTAACCAACCTGTTGTACGAATTCAAACAACTAAGCCATTAAAATCAATCACTGTTATATCAAGCCATAAAGCCATTCGTTTATTAAAAAACGGATGTCAAGCTTTCTTAGCCCATGTTATGGATTTGAATAAAGACACGTCAAATTTGAATAATATTCCTGTTGTTATTGACTTTCCTGACGTATTTCCTGAAGAACTTCCCGGTCTACCCCCGGAACGAGAAATTGAATTCTTTATTGATCTTGAACCTGGTACAAAGCCCATTTCTAAAACCCCATATCGAATGGCTCCTATTGAACTTCAGGAGTTAAAGGTCCAACTACAAGAGTTGTTGGACATCGGTTTCATTCGTCCTAGTACATCTCCTTGGGGTGCTCCTGTTTTATTTGTAAAGAAAAAAGACGGGAGTATGCGACTTTGTATTGATTACCGGGAATTAAACCATGTCACTATTAAGAATAGGTATCCGCTACCTCGTATTGATGACCTGTTTGACCAGTTACAAGGAGCACAGTTCTTTTCAAAGATCGATCTTCGTTCTGGATATCATCAGCTGAAGGTTAAAACTGAGGATATTCCAAAGACTGCCTTCAGAACTCGGTACGGGCATTATGAGTTCCTAGTTATGTCTTTTGGATTGACTAATGCTCCTGCGGCTTTCATGGATATGATGAACCGAGTATTTAAGGATTATTTGGATCAGTTCGTTGTTGTCTTTATTGATGACATCCTCATATATTCCAAAAGCCGTGAAGATCATGAGCATCATTTGAAGCTGGTACTCCAAAGGCTGCGTGAAAATAAGTTATATGCCAAGTTGAAGAAATGCGAGTTCTGGCTTGAGGAAGTAGCTTTCCTAGGGCACGTGGTGTCAAAACATGGAGTATCTGTTGACCCGGCGAAGATTGAAGCAATACAAAGTTGGGAGCAACCAAAGACGGTGACCGAAGTACGTAGCTTTCTAGGCTTAGCTGGTTATTATCGAAGATTCGTGGAAGGGTTTTCTCGAATCGCTACCCCGTTAACTCAGCTGACTCGGAAAGATATCAAATTCGTATGGAGCGAGGAATGCGAGAAGAGTTTTCAAGAGCTTAAGAGGAGACTCATTTCGGCACCTGTTCTGACAATACCATCTGGTTCGGATGGATTTGTTATCTACAGTGATGCTTCAGGCAAAGGGTTAGGATGTGTTCTCATGCAACATGGGAAAGTCATAGCCTATGCCTCGCGACAACTCAAAGAATATGAGAGGAATTATCCTACTCATGATTTGGAGTTGGCAGCAGTAGTTTTCGCGTTGAAGATCTGGAGACACTACCTGTATGGGGAGAAAGTGGAGATCTATACAGATCATAAAAGCCTTAAATATTTCTTCACCCAAAAGGAACTCAACATGCGGCAGCGACGTTGGCTCGAGCTGTTAAAAGATTACGATCATACCATCCAATATCATCCTGGAAAAGCAAACGTAGTAGCTGACGCATTGAGTAGAAGATCATATGCGGGTACGAGTGCAATGTTGTTAACACAAAGGCCCATTTTGTATGACTTGCAAAGGATGGAGATAGAGATGAAGGCTCCAAGTACCCACATGATGATATCAAATATACGAGTAGAACCGACTTTAATCGATAAAGTTAAAGCTGCTCAAGCTACGGACATAGAGCTGATGCGTATGAAGAAGAAAGTGCAAGAAGGTTCTATTCCAGAAGCAAGAATCGATGAAGAAGGAATACTTCGAGTTCACTCTAGACTCTGTGTTCCTAACAATTCTGATTTGAAGTACAAGATCATGATGGAAGCACATAATACACCATTTGCAATCCATCCTGGAAGTACCAAAATGTATCGTGATCTACGACATACATTTTGGTGGAATAATATGAAGAGAGAGATTGCAAAGTTTATCTCGAGGTGTTTAACTTGTCAACGTGTAAAGGCGGAACATCAAGTACCAAAGGGTCCATTGCAACCACTTGAGATTCCGAAATGGAAGTGGGAACACATTACCATGGATTTCGTTACGGGTCTTCCCACGGTTTCTCAAGGCATAAATGCTATTTGGGTCATTGTTGATAGATTAACCAAGTCTGCTCATTTCTTGCCGATACGGGAGACTTATTCCCTTGAACGTCTTGCTCGTATATACGTAGATGAGATTGTGAGACTGCATGGCATGCCAGTATCCATAGTTTCGGATCGTGACCCAAGATTCACTTCAAGATTTTGGGTTAGCTTGCAAAAAGCTATGGGCACATATTTACGATTTAGTTCGGCATACCATCCTCAAACGGACGGACAATCAGAGAGGACTATTCAAACTCTTGAAGATCTATTAAGACTTTGTGTCCTAGATTTCAAAGGGAGTTGGGATAAGTACCTACCATTGGTGGAATTCTCTTACAATAACAGTTATCAGGCAAGTATAGGTGTGGCCCCATTTGAAGCATTATATGGACGAAAGTGTCGCTCTCCAGTATGCTGGGACGAGGTGGGTGAAGCAACATTGTTGGGACCAGAGTTGGTACGCATGACTACAGAGAAGATCCAAACGATTCGACAACGTATACAAACGGCACAAGATCGACAAAAGAGTTATGCGGATCTTCATCGGAAGGACGTGGAATTTGACATTGGGGATCATGTATTGTTGCGTGTGGCTCCATGGAAAGGAGTTACAAGATTTGGGAAGAGAGGAAAGCTCAATCCACGATTTATTGGTCCATTTCAGATTCTTGACCGAGTAGGAAATGTGGCCTATAGACTTGCGTTACCTCCAAGTATGTCTCGTGTTCATAATGTTTTTCATATATCTGTGTTACGTAAATATGTGAAAGACCCAGACCACGTTATTGAGTTAGAACCGGACGAGATAGCTGAAGACTTAACGTACGAAGAGGTACCTGTCAAGATCTTGGATAGAAAGGAGCATGTCCTACGCACGAAGGTCATACCACAAGTTAAAGTTTTGTGGAGAAACCATGCTATTGAGGAAATGACCTGGGAGTTGGAAACGGAAATGAAAGCGAGGTATCCTCATCTTTTCGAAACACCAGGTACGTACGTCAATTTCGAGGACGAAATTTCATAAGGAGGGGAGGTTGTAAGACCCCAAATTATTAATAAATGAAATTTAAATTCCCTCTATTTATTATTTTAAAATAGTAAGTGTTAAATTGATTAATGAGGTTAGTTATGGGTAAAATGCGTAAATATTTTAAATAAGCAAGTGGTTATAAAATATTCATTGTTGTCGGGGAATATTCGTTTGGTCGTGGAATATTCTTTCTGTCGGGGAATATTCGTACGACGGCGCAGTCTTTTGTGGGCCCCATGACGGAAAGCGATTGGATGAAGAAAACGACAAGTATATGTTTTTTATTAATAACGGCGTAGTTGTTACCGTTAATACTGTTGGAATACCCGGTGGTTAAAACACAGTAATACGCATTGTTACACAGTAGCACACTGTATTGCACCAATTATTGATTCTTACGTAAGAAGGCACTACTCAATAATGGTTACAGTAATTACTGTTCAGTATTTTATTTTATTGATTCAATAATTGCTGCGTTGATATTTTATATTACTGTTGTTTCAATAATTGTCACTACACAGTATTTCCCATTATCAGATCAATAATTCATATTATTTGAATAATATTATTAGATAACATTATTGGCAATGTCTAGAAAGTTCTGTCTAAGGAGAGGTTTGGTCATCTAATTGCGCGCCAGTAAGGAGAAATCCTTATTGGAAAGCCCCCTCTTTCCTGGGAACGGCCTGGTTGTCATAAATGTGATTCTGTAATATTATTTGTAAATAATTAATTATTGATTCATATGATAAGGAAATATTTATTTTTGTGGATATAAATGAGGAATATATTTTTGTGGTTAAAAATGAAGGAGTTAATGTTGAGGTTTTTATCAGTATTTTTGTCGGAATGGAGGTATTAAAAAATCAGGGTTTTTGAGATATTTTGCGGGAGTTATAATTTTTAATCCGACCGTTGGATCGTGGTAATTTTTGGATATGTTATACATATATAAGTTGAGTATATGTCCACAAATTTTGAACCGTTAAAAATAAACGTATGATTTATTATGAATTTTACGAGATGACTGGTTCAGAAATTGTTGAATTTTCGGAGTTAATCATTTTGGTAGAAAATTCTAGAATTGGTGGGCCCCACTCTTGGTTGGTGAAGAAATGTGCTGAGATTTTTATTCAAATGTGGTGGGTGGGAATAGTAGCAGGTAAAGCCATCAGGTTGCAGGTTAAGTCTGCTTCGGCGTGCTAACATTTTCCTATAAATAGAGGGCTAAGTTAGAATTGAAAATCACACCAGAAACAAGTTTTCTCTCTTTCTCTCTCTAGATTATTGAGTGTATTTTGTGAGTATTTAGATACTTTGAGAGTTTCTATTCATCAGAGCAAGTGTCTTTCAGCCTTATACCGGTATTCCGACCAGAAGTACTGTCTGTACGAGGTAAGGGATGTTATTTTATTCAAAAATGATATTATTTCTTCAATATCATTATGCCGAAATATTGGTTGGAAATTTTTATCAAATTTAGAACTTTTCACGTCGGGATTACTATTCATGAGTTACTATTCACGAGTTACTATTCATGAATTACTATTCACCGAAAAATAAAATTTTCTTCTTTTCGTCCAAAATATCTATTCTGGGTACTAGCTTTGATTGTATCCATGTTTTGATCATTCTTGAATTCTACTTCACTATGAATAATTATAAGGTATTTTTGGACATGAATAAATCGAAATACGAATCCTTAATATTTGTTATTTTGTTTCACTGGATTCGTTTTTTTTAATATATTTTTCATCATCCTCAGTCCTAAATGATGATATTACTGAATATCTTTGGCCGTAGTGCAAAGATGAATGATTAACTGATGAATATCTTTGGCCCGTAGTGCAAAGATGAACAGGTGTTGAGATGAACATGACCGACTGGTGATACAAATGAATATCTTTGGCCTGTAGTGCAAAGATGAATATTTGATTAAAGATGGTTATTGATTGTTGTTACAGGGATAAAATATTGATGATGGACTTTTAAATCTTAGAAGATAGTAGAACTCATTCTCTACTTGACTCTTCTAATGGTTTGCTGTTTCCGCTGCAGTTATTGATTTAAAACTTGTTGTCTATTGTATTCTATTAGATTTTTCCCTGTTGAAGACTAACGATAATTTGTTCTGTATTATCTTAGTCATAATGTTCTTTACTGGGCTAGTTGAGCTCACCATTTTCCTTTTTGTTCCATTTTTCTCAGGAGGCGAGAATGTAGCGAGTACTAGTCGGGGTATGGAATGATGGTTCTAGAAGTTACTTTAGTAGTCCTCACTATTTTTGTGAAATAATGTATCAATAATTGTAATGAGGGCTTATTTGAGTGTGGATATTGTCTAAATGACAATATTTGTATTTAAACTCACAGTTCTTGTGTTGTAATAATAAAGATGTAGTTGTTTCTGTACCATGTATTTTGGCGACTCAGAATGGGTGTTGTATACCTATTTTGGGGGCGTCACAGTTGCAGCTCGATTAGACCTCTTAGAAATGGGGGTTAAGACTTATTTGCGACCAGTGTAACGACCCCAAAGCAGGTCCATTCCATCCAACCTATTCTGAGTCGTCAAATACATGGTACAAAAAATAACTACAACTTTATTACAACAATTGTCGTGCAAAATACAACAACACACATGCTATGAGTTTGGATACAAATATATACCAAATGTGACTCATGTCCCAACCGTGGACAGCACCTCACAATGACACCTTACATAAAGGTATAGTCAAAAATTATTTTAGAAATTAGAATCTTTGGGAAGTGCTCAAGGAAACCTTCGTACATGGGAGGTCATGCGTCTAGGTTATGATAGATATCATATGGCCACAGAATTATCCTTGGTTGACCCAATAGACCCCAAAGAAAAACGAGAAGTTTACTATCATATTCTTCCCAATGGTAAGTCTTCTCTTGATATATCATTATCTCCACTGTCTCTAATTGAAAATTATACTTCAAACAAACACCAAGATTATATAAGTAGTGCTCGTAAATATACTCAGCAAGTGGATGAACACAACCCTGTCTTATGATGACACGAGGTTGTATGTCATTAGACATCTTGTATGATAGTGACAAAACACCCTTCCAATGTTGGGTTCGCCTCACCCTATTTTATTCACCAAATATAACTACTAAATGATTACCACCGTTCTATTCCCTTGTTACCCCCGCTCGACCCAACTACACTCTTATTACCTGAAAGGAATTGTGAAATAGAAGGGTGAGCACAACTAGCCCAGTAAAGAATATCATGACTAAAGATAAATAAATTATCAATAGTTTTCATCAGTAATAAATCAGAGATTTAGAACATATGGTAGATGATAAAAATTTTCAACCATAGTTACAGCGGAACGAGCAATCCATTAGAAGAGTCAAATAGACCATAAAGTCTACTATCTTCTTCATGTTAAAAATCCATCAACAATGTTTTATCCCTGTAACATCAATCAACAGTTCTGGTCCACAATCATATAAATAACTCATAATCATAATTGTGATTCTAAATTCCTCTTCGCATCCAGGACGAAGATAATTTTCATCACATGTCTTTACCTGAAACATCAAAGATCATGGTTATACCAAATCACAGTTCCTATTCATAATCATACTAATAAATTCATCTTTGCACTACGGCCCAACGATATTAATCAACAGTTCATCTTTGCACTACTGGCCAAAGATATTCAATAATAGGTCATCTTTGCACTACGGGCCAAAGATATTCATCAACAATTCATCTTTACACTACATGCCAAAGATATTCCTCAACAGTTCATATTTGCACTACAGGCCAAATATATTCATATCTCAAAGAAATATATAATCATTTCAGAATTTATATGAACAATAATTATAACCATGTTAATCAATTCATCTTTACACTTAAGCTAAAGATATTCAATTATAAATTCAATGGTCATGACCATACCAGTTAACAATTCATTTTTGCACTACAGGCCAAAGATATTCCTCAGTCACGATCATACCAATAATTTACCCATCTTTACACTCAAGTGAAAGAGAAATTCAACATCAGGGTTATAAAAATGTTATATATGATAATAAAAATAATATGATTAAAATATGGATTTAATTTCAAGAGTAATATTCTTAAATCAACTATAATTTAGTCAGGAAAAAAATTAATTTTGTCGTGAATAGTAACTCGTGAATAGTAACTCATGAATAGTAACTCGTGAATAGTAACTCATGAATAGTAACTCGTGAATAGTAACTCGTGAATAGTAACCCCGACACAAAAAGATAGAAATTCTACAATAAAATACATACCAATATTTCGGTATAATGATATTGAAAGAATAATATTTCTTAAGCTTATAAGAAATTTATTTTAATTGTTTACACTTTACTAAAATAATGCATTTAATCATTCTAAAATGTCAAACTCATAAGATTTCATTACCAATAACCAAAACCCTCATCAAAAATCTGCATATACCTCATATAGGATTTTCAAGCCATAAAATTCTATTTTTCAATTTTCTTACTTCACATAACATATTTAATTCATTTACTCATAACTAGTATATTTTCATGAAAAATACTAAATTAGTTCCAAAAATATTTCTTTTCTGGGATTTAGCAGAATATAGTACCATATTGAACATATATTTTTCTCAGAATTTTTAAAACTCATTTACTATTTTTTATATGGCCAAAACAGCCGAATATTTAGACATTTATCATAAATTGTACTTTTATCCAAAAATTCCGAAATTCACAGAGTACACTAATATTATATAGATGTACTCCTAATAAAAATTTCATCAATTTTGTAGTTAACCACAAGGAGTTATAAGCGGTTACTTTTAAAATAGTCTTTCCCCGTAAAATTCATAAATCTTAATATATACATCCAAAAATTACCATTTTTGGACACAATCAATAAAACTCATCAAAATATCATTTCAAATTTTTCTAGAATTTTTAAAGCTCAGAAAAATTACGAAACTGAAAAACATAATAACCCTTAAAATCCCTTACTATCCCTTACCTCAAAAGAGCAGTACTTCTGATCGGTATAAGGCTGAAGGAAACTTGCACTGATGAATAGAAACTCACAGAGTATCTAAATACTCACAAAATACACTCAATAATTTAGAGAGAAAAAGAGAGAAAACTTATGAATTCTGGTGTGATTTTCAATTCTAACTTAACCCTCTATTTATATGAAATTGTTAGCACGCCGAAGCAGACTTAACATGTAACCTGATGGCTTTACTTGCTACTATTCTCACCCACCACATTTGAATAAAAATCTCAGTACATTTCTTTACCAACCAAGAGTGGGGCCCACCAATTCTATAATTTTCCACCAAAATGATTAACTCCGAAAATTTAACAATTTCTGAACCAGTCATCTCGTAAAATTCATAATAAATCATACGTTCATTTTTAACGGTTCAAAATTTGTGGACATATACTCAACTTATATATGTATAACATATTCAAATATTACCACGATCCAACGGTCAGATTAAAAATTATAACCCCCGCAAAATATCTCAAAAACCCTAATTTGATTTTCAATACCTCTGTTCCGACAAAAATACAGATAAAATATCTCAACATTAACTCCTTCATTTTTTTAATCACAAAAAATATATCCCTCATCATATCCACATAAAATAAATATTTCCTTATCATATGAATCAATAATTAATTATTCACAAATAATATTACATAATCACATTTATGACAACCAGGCCATTCTCAGGAAAGAGGGGGCTTTCCGATAAGAATTTCTCCTTACTGGCGCGCAATTAGATGACCAAACATCTCCTTAGATAGAACTTTCTAGGCATTTCCAATAATGTTATCTAATAATATTATTCAAATAATATGAATTATTGATCTGATAATAGAAAATACTGTGCAGCAACAATTATTGAAATAACAATAATATAAAATATCAACGCAGCAATTATTGAATCAATAAAATAAAATATTGAACAGTAATTACTGTGACAATTATTCAATAGTGCCTTCTCACTTACGAATCAATAATTAAAAAAATACTGTGCAATACCGTGTACTACTGTGCAACTACGCGTATTACTGTAGTTTAACCACCAAGTATTCCAACAGTGTTAACGGTAACAACTACGCCGTTAATTATAAAAATTTAATTTTTGTCGTTATCTTCATCCGACAGTTATTCTGTTATGGGGCCCACAAATGTCTGCGCCGTCGTACAAATATTTCCCGACAAAAAGAATATTCCACGACCAAACGAATATTCCCCGATAACAATGAATATTTTATAACCACTTGCGTATTTTGATAAGTTTTCACATTTCACCCATAACTTTAACTTTTTATCAATTTAACCATTTACTGAATAGTAACTATAAGAAAAATTGAATACTTTTATTTTATAAAATTCGGGGTCTTACAACCAGGTTTTGGGGGAAAAAGGACATGTTTGCCTCCAAGTACTTGGAATCTATCGAGGGCAGAGAAAAGTGTTGTATGTAATTCTTTGTATGGCATGAAAGTCTCAGAAGGTTACGCTTCTAATGTCAAAAGTCTTGTATCATTGCAAGACCTAAAACTCTATGGGCTTAAGTCTCATGATTGTCATACCTTAATGCAACAATTGCTCCCTGTTGCCTTACGTTCGGTGATGAAAAAACCGGTGAGGTATGCAATAATCAGATTATGTTTTTTCTTTAATGAGATATGCGACAAAGTCATCGACATTTCAGAACTAGATAAAATACAAGATGATGTAGTGGTAACCTTGTGTTTGCTTGAGAAGTATTTTCCACCATCATTCTTTGATATCATGATTCATGTCATGGTGCATCTTGTTAGAGAAGTTCGATTATGTGGGCCAGTTTACTTTAGATGGATGTATCCATTTGAAAGATTCATGAAAGTATTAAAAGGGTATGTACGTAATCGTAATCGGCCTGAAGGTTGCATGGCTGAATGTTATATTGGTGAAGAAGCTTCAGAGTTTTGTGAGGAATATTTATCTGATGTTAGTACTATTGGGATCCCATCGAGGAGAAATATGGGTCGTACACAACCCTTATCTGGTGCTACCGTAGAATCAACGGAACGTGACATGTTAGACCAAGCACATCGTTGTGTATTAGACAACACGGATGAAGTTAAACCACATATCTAGTAATTTAAACGTTTTTCTATATAAGATAGAAGAATTTCGTCTTATAATTCAACGACTAAAATCTGATTGTCTTCTATTTCATGTAGTGAGCATATGATACATTTGAAAGAAACTTATCCGAGATTCAAAAAAAGAACAAAGTGGCTATAAGATAAGCATAATCGCACATTCATTGGTTGGTTTCGCAAAAGGGTAAAATTGTATTTATCTTTGTAAATGTTTGCTGGTTGCTCTTGTTTGTTTCTTGATTTATATTATTTTGGATTCAAGTTGCACATGAACTTACCCGAGCATCCAATGACATAACGGAGACTTTGCGGTGCCTTTCAGATGACCCGTGTATAGAAGTACTAAAGTATAAAAGCTACATTGTCAATGTGCTGCACTTTAACACCAAGTCACGTGATGATGTGCGAGCTGTTCAAAATAGTGGACTGCACCTAGTGGCAAAGACAATGCAGCTTTCTAGTGCAAAGGATAAAAATCTTGTTGTGGGAGACATAAGTTTCTATAGGGTCATTCAGGAAATATGAGAGCTAGATTATCATAAGTTTAGAGTACCTATGTTTAAGTGCGATTGATTAAGAACAATAATGGCATTAAAGTAGATGAACTTGGATTTACGTTGGCCAATCTTGGTAGGATAGGTTTTAGAAATGATCAATTTGTTATGGCTAACCTAGTCAAACAAGTCATTTATGTTGAAGATCCTTTAGATTCTATGTGGTCAGTTGTATTATCAACCCTAAATAGGGATTATAATGATTGTGCCAGCGATGATGAGCTAGGGGACATTGTAATTGACCACGAACCCTTTACAAGGGGTATGCCTGCAGTTGAGACATTTGATGATGTTTTTCACGAGGACAACTCACAATACATGAGAGCTGACTGTGAGGATATTTGGATTGATAAGGAATAGGAACTCTTGTGGCAATTAATAGAACTCAATGAACTGAATTAATAGAACAACAACGACATTTTCCAGCAGTTGTATTTATTAACTCAATGTTACTTTTCCAGCAGTTGTATTTAGAACTCTATGAACTCTATAAACTAAATTATTTTCCAACAGTTATATTTATAACTCAATGTTTATTTGCCAGCAGAATGTTACATTTCTAGCAGTTACGATGTGTTTATTTTCCAGCAGTTGTATTTAGAACTCTATAAACTGAATTATTTTCCATTAGTTGTATTTCTAACTCAATGTTTATTTTTGTGCAGGATATTCTTCCATGATTATTGAGCTATTTTCATCCTCTGAAAAGAAGAAAGTTATGTCATCCCCTCAAAAGAAGAAAGCTATTTCATCCATTTTAAAGAAGAAAGCCCCTCAAAAGAAGAAAGTTAGTTCATCCCCTTCAACCAAGAAAGCTATTTCCTCCCCTCAAAAGAAGAAATCTAGTTCAAAATATGTAAAGAACCAACCTGCCAGGGCTAGTCAGATGCAGCAAGATGCTTTAATTTAGAGACTCAAATTAATCACAGTGGTTCAGAAAATCAAACTCTGAAATCTGAAGTTGAGACAATCTCCAGTACCGCAAAAAGAAAAGTGAAGCGAAAAGTACAAGGCGTGAGAAAGGTTGTGGAGTATAATAAAAATGGGCAACCTCGTGGGAAGACAGCAAAGGAAATGCAGTCTTACATTGGGGTATTAGCACGCACGAAGGTCCGAATTAACATTAAAAATTGGAAAGCTGTCGAGTTAGATACAAAAAAGAAGATTTAGGAAGCTGTAGAGGTATGTGAAATGACTAAATTCCCCATGTAGTTTTATTTTTCTTCATTGTCACATGTATTGATATTTGTGAGTGAAAATGAATCTCAAATTTCAAGCAAAAGATGTAGAACCCAAAAAGCTTTTTAATCGTGTGATCTGCCTGTGCGTAGATGGCGTTTGTGATAGCTCCTCAAAGCAGGAAAATGGTTTTAAGATCAGCAGCATGTAAATGGCGAGAGTTCAAGTCTAGACTGATCAATACCTATGTTTATCCTTTCGAAAATGAAGCAGAAGTTTTATGTGACCCCCCTGAAGAATATCCTTTCATTGAACCTGATGCTTGGAGAGCCTTTGTAGCCCATAGGTTTATTGAAGAGTTTACGATACATTTTCCTCCATTTTAATTACAAATAAATCATTGCTTCTCAAATTACATAACCACTTTTCCCTTCATATTTTTCAGGCATTACATAAGAAACAACAATCAATATGTGCACAATATCAGTATAATCATCGCTTGTCACACAAAGGATATGCTGGATTGGAGGATGAACTGGTTAGTAAAAATTTTGTAAGATAATTATTTGTCCATATTAAATTTGATTGCTAGATTATTGTTTGTTTATATGAAACAGTTGGAAAAAATGGCGGAAGGTGACATAGATCGAGCAACATTGTGGAGGAAAGGCCGCGAAGATAAGCACGGGAATATTCCAGATGAGAAGACAGCTGAGAAAGCAAAGGAAATAGTAAGAAAATGAATTGATGTTCTGAATTCTTTCTTTGTGGCAGTAATTTTTTTTAATTGTTAATGTGAATTATTTGTTAATGCATTAGGATGAATTCAAGAAAAAAGTACATGAAGGTTTGTTGACCGTAATCGGCAGCCATGATATTCTCACAATGGCATTGGGGACTTCAGAGTGTGCTGGATGAGTTAGAGGTGTGGGAGGTTATGTGACTCTAAGTTCCTACTTTAACCAACCAAGACGCCAAAGAGAGTATGTGAGCCAGAGTATTAAACAAACTATCCACAAACTTCTTGAAGAAGAGAGAGATAAGGGGCAAGTTGTGGCATCAAAACTTGTAGAGGACGAGCGAGATTTTTGGGTGTAGAAGATTATGCAAATAGAGGAAAAACTGGATGGAAAGTGTACGACCCCAGGTGAAACAATTCCCCCAGGTTACTACTTGACTCCCCCCACCCTTAACGGTGCACATTTTCAAAACAAAGCTAGTTGTTCCGCTGTAAAAAAATCTGATATTTGGATTGATGAGAAGGAGGATGTTGACAATGGTGAGAACAAAGACATTGATAACAAGAAGATGCCACCATTAAAAGTATATGTCATACATGGAATTGTGATTGGAGTTTTACATATTATTGATTTCATTAATATATATTCTTATGTTTGTACCTAGAAACATGGAAAATGCTTAAAGTTCGATAAGACAAGTTCTGAATCGAATAATCTGCGCCTCATGCCAAGATCATTAAAGGTGTTGTATGGATATGCCAAAAATACCCTCCAGTTGAAGGAAAACACCATAAAAATTGTGATGGAGGTGGAAGTTTTTGGGTTTGCTTGTCCAACCCATATTTTGTATGAAGACATTCTACAATTTGGTCCCATGTCAAAAATAGCAGGCACTTGCATAGTGATGTACATGAGGTATAATTAAATAAACCTTATTTGGTATTGTGAAAGAAAACTGATTTAACAATGCTCAATTATTAGGTACTTATATGATGTGTTGAAGAAGACAAATATGCTAAGGATGATTACTTTTGTGGACCCTGCTCGAGTTGGTGCTAAAGGTTGTGGAAGTATTTCTCAAAAAACACATTACATAGCATCTCAGTTTTCAAGAGCACATCATGGTACAATTTTCCTGATACCTTACAACTCCAGGCTAGTACTTATTATATTTAGTTCGATTTGGAATGGTATAGTTCTTTACCTTTTTTTATTAAAACTCCTGATTCTAAAAACCTTGTTGGTTTAACTATAAAAATGTGTTTGGGGCTGATTTTTGTATAGATGTCATTGGGTGTTGGCCATTGTCAATTTGGACAATAATAATGTGTACTTCATGGATTCCCTCAAGTACCGTAGAATCGATGAAGAGTAGAAACAAGTTGTGAACACTTATGTTATTCCAAATTATTTTGTTTTTAATGTAGTTCAATTGGAAAGTTTTACAATAAAATTTCTTCTAATAAATCGTGTCTCTGGAATTATGTGCATGATGTTATATGTTTCACCCTCTTGCTCATGAAGTGTCATTAATGCTTACAATGGGCAAAGCAATAATCAAATACAAAAATCACCATAATGGAGAATCTTGGTGGTATGTTAGATTATATATGTGTGTGTGTGTGTGTGTGTATATATATATATATATATATATATATATATATATATATATATATATATATGTAATTAGCATAAGATGTTTACTTATGGACATTTGTTATTTTTATTGATTTATCATGACATAAATACTAATTGTGTTTAGGGAACTCCTGTACAACCAACACACAAGGAGTTCGGGTATTTTGTGATGCGTTTTATGAAGGAGATAGTTGAGGATGGTAGTTTGGACTTTGTAGCCAAGGTTAGTTAT
This sequence comes from Panax notoginseng, assembly GCA_016801055.1. NCBI lineage: Eukaryota > Viridiplantae > Streptophyta > Magnoliopsida > Apiales > Araliaceae > Panax > Panax notoginseng. Next base: position 44,598,833 of record CM029022.1, read on the forward strand.
TTTTTGTCAGCTTTATTGGTCAAATAGAAAGTTTTTCTATAAACTTCAGTTAATAGCCAAAAGTTTAGTTTAGTTTCACTTGTATTCTTTAATTTATGTTGTTTCATAATTAATGCTTGAGACATCAATTCAGATTACTAGCCAAGAAAACTGTTCCAACCTTTTGAGTACTTTGATTAAATCAATAAATTATCTACAAGTTTTTAATTAGTATTTAATTTGCTACAAGTATAGTTACGACGGGGTTTGTTTGAGTGATATGCTTCATTATATAGTTCAAAAGATGCTCAGCTATGTGGTGTGGTTTTTGGTCTACATGTACATGTGTTAATCGCCTTTTGCACACTGTCTAGGCTACAAAATCACCTTACAGGGGAATCTGTGTGATGTAGCCTTATATAGTAGTACACTTGGATGCTTCAGTATCATCCTTTAGATGAAAGTACCCTTATCTAACATAATTCCAGTCAATCATGTATAAGCATTTTATACAGAAAGATATTATCTTACATATTAGTATTTGGTTTCTAACTAATTTATATGGAGTATCAAAAACCAGCATCTAAAGTTGTACTACTTCTAACTAAATTTGTTGTTCTTTTATTTTAGTGGGATAAGGCAAATGGATTAACGTACACACAAGAACAAATTGACGAAGTACGGGATGAGTGGGCAGCGTATGTGAACAGCTACATGTAGAGCCTCGAGTTAACGGTGGATATGTACAGGGTTAGATGAATGTACGCATTTTGGGAGAACATAGGCTTTTTTGCACATACTTAGGTAGTAGCTTAATTTTATGGATAGTTTGGTTTATTTTATGGATGTGACCAAATTCACAATTCAATATAGTAGTAATTTATATTGAAAAGTGAATTTGAAATGTATATATGGATAGTTTGGTATATATTTTGTGGATGTAGTAATTTAAAACTGTAAACGAATGGTATTATTGAGATGCATTTTGAATGGTTGATACATTTTGGCTTTAAATTTAAATGAAAATTTAGACCTTTTTTAGCTATATATCATGGCATTAGCAGATTGCAGGTGCACTGGTAATATAGGTGAACCACAATTTTTTTTTTCTTTTTAAAAATGTTGTGTATGCAGCACAACTACAACGTTGTTATATGTTTTACAACATTTTCTAGTCAATCTACAACATTTTAAAAACGTTGTATAAATTTGTATAAATAAATGACACCTTCTAAACGTTGTATAAATGTGTTTAAACGTTGTGTGTTGTTGCTTTCTATGGTCGATATTTAAAAATAGTTGTTATATGCATGTATTACAATATTTTTAAGTCACACTACAACGTTTTAAAAACGTTATATAAATTTGTCTAAATAGATGACACATTCTAAACGTTGTGTAAATATGTCTAAACGTTGTCTGATATATTAAACTACAACATTTTAAGCCAGAAAACGTTATGGAATCATACCATCTACAACGTTTTCAAGCATCTAATAATTTATGGAAAACAAATCTACAACATTTTTTAAGAAAATTTTTTTGTATAATGTGTCAAACTACAATGTTTTAAAAATATTGTATAAAGGGTGTCAAATAGATGACACCCTTAACCACGACGTTTCTGGTATAGCAACCATAACGTTTTTTACGCGTTATCTATTTACTGTTTTGTAGTAGTGATCTTGGACCATCACTCCATTCCCCAACTAGTCCCAGCTATATTCTCATTTCCTGAAGAGAACAATGAAAGAAAATGGTGAGCTCAATTAGCCAAGTAAATAATATTATGAGTAAGATAATGCATAATAAATTATCCTTAGTCCTCAATAGAAAAAAATGTGATAGAATACAATAGATAACAAGTTTTAGATCAACAACTGCAGCGGAAATAACAATCCATTAGAAGAGTCAAGTAGAGCATGATGTCTACAATCTTCTATGATTTAAAAGTCCATCATCAATATTTTATTCCTGTAACACCAATCAATAATTATTTCCAATCAATGAATTATCTACGCACTACGGGTCAAAGATAATCGTTAACATCACTAGTGGTTATGATCATGTCAAACACCTGTCCATCTATGCACTATGGGCCAAAGAGGACTTTCACCACAAACCTTTATGTGTAATATTAAAGGTCATGATTATACCAATACACAATTCCTGGTCATAATCATACCAATCAACAGTCCATTTTTGCACTACGGGCCAAAGATGACTTTCAGCACAATATAAACATGAGGATGATGACAATGATATAAAGAATCAATCAAATGAGATCAAAAATAAATATTAGAGATTTATAATTCAATTTATCCAGAGTTCAAGAAAGTCCAAATTGTCAACATGATCACCAATTGTGGAGTAAAATTCAAAAATGATATTCATGTAACAAAAATAATTTGGACAGAAAAGAAACCAATTTTGTCATGAATAATACCCCGAATGAAAATATTAAAATTTAATAAGAAGGTTTAGATAAATATTTCAGTGAAACGATACTAGAAGAAGCGTAAAATTAAATGATATTCTACTAATTTCAGGGATTATAGAAGCAATACTTATCAAAGTAAGTGTAGATTTAGAAATATGAAAAGAAATTATATCACTTACATACTATAAAGTATGAAAAGAAATAATATTCTTTACGAATATTGAACGAAAATAATATCCCTTACCTTAGTAGGAGACTAAATTTGACTGGTATAGCGGAGATATTCTTAAGAAAATCTTTCGCTATTAGTAACACTCAAAGTATTCTTATACTAGAAAGAAATACGCACAATATTATAGAAGAAAAATTCTTTGATTCTGGTGTGATTTTCATTTCTTAACTAAGCATCCTATTTATAGAAGAATGCCAGGATACTATTTAAATATAATCATGGATGCACAGGGAAAAAAAATTCACGGACGAATTCGGCGAAAATTTAATTTTACTATTCATCACTGTGCAATAAAATATTCTAATAAAACAAAAATTTTATATAAAATATAACGTATTCTAATTATAATCTAATAAAATAAATAACTTTATATATATTATAAAAAGTATTCTGTTTTATATCAAAAGTTTTCTGTTTTATTACTATTATAATAATAATAAAACAAAACTGAGATAACTTTCTACCGACGGTTTAACAAATTGGCACATAGGGGTCCATGGAATAATAAGCCAAACTTACAACAAACGCTTCATAAATATCTACCACAATTAAATCACTTATCTTTAATTAATCCATTTTTAATCTTTCAACACTTATTTATCATTATAACTCACAATATTGACAATCAGATCATTCTCAAGAAAGAGGGGGCTTTCCGATAAGGATTTATCCTTATTGGCGCACAATTAAAGAACTTAACCCCTTTCCTCGACAGAACTTTCTAGACATTGTCAGTAATGCAAATAATAATATGAATAACTGTGTCGTTTCAATTATTGATTTAATAATATAAAATATTATGCAGATGATATTGTGACAATACTTGAATCAATAATATAAGATACTATGCAGCAATTATTGTTACAATAATTGAATAAAACTTAGTGACTTCTTACGTAAGCATCAATAATCAGAGATACTGTGCAATACCGTGTACTACTGTGCAACAACGCGTATTACTGTACTTTTATCACCGAGGTATCTCAACAATTTAACAATAAAAGTCTTGTCGTTATTTTATGAAAATATTATTTTTGTCGTTTTCTATATCCGATAGTTATTCCGTTGTGGGGTCCACCAATGATTGCGCCGTCGTACGAATATTCCCCGGCAAAAAGAATATTCTCCGACCAACCGAATATTTTATGACAACTTGCTTACTTTACATAATTTGCATATATCACCCATAACTATAACATTATATCAAATCAACACCTTATTATTCAAAATAATATTTAGAGAAAATTAAATCTTTATTCATAAAAAGTCGGGGTCTTACATAGACCATCAATGTGATAGATTAACATATAATCTCTCGTTCTCCGAAGATATTTGAGTATATGCTTAACTGCGGATTATTGCTCAAGTCATGGATTAGACTGATATCTGCTAACCATTCCTACTGCATAATAGATATCTGGTCTAGTACACAACATAGTATACATTAAGCTTCATACAGTTGATGTACAAGGAACAACTTTCATGTGCTCTTTCTCAGATTCTATCGTAGGACAATGAATTGAAGAAAGAGAAACTCCATGTCTAAAAGGAAGTAGTCCCTTTTTGGAATCCTGCATAGCATACTAAACCAAAATTTTATCTATATATACAGCTTGAGAAAGGCACAACACTCTTTACTGACGATCCCAGATAACCTTGATCCCGAGAACGTATTTGGCTTCTCCCAATTAATCTTTCATGTCAAAATGATTAGATAGCCAAACTTTAACTTGAGAAAACATTCATATGCCATTTCCAATCAATAGAATGTTATCCACGTATAAAACCAAGAATACCACAATTTACCTTCATTTCTTTTATAAACACACGACTCTTCAGGATTTTGTTCAAATTCAAGTGATTAGATTACTTGATCAAATCTGACATTCCATGATCTCGATGCTTGTTTAATCCCATAAATAGATTTATGTAGATTGGAAATCATTCCTTCTTGGCCTTCAGCCATGAAACCATCTGGTTGAGACATATAAATGTCTTCCTCAAGATAGCCATTAAGAAAAGTTGTCTTTACATCCATTTGCCATATCTTGTAGTCAAGATGTGCAACAATAGATAAGAGAATTCTGATGGATTTAAGATTTGCAACTGGCGAAAAGGTATCCTCGAAGTCAATGCATTCCTTTTGATTATATCCTTTCGCAATATACCTAGCTTTATAGGTTTGAACCTTTCCATCCACCCGTCTCTTTTTCTTGTAGATCCACTTGCACCCAATAGGTTTTACTCCATTGGGTGCATCTACAAGTTCCCAGACTTTATTGGAATACATGGACTCTATTTCTTATTTCATTGCTTCTTGCCAAAGATTAACATCTCTATCAACAAGTGTCTCACTATATGTCCTGAGATCTGAATCTAGATCATCTGACAGAATCTCATTAGACTCACGCAAAATAGTAAGTCTTTGTGTGGGTTTAAAAATCCTCCCACTACGATAGGCTCTCCTGAGTTAGAAGATCCTTGATATTGTGACTTGTGGTGTAATTACTTGTTTATCAAGTTTTGGTGCTAATTGCGGTGAAGGATCTTTAGACATTTCTTCTAAGATAATTATACTACATGACTTGTGTTCCATCATATAATCTTCTTCCAGAAAAATTGCATTTGCACTCACAAATACCTTCTGACTTTCAAGACTATAAAATAGGCCACCCCTTATCTCTTTTGGATACCCTACAAACAAACATACCTCTGATCTTGTTCCTAACTTATCTAAATCTGTTTTCCCTTTTCGCACATGTGTAGGGCAACCCCATATATGAATGTGCTTCAAACTAGGCTTGCGCCCCGACCACAATTCTAATGGTGTTCTTGGAACTGATTTAAATGGAACAATATTCAATAAGTATATCGCTAATTGCAAAGCATATCCCCAAAAAGATATAGGTAGTGTAGAATAACTCATCATAGATCTAACCATATCTAAAAGAGTCTTGTTTCTTCATTTTGTTACATTGCTGAGGAGTCCCTGGTACAGACAACTGTGATACTATTCCATTTCTAGACATGTAATTCTTGAATTCTGTAAGAAGGTATTCACCACCTCGATTAGATCGAAGGGTCTTTATGTATCTACCCATTTGTTTTTTAACTTCTACCCGAAACTCTTTATATTTTTCAAAAGTTTCAGACTTATGATGCATTAGGTATACATAACCAAATCTTAAGTTATCATCAGTAAATGTGATAAAATACTCATAACCTCTTTTAGCTTTCGATGTCAATGGACCACATACATCAGTATGAACCAAATCTAACTTTTTTATGGCTCTTTCACCTCTTGCTTTAAAAGGTCCTTTAGTCATTTTACCCTTTATACAAGATTCGCAAACTGGATAAGAATTAACTTCAAGAAAACTTAAAGGTCTATCATTTACCAGTCTTTGGATCCTGTTTAGATTAATATGACCTAAATGTAAGTGTCATAAATAAGTTTTATTTGTCGAAGAAACTTTTCTTTTCTTAGATATGTTATTATCAATTTTAGTATTTTGTAGTGTTCTTGTAACAGGAGTGAGAATATATAACTTATCCAATAATGTACCATCACAAACAAAAGTAGAATATTTCTTAATAACAACTTTATTATTGTAAAGCACGTAGTACCCTTGCTTAAAAAAATAAGAAACCGAAATTAAATTCCTAAGAGCGTTTGGAATGTAAAGTACATTATTCAAATATAAACTCATATTACTAGAAAACTGCAAAGTACTATTCCTACTGCTACTACTGGAACTGTTACATCTGATTCTAACTGTAGATAAATTTCCCCTTCACTTAGCCGTTTGGTTTCCTGGAACCCCTGCAAAGTAAATGCAAACATGATTAGTGGCTCCGGAATCTACGCATCAGGATCCCGTAGAAACCGCCAACAAACATGATTCAACTAGTAAAGTTTGAAATTTACCTTTATTTTTCACTTTCTCAAGGAATGCCGAGCAATTGCGCTTCTAGTGTCCTTTTTCACCACAGTGAAAACACTTCCCTTTGGGCTTAACCTCACCTTGACCTTGTTTCTTTCCAACTCCCCCAGTGCTAGAAATCTTTGCATTCATTTTCTTTTTGTTTGGTTTCTTTTTCTTGCTAGCCTTAGCCTTAGAAACATTAGCCTCAGCTACATCGACAACTGGCTTAGGTACTAGAATACCTTGAGCCGATTGAAGCTGTTTCATTAACTCAGGAAGAGTATAATGAAGTTGCCCCATGTTGTAGTTAACCCTAAAAATTTTAAATGTATCGGGCAATGATTGCAGTAACATGTCAATCTGTGTTTCCACATCAACATTTGCTCCGATGACCTCCAGTTCGCTAAAGCGTTATATGAATTTGAGACAATGCTCACCCACTGGAGTTCCCTCATCCATTTTTACTTCCATGAGAGATTTCATAATACTCTACCTTACGGCACAAGCATGATCACCAAACATACCATGCAAAGATTCTATCATGGCCTTAGCAGTTGGAACAATCATATGTTGATACTGTAAAATATTGGATAAAGATCACAAGATGTAATATTTAGCCATCTCATCAGCGTTTATCCATTTTTCATATGCTTCTTTAGAAGCACGAGGAGCATTAGCTGCAGGTTCCTCGGGGCAAGGATTAGTAATCACAAATTTATATTCCTGAGTAGGAAGAACAATGTTCAAATTCCTTTTCCAATCAACATAATTAGGCCCAGGCAATTGGTTTTCTTTTAGAATTATTGAGATTAGGTTGAACGTAGACATAATATCTAAAATAAAAAATATATATACATCCATCATTCATATTACCATTAACAAGTAAAGTAATGCATATATGAAGCAATCAATTTTTTTTTAACATAGGTATCTTAATTTTTATAAATAAAGTTTATTTGTAGGGAAAAACAAATATTTTAAATGACCATTATTTTCTTTTCTAGATAACTCTTTATCAAAGAAAATAACATACCTATATTTTTCTTTTAGCCTTCAAGAGTATTAATAAACTACCTTTCCATAGGGAAAAATTATTAATCTATTTATCAAGTGTATACCATTATATTAGAATTTATAAAATATTCATAACTCAAAATATATCTCCGTAGGGAAAGTATATTTATACTATTATGTTAATAAACTCATATCCTATTAGGGAATCTATTCTTGTAATCTTGATCACTAATATTTTTCGTAGGAAAGATGCTAGTTATCATAACTATAGATATATAATGGAGGCTATGGGATTTTATCCCCCATCCCTCACCCACTTGAATTTTTATTATTTTATTTATTCATATATAACTCATGAAATAAATAAATTCATATTTATTAATGATTGAAAATTAGATAATTTAAAAGTTCGTTACATCCAGCCACAATTTTTTTTAGGAATATCGTACAATTCGTACAATTTCAGAAAATATTTTGAGAAATACTGTACAAAATTTAATTTCGAAACACTTATTGGGCTGGTGTTCTGAATTTTTGAATTAACTAAAATTCATTTCTGCTTCTTTAATCTAGGTTTTAATAACAAACATATAATCACATAACAAGATAACCGCATAACAGTATACTCTCATGACAAATAACAATCCTGGATCCATCAGGACTTTCATAAAGCATCCCTATTGAACTCAAATGTTGTATTCTACTTGATTCCATGTCCATCTCAAATTCTGAAAAAACCGACTCCAAGTCCATCTCTGATTCTGAAAAGAAAAAACTTCATGTCCATCTTCTTCAACAGCTTACTTATTATTAGTGCAGCGGATTACATATAGGTCAAATATTTCATGAGAAGTGTACATCCGATTTATGTATAATTACATCAATGAAACCTATACTCATTAAGAGTTTACATACTATATATCTAAACTGCAGAAAAAATAAATTACTTACAGCAGGAGTATTACAACCAAAAATCAAAACCAACAGTTATTTAATTAAAACATACATTCATACTAGCCATGAGAGTATGTTACAATCAATTCTGCAAAACAGAAGTTAGAACAATAATATATCTTACTGTGAAACGTAAAAAAATACTTTAATACATCTCATGCATACTTTAATTCTATAACATAAATAGATAAATTGCTTTATTAAAACCCTAAAGCAGCAAATTTCGAAAATCACCTATACACATATATATTCATGTTATTCATGTAAAAGCATAAATATTGCTCTGATGCCAATTGAAGGAATTTTTTTTCTTCTGAAAATAGGTTTTAAAAAATTTAAATAAAAACGAGAATCATCTTTATGGTTTTATACGAAACAACAAATATATATACTATGTATCTATAGAACGAATTTGATACCTAATGTTTGATTGGATTATCACGTTTAATATCTGTACAATCTCTTGTATCCTCAAGATCTTCCTTCTTATGACCTTATACTGAACCTGGAGTGTGGTCTCCAAAGCACCATTCTGGAAAAAACACTAACTTTGTTTTTTCTAAGCTAAAAGTGAGAATACATAAATTTTGTGTTTTCTACTAATAGAAAAGTCACCCAATACGTTTCTAATCAATGATATATATAATAACATTGATTCTTACCCTCTCTTATGAATTTAGTCCATAGTAGGCTAGGAAAAGGATCCTAAGGGATTCCTGTTCTGACTCCAATACTTATCTAAATATTATTATCTAATAATATTATTCAAAATAAATATTAATTAATTCCACTAAATAATTATAATTGTACTTCAGTCCAAGAATTAATTAAATAAACCCTTTACTAATAAACTGTAAATATTTCCTCTATAAATGCACATAAATATTTCATAATCAATTAATATAATTCCTATACATTTAAATTAATTTCATAAGCCCATAATTTATGTCTATTTGATCATAAATTAATTTAACAATTAAATCAATCATTTTAATAATAAATATTAAAAGATTCGGCCAAGATTCTATGATCAATGATAAATTATCTTTTGAAAAATCTTATAGATGTTTTGACAACAATAACGTTCGTAATATTAATTAAATATATTAATTGACATTTTGAGGTATTAATTAACACGATGTAATCTCACTCATTGGAACATCAAATTAATATATATAACAATAATAAGTCCACTATTATTTCAAAATTAAGAAATTTTACAAATTAGTATTTATGTGAAAATATTTTATAAATAAAATATTATCACATGATCCGTTTAATGCACACTGTTAATGCTCTAGTACTTTAATTAGAAGTCCAACTTCCATGATCAAGATAAATCATCATTGTTAAAGTACTATAACCTATAGGATAATATCTCCGAATTATCCTAGGTTATAGACCATTATTTTTTTATTTATATATTACATATGATTTATATCTTTTTGTGTATAACATTTATTTATACACATAAACCATAACAAATATAATATTGAGATATATATATAAACAAACTAAATAATCATTTAATGAATGATAAATAATGTGCTTTTATTAATAAATCAATGTCCAATATAAATAAATAAACATTAAATAAATAGATAAATAGGATTTGTATTGCAAAAAAACCCAACAATTTCGCCCATTCAGTTGTTGTAGGATTTAGAGCATTAGAAGAGAATAGCAATGAAAATTATGTACTAAAGATTTTCCACATCATTTAATCATCACCTGTCCATCCATAGCTGACAGTGCGAGGAACATATTCAGTATCAGAGAAGCTCACAAAGCCAAATCCCCTAAACCTCCCAGTATCCCTGTCAGTGATAACCTATCATTTTTTTTTAAATCTATTCTTTCAATGCAAAGAGCGAATAAAAAAGAAATATTATTTGTCCAAAAAAGAAATCAACACCTGCGATTGTTTTTTTAAATCCTCAAGACCTATTTCCTTTGATTCTCTATTTTAATGCCGAAATAATGAAATGAGTTCGTATAGGCATTTTAGATTTTAGACGATGCTATTGAAATAGCTTTTGACTATATTTTCTGTTACCAAATCAGCAAAAAAAATGCAAGAAACAAGTTGTTACAGGGTCAACTTTGTCTTGTGATAACTTGGTTTTTATCACGTTCTGGACACCAAAATCTCATAGCATCATCGTAGTAATTGATTGGACTGGAGCACTCATGTGGTACGCTCCTGGATAGAGATAACATAACAAATCTGAACTTGACATAAATTAAACTAGAAATTAAAGAGAAGAAATAAAGGTGAGAAAAGATGAGGAAAATAATAAGAAAAGTAAATTCATTCATTCATTTTCATAAGCAGCAGCAATTGCAGTACATAGCCTTTATATATAAGTCATAATCACTCTCTCATTCTAACCAAGTATGTAACAGAAATGATTCCATGACCAGTGCCCAACAGTCCAACACCAGCAAGAGTATGACACGTGCATAACTAATACAAGAAAAAAAATCTGAATTCCATTCTAATTGCCTCACATGACAGTTTTCCACAACTAGTCCACTAGCCGATCCACGTTTGGATAATAGACACCATACAATAATTTGTAGTGTTCAGTACCACATAACTATAAATATGTATGCATGCATGAAACTGTAATAATTGTAAAAAAATTCTTTTTAAGTTGTCACTCAATTTTGATTTTGCCCTTTAAGCGATAAAAATTTTAATTTAGTCTTCCAAGTGGTCAATTTGATTCAATCCACTCCAAATAGTGACAGTGACAGCACGTAATCATCCATTTGTCACATGCTGCTCCGGGAGAATCACTTCCTGCTGCGGCACTACTGATGCCAAAATAGAAGAACCTCTAATTCTTGCTGCCCCGACCGACAATGATCAGTCCTTACCCTTATACCGTAAACAAGCATTTTAATATTGTTGGCCTCCACACTTATATATATATATATATATATATATATACCTAGCTAATGGGAGTCAGAATTTTATTCTCACAATTCATGTCTCGTCTACTATCTTATTCTCATATATTAATGTCACGTACATAATCTTTAGTAATATTTTAACTGAATATAAATATTATGTAGATTAAGACATAGGGTGAGATTTTAAATGAGACATCGTATGAGAGAGCAGATTTGAATTGCTAATGGCCATGGATATATTATTTAATTTTGATGAATTTCATTATGTCTGATCTTCAAGGCTCACTCTATATACGTGAGCTTGAACGTCTTTGTTTTGTTTTGTTTTTGTCATTTTCTGTATTTTTTCTAGTGAGAAAAAACTTGTCGTAAATGCTCCAAATGATCAGAAAATTGGTAATATAAATCAGGATAACATAGAAATATATCACTACAAATTTATCAATAAAAGGTTTAAGTACTTGATTCATCAACTCCATAAAAGTGCTAGGAGTATTTTACAACCCATACGGCATGACCAGGCACTCATACAAACCCTCCTTTGTCTTAAACACTGTTTTTCATTCATTTCTCGGTCTAATCTGAATCTGGTGATATCTACTGTGCAAGTCAATTTTAAAAAAAAAGTTGATGAACCCTCAATCTATCATGCATGTCATCAATCTAACGGATAGGAAATCGATACTAGACTGTAATTTTGTTAATTGCATGACTGTCCACACACATATGCCACGAACCATCTTTCTTCGGAGTTAATAAAATAAGTACAACACAAGGACTCATACTTTCTGGAATATGCCCTTTCTAATGTAACCCCAAAACCTATTCTATCTATACGTCATTTTCCTTCGAGTTTATCTTCTAAGTCGTAATCAATTTGCAGGTTTTTGTGAAAACCTTTGCGCCAGAAGTTGTCTTATATCTTATGATTTCATTTTTCTCATTTCTTTTTCGCACAAAGACCCATTTGTATCCAACTGGCTATACTTCTTCGGGTGTTTGGACTATAGGTCCAAAAAATTCACGTTTTGCAAGTGAATTTAATTTTGTCTGGATTGCTTCTTTCCATTTTGTCTAATCATTTTTGTGTCTACAATTTTCGACAGAATTAGGCTCAAAATCCTCATTTTCATTAATGATACCAAACAATATATTCACTACTAGAAAATCAGCCTATAGCGACGGTCTGACCGTCGCTATAGATGAAAAGACCGTTGCTATATCCTATAGCGACGGTCGGATACTGTCGCCATATAAGCCGTCGCTGAATTCTATAGCGACGGTCTTTTCTCCTATAGCGACGGTCAGACCGTCGCCAAAAAACATCCCAAAAACGCGCATGAATTTTTTTACCAACGGTTAGGCAATAGCTATAGTGACAGTCGCAATAGATGCTTTTGGCGCGAGAGGTTTGGGTATACGGCGACGGTCATGACCGTCGCTATAGATGTTTTGGCGCCAATAATTGATTATCTATAGCGACGGTCCCGACCGTCGGTATATGTGTTCTAGATTTTTAAAAATAATTGTTGTTATTACACAATATTTCTTATTTATTTTACCTGTTAACAAGTATAATTACATTCAAACCATACCATCCAATCTGAATATAACATTTAAAATTAAAAGAACAAAACAAATAAAGTCTAGTATTCAAAATTACAAATTAATGTATAATATCATCTAAATATACATAATCATCCAAAATACTGTCAAAACAGTACACAACCAGTAGCGCATTTAACATATTGTCAATAGCACATCTAACATATTTTCATCCAAAATAGTGTTACATCGATCTAACATATCTCTAGCAGCACGAGACATGTCACAGGTCCTCTATAGGATTATTTGATCCACTAATATCACCGTTATCTCCTTCTGTTAATCGATCCTACAAATTAATTATCAAGTGAACTTGTTAATCCATACAAACAAAGTGATAGAGCAATAATTTTAAGTATAAGTGGAGTGAGAGAGCAACACCTAATTGTTGGAATGAGCATTTGGAACTGACGATTTCTTCAAAAATTATTTCATGATTGATAATATTTCATCCACTTTCCTTGCAGTATCGTCTCCTTTTTCCCGCACCTTTTTTAACTCAGCTTTCAATTCTTGATTCTCACGTTGTATCTCATTATTTGTGTCGCGAGGCCCCCAAGTGTTTGTAGCTGTGACACAAACTCCACCTTGTCGTAGTCTACCATGTCGCTCCGGTCCAAGCACTTGTGCAAGTATATCATTCCGTCCTGTACTGCTTTCACCAGCCGATTCCTGAGTCTTCTTTAACTCAATAATTTAGACATCCATATATATATATATATATATATATATATATATATATATATATATATATATATATATATTATAATTTTATAACATAAGCATCAATCATCATCAGGAAAATGTTCAGTGGAACAAAAAAAAAGCACTTTGACATCAATAAAAGCTCTCCACATGGGAGGAGCTCAATCCTCATCAAGTGGTGTTGTTGCTGGTGACCCCCTCTGAACTTGCACTACTATCATGCTCACTGATTACTACTGCTGCTCTCTCCCTTGCACAAAAATAGTTCTGTTAATTCTAGTTAATTTGTAAAATTATAAAATCTCATTCTTCCAAGTAAAAAGAGGTATTAATGTTTGTTTTATCATCAAAAGTGATCAAATTTATAAATTATTATTATTATTTTCAGACTTGATTCTTTATGTCATTTGCCATGGAAGAGGGGCAATGTTATTAGGAGTCCAAAAAGTTTGTAAAGTAAGCATATGCAGTCTACGTATGGGAGGGATAATGGTATGTTGATAGTAAATAAACGAAGGCTTAGGCTTTCTTGTTTGAATTCATCATGTTGTGGGGAAGGGGGGAGAGGAATTTGCGATTTCCCTTTCCCTTTTCCATTTGGTATATTTTAACTTTAACTAGGCAGAATGATAGTAATAGTAATAGTAATAGACACCACCACTCCACTAAAGAAAGGAACAGGGACACCTTACTTATTAAAGGGGACTGGGGAGTGAGTTTTGTGGGGACGGAATGGAATGAATCCCTTTGTCAATTGCTGTAATCATCCTACGAAATAAAGTGAAGACATGCTCCGTTACCCTTTATCATTATTTAGAGGGGTAATGGGAAAAGTAAAAAGAACATGCGTCTGCACAAGAGCTTGAATTACAAGCAAGCAAGCAAGCTTCATGTTAATAATTAAGTAAAAAAAATCAATGATTTTAAAAAATGAGATAAAACAGTAATATTGTTTGGAGTAAAATACTAATATTATTTGACTAACAATTGGAAAATTAAGTAAGTAGAAGAACTAACATGATTGAAAAAATAAGCAAGAATTGAGTTAAAGAGTTAAAAAACCCCATTGTTTAAGGATTGATAAATACCTACCACATTCGAGGATGCTCCCGATAAAATTGAGTTATCACTTCGAGTGTGGGACTGTATATACATATCCGCTCGATCAATCTCTTTTTTATTTATTTGGTACTACAAATTCAAGAAATACTCTATTCATAGAAGTCTAATACATGATTAACGACAAAAAATATTGAAATATCATCAGATATTACCAATTCATGCTTCTTTTTTGGAATTGATTTAGTGCCCAACGTATGAAATAAACATTACTCTAGCTATGAAATAGATTTCTGACCTTCGGGCCCTAAAATTTGATTCGCAACAGAAGTAGCCTCCAGAACCTCAACAACCTCTGCTCCTGCCACCGAGGCATCTCTAGTCGCTTAATACTACCGAAGCACCTCTAGTCGTCGGCATCAGTTCGATCGACTGAGATGGTGAGAGAAGAGATTCGCGATTGAGATGGTGAGAGAGGAGATTCGATCGACTGAGATAGTGAGACGATCGACTGAGATGGTGAGATTCGATCGACTGAAAGGGTTAGAGATGAGACGATCGACTGAATGTTTGGGGCTAATGATTTGGGGGAAAAATAGAAGCTCAAGATTTGTACGCGGCTAAGTTAAAGACCCGGTAATGACCCATCCCAAAAAAAACTCCCTACACCGACGGTCAGATATTGACCGTCGCTATATATTCCTATAGCGATGCTTCCGCCCCAACCATCGCTATAGCCCGTCGCTATATGTTGAATTTCTAGTGGTGATTATAGAAAAACTATTGTCAACAACTATCTCACTTCGGTTCCATTTTTCTTTATAGAGACATAACTTATCGAGATCTCATCATTTTTATTGTTTTCAGGTACCTGAACCTCTTCTGGGGTTTTATGATTAGCTATGTCTATATCTTCATGAATATTTTCCTCCTCAATAATGCCAACTTATTTATTTACTTCTTTTCTTTTCTGAGGATTTTTGTCTTTCGAACCGATTGATCTACCATCTGGCGTGCTTTAAACTCATTTGCTACAATTTTTGTGGATTATTCTATTGGGACTTCAATCCGAGCTGGAGTATTTACAGCTGGTATATGAGATTTGGTTACCCCTTTTGAGTTAGTGAATGCATTCGGTAGTTGATTTGTTATATCTTGCAAACGAAATAACTTTTGAACTTCTAGTTCACATTATTTTGTACGAGGATTAAAATTCAATAATGACAATGCATTTCAAGTTATATCTTTATCCAGCTGTTTAATTTCTCCCCCCTAATGCTAGGAACATAGTCTCATCAAAATGACAGTCGACAAATCGTGCATGAATCAGCTATTAAGGATTCAAGATATTTAATTATTGATGGGGACTCAAACCCAATATATATTTCCAGCCTCCTTTGAGGACCCATCTTTGTACGTTGTGGAGGATATATTGGAACATATGCCGCACAACCAAATATTCTTAGATGAAAAATATCTTGTTCATGACCAAAAACCAATTGTAATGGGGAGAATTTGTGATATGATGTTGGCCTAATGCAAATAAGTATTGTTGCATGTAAAATAGTGTGCCCCCAAACAGAGACATGAAGTTTTGTTCTCATGAGCAATGGTCTTGCAATTAACCGAAGGAGTTTAATAAATATTTCATCAAGACCATTCTGAGCATGAACATGGGCAACAGGATGTTCATTATTTATCCCAAGTGACATGCAATATTCATTAAATGTTTGGGATGTGAATTCACTAGCATTATCAAGACGAATAGTCTTAATTGTATGATCCGAAAATTGTGCTCGTAATCTAATAATTTGAGCAAGTAATCTCAAAAATGCCAGGTTGCAAGTTGATAATAAACACACATGTGACCATCTTGTAGATGCATCTATTAAAACCATAAAATATCTAAATGGTCCACTTGATGGGTGAATAAGCCCATAAATATCTCCTTGAATACGTTCTAGAAACCTTGGGGACTCAATCCCAACTTTAGCTGGTGATGGTCTAATGACCAATTCGTCTTGAGAACAAGCAGCACATGAGAATTCATCAAATTGAAGAATCTTCTGGTTCTTTAATGAATGACCATGTGAATTCTCAATAATTCTTCGCGTCATTATTGATCCAAGATGACCCAACCGGTCATGCCAAATAATAAAATTATTTGGTTCATTGAACTTCTGGTTCATTATTGTATTGATTTTAATTGTACTAATACTTATATAGTACAAACCTGAAGATAAAATGAGTAATTTTTCCAATATTTGTTTTCTAGTAGAGACATTTGATATGATGTAAAGATATTCTATACCATTGTCATTGGCTGTTTCAATATGGTATCCATTAAATCGTACATCTTTAAAACTTAGCAGATTCCTCATTGATTTAGTGAAAAACAAAACATTATCAACAATAAATTATGTTTCACTAGGAAGCATTATATTGGCTCTTCCAGAGCCTTCAATCAAGTCTGTTGAACCTGATATTGTATTCACATTAGCTTTCATCATTTTTAGATTTGAAAAATATTGCTTATGTCTGAGAATAGTATGCGGCGTTGCACTATCTGCTAAGTATATATCTCCACCACTGATATTAGGCTCATTTATAGCATGCCGCAAATCCATATTTTCTTCTTCTTCAAATCAAATATGATTATCTTCAAGACGAAGGTGAGGTGCAATTCGTGCTGATAACGTATTATAAAAGATTATTAAAATTAAGAACAAAAATGATTAGAGGAAAGAGAACATTCTCACTTTATTTTTGTATATCATTCACTTTTACAATGCTATTATTTATAGATATATGAATATCAATACTTAGAAGTTTCAAAACTCAAAAGTCATGAGTTTTAAAACTTAAGGGACATGGGAGTTCCAAAAATATCAAGGATCATTACAATTAAATATAGGAGAAATGAATCTAGACATCCATATATATATATATATATATAATTTATAACAAAACTTTCTTATTTGCTTCATGTGTTGGAATTAATTGAAAGCTTGAAATGCACTTGATGTTGTATTTGTGGGACCCATTAGATTAATTCAAGATATAAGCCTTCAAAGGCTTGAAGCCTTTTGACTAGGGGTGTTCAAAAAATTCGGTTTTTTGATTTTTTTTACCGAATCGGTTGAAACCGGTACCGGCGGTACCGGTTTTTTTCGGTATCGGTTTTTTCGGTACCGGTTTTTCGATTTTTTTATACTTTTCGGTACCGGTAATGAAAATTTTGAATTCGGTAAATACTGAAAAACCGAAAAAAACCGAAAAAGTTAAAAAGTTCCTTTCTATTTTCATTATTTCACATTTCCTATTTCTTCTTATTTTGGATACAACATTTGATTTGGTTCCAAAAAATTGCTATTTTTATATTACTACCGAATAAAATGAAAGAGTAAAATTTTATTATTTTACTTTAACCTTATTAATAAAAAAATTAACCAAAAAAATAAACTCTCACAGATTTTGTTCCAGTTATAATACGTTATTGGCCAATACTCCAATGTGATTTTAAATAATTCTGAAAAATACATTTCTTTGTGGTTAATAAAGATGTTATTTTCACAAAATAAATGTTCTAAATTTACTAGGTTCCACTCACAGTATGGGAGCACAATTACCATTTATGTGATGAAAATTAAAAAAAATTAATTTAATTATCTTGACTGAAAATTGAAATCTTAAGACTATTTTCATCTTAATCTCCATGAATTTAACTTTTTCTTTAAAGAAGTTGAAATAATAATAAAAAATAAACAACAAAATTGAAATCGAGGACAAAAGAAGGTAAAAAATAAATAAATAATAGAAAACTAAGTACTAGCTCAAACAATGAATTGAACACAGTAAAAAATTCATTATTTCTATTTTCTTAATGATCATTCATTCTAATAAGAGAAAATTCCTGGATGAATCATATTTGGTACTAGTTATAGTCGAATGTATTTAACACTAATATCTAAACACTCATTTGGGACGTGCTGAGTTGTTTGGTCAAGTAATGAACTCAGACTTTCACTCTTATTTTTCACCCCACAACTTTTCAAACTACAATTACTATTTATTACAATTATGATAGTTAAATACTCTTAGACTAACAATTATAATTAGTATTTGTAAAAATATAATTTATTAGTCTCATTTCTTAGTTTTAAAAATTTTGTTAATATAAAAAAAATTATTTAATTACTGCGGTATAACCGAAAACCGAACCGAAAAAATCAGTACCGACTTTGTACCGAACCGGTACCGAAACCGGTTATTCGGTACCGGTACCGGTTCTTGATTTTCCGAATTTTTCGGTTCGGTACCGGTTCGGTTTTTTACCGATAAGCACCCCTACTTTTGACCGTTGCTTGCAAGATGAAATGGGTGCATTTATTGAATGCATGTATTGACATTTTTTGTTAGACAAGTTTACCCCTGACTCAAAATCTCCTATAAATAAGAAAAAAATTCAGTTCAAGACTTACCAATTTACAAGAATAAAAAACTTACATCTCTTTGCCTACATATTTTTTCTGAAAAAAAATGTTTCTCTCTTCCATTCAAAGTTTCAAATCTTCTGAAGAAGAGAAAATTGATCAAAATATCTGAGATAAGTTATTGAATTGATTTGTTTATATTTATAGATATATAAATATAAATTATTGTGAAAATTCATATATATATATATATATATATATATATATATATATATATATATATATTTCATCTATTTATATCAATAATAAGGTATCATTCAAAGGGTGCTTAAAGTTCTAGTGACCCTTTATTGATATAATTTATTTATATAAATATTGTAAAGTAGATCAGTTTTAGATACCGTAATTTGGTGATATTCCTTAAATAAAAATATCATTCAAAAGGTGCTTAAATTCTAAGTGATCTATTGAAAATATTTATATAAACATTATATTAATTGTGAAACTCCAAATTTGGTCAATTTTAAATACCGTAATTTGAAAGTATTCCTTAAACATAATATTATTCAAAGGGTACTGTTTAAAGTTCTAAGTGACCTTATTTAATATTCATAAAATATATATAATATATTATTATATATATTTTGAGTTAAACAAATTTATTCGTTGTATCAAGTATTATTTAATTGATTAATTTATTATACTTGATATCTGTCTTCACAAATATTTGACTTAAACTTATTCATTCATAAAAAACTTGTTGTATAATATAAAAGTTATTTAAAATTTTATATCACAAACTTATGTGAATTTACATGCTTAGCAAGAAACATAACTATAAAAGTTATTTGAACTTTTATACATGAAATTAAAGTTAAATATGTTTCCCATAGAAACACACTCCTTATTTATAAAGAAAATTAAATCTTTATGAAGCTGAACAAAAATTATATATCTACTTACAAAGAAACATCAAATATAAAAGTTATTTAAACTTTTATATACATTTGCACTGAATTTTATAAAATTATTTAAGAAGCATATCTTTGTCAAATCTTTTGTAAAAGGAAAATGGTAGAGTTAGTTTATTTTATGTACCTGTGAGAAAGACGAGTAATTCTTTGACCAAGCCCAAAGTCTTTGAGATGTCAGCTGAGAGTTGGGTCTCTTTAAACTTGTGAGGTGAGAAAGAGACCGTCATTTTTCTAGACCAGATCACATAATAGAACTGAACTCAAAAGAAAAATATAACTAAGCTTGAGAAGGGAGCGGGGAGCTTACTGTCCAAGATAGTTAGTTGAGAAAGTTGTAAGTTTGTCTATAATTAAAACTTTGTAAAGACTTCTCCGTCTATTGAAGGAATATTTATTATTGAGAGTAATAAGATCTCAAGTCTTGGAGAGGAGCTTGAGACTGGATGTAGAAACGTACCATATGTATGTTTGTTGTAAACCAGACAAATCTCTGTGCATTGTGTAATTAAATTTTTATTGTTTTACATTTTAATTTCTAACACTGCAAATTAATTATCTAAAAATTCAAGAAAGCCTAAGATATTTTTTTAATCTGTAATAATCTATTAAACCCCTTCTAAATTATTATCAGACTTTCAAACACAAAATTTTATTGGTCACCAACGTTATATTGTGCATAGTCACGTAAAATAAAATAAATAGTCTATGTAGAAAAAATAATTTTTCCTCAACTCTTAGTTCTTCTCCTCCTCTTGATCCTTGACACGGGATTTTCTATATACCCCTAAGATTGAATTGCAATAGTATAATTTCGTTAAAAAAATTATTGCATTGAAAAAAGTTTAACTAGAAAAACATATTTTTATTACTTTGAGAAAAGAAGAACAAAATAGGAAAATGAATCTTCTTCTTGTATTACTAAATGTGCGTTTGTTGCTAACCAGATTAATTCCTTATGCTATACTATTTGGCGGAAATGCAATTCTCCAGAGAGTGAGTTGTTGTATCCATCCTTAGTTGGAGTCAATTTTAAGTTGGGTTGTTAATAATAGCATTCATGCTTACTCACATTCCTCTTACGTTTTATTATCTAGAGCCTTTGAAGCTAATGTCTTTAATTACTTCTGTCATTAGCAAGGTGTAAGCGACTCTGCTACTCACTTATATAAGATCGATCAACCTACAACTTTCATTTGAAAACCCTGAGTGCCACTGTTTAATTTAAAAATAGAAAACTCTTTTATACACAAAAAATATTATTTACAAAATTTATAAATTTTAACTATTTAATACGATTGGTGTGAATGCCTTAGAACAAATTTACAAACAAATCTAGGCGAATAAAATTCTAAAACTACTACTACAAGTCCCTTTCATTACAGTCTTGGAAAAGGATCTAAGACCCGAGGCCAAACAACTGCATAACACGTAACTTGGTTAAGTTTTACATTTATTTTCTATACTTGTACATATATATAACGAAACCACACATATTCAATCACATAATACATAACTTGGAACATACAATGTATCCAAGTTCCTTACATGCACGTAGCTTATAGCTACTTCTGTTCGGATATAAGCACATATATCAGGCATAATTGATGGGGAGAAAACTTTGGAAAGAAACAAAATTACCAACGGAATAAAAAGACTCCTCCGCACGAGTTTGTTGGGATGTTTATTTCTCTTCAAATGTCATAAAAGAACTTGCTAAAGAGTTTCATGTGTTCTGCTTGCAAAGAAGTCACCAACGATAAGCTCCCATCATTAGAAGGACTTGGTAACAGAAAACTATGCCCCTCGTCACTAATTGCACCAGGTCCCATAAAAATTGGCCTGCCCCAACCAAAATCGACGTCGTGGATTGGCAGCCTTGCCCAGCTGGTGATACAAAGATTTAGCCACCTAAGAGTATGCACCCCAAGGGCCTCAATATCAGGATGCAATTCCAAGTAATCAATAACTGACCTCGGAAAATCATTGTCCATTCGCAGTATCGCATCATGAATCCTACTGGCACCATACCATACGGGCTTTGATCGGAGATCACCTGCTAGTGCAATTGGAGTTGCCTCCAATATCACATTGCCGAAGTAACCAGGCGGAAGGGCCGGCCGGAGTCTGGCTCGTCCGTCGGTGTCAATGTACAGCTTGCTTTCTTGGTCATCCGGAAGCCCACAGGCTTTGCACGTGCACCGCCATACATGTCCTGCCAGAATTTCATAGGTGCTATAAGCAATGGTGTTTCCGTCTTCCTTGGACTTGGCTTTAAGGGAGTTGAGCTGCTCCCTTGTTAATTTGAAAATGGATACGGCTGTTACGGGAAGTGTGGTTTCAGGAGTGGATTTCATGGAAGGAGGAGGCTGGTATTCAATGTGGCAGAAGACAGGTTGGGGAGGGTCACGGGCTCGGAGTGGGGTGCGGTCAATGAAAGGCGGAATTTTGAGGTCAAGGCCCACGAGCCATATCGGACCGTGTGTTTAGGCCAGATGCTCCATCTACAACATGATGTTTCATACCAACACCCAGTGAGACTCCACCACATTTGAAATATGTGATCTGCTCAATTGGAGGGAAGTTAATTAATTACTTGCAACAAAAAAAATTATAACTTTGTTTAAAAGAAAGGAAAAAAGAAAAAAGAAAAAAGAAAAAACTCTATGTAGCAATATAGGGTAATGAATGAAAGTAAAAAAGCAAGAGCTAAACATTATATCTACCAAGTACAGTAAAACCTCTCTATAGGAATACTCTATATAAGAATACCCTCTATTATATTATAAAAAAATTTGGTCCCAAATTGAGCCAGTTTTAAATAGGAATAACTTCTAAATTTTAATATGTTATATACTTTTTAAGTCTCGTATTAAAAAAATATACCTCTATATAGTAATAATTTCATATATAGTCTTTTGAAATTATTATTGTCACTTACATTTATATCAATGTTACATTCATATAAGTGACAATAGTAATTTTAAAAGACTACATTTACCTATAAAAGACTTTGCACTTATGTAGAGTTGGAAACATATACATTGAAACATACACATTCTAGTTTGAAAGTCTAAAGAATTTATGTTTTCTTTCATTTTTCCATTGAATATTCTGCAAATACTATGTGCACAACTTTATATAAATATTTTTCGAATAATAATTTTTAGGGAGTTCTTACTGTTATTTTTGTTAAAGTGGATACTTTTGGATGTTTGAAAAATGTTTTGTACCAATACCTCTATTTAGTTATAACCTCTCAATTAGAATACAATTAATTTGGTCCCAAGACTATTCTTATATAGAGGTTTTACTGTAATTTGAATTCAAATAGCAGGTACTGTTAATTGCACATTTTCATACATGAATTTTGATATTTTGATCAATTTGGGGATTAATTTAGATCCATTAATTGATTGAATTTGTATTAAATTAAAAGTGCATTTGATAGTCTATTACAAGTAGATTAATAGAGAGTAATATATGATTCAAGTATGAATTATATATTGTGTTTTAATTGTATCCAAAGTGGAGAATATGAAAAGGTTCATTGTTGTTTAAGAAAATTATTTTCTATAAGTCACGCGTTGAGTAGGAATAAAACTATTTAATACTTTATAAATATATGTTGAATAGTTTAATTCACTAGTGGTACTGAAGGAAATGCTTGGAGTTGGTAACAATGACGTGGTGCAAAGCACCACCTGCCCGCGCGCGCGACCTGGGGTTCGGGTCGCAAAGTCGCATCGTCGCTAGGAGCCTCGTCCTTTTTATTTTTATCTTGAACCTTTAATTATTATGGATACAAAGAATTCTACAACTGTTATAAACTAATTTGTGATTAATACATTATTTACTTTGTAAACTGATGTTTTAATTCACAATTCAATTTTAGAAACTAAACAGTTTAGCTATCTTCTTCTTCACATCAACATTTACAAAGCAGCATAAAATTGAGATTTTTAGTGAGTTGCTATCACTGAAAATTAGATAAGACTTGACATATATCCTGGAGGTGAATTGCTAGTAGCCTTTAGCAAACTTTAGTGATAAAGGGACAATAAACACCTTAAAGACAGGAAATACCCTTGTCAAATCCTTATTTCTTTTAACCTGTATTCATTTTACTTTTTCAGGTACTACCGGACATAACCGGTGTCCCTTATGTTCAGCTCTTCACCAGTTCCAACCAGTCCCATATGGATAGCTCGGTACCTTGATAAGTTCCTAATCATTGTCCAAAATTCATGCATTACGAAACTAATATTTTTTTCAAATTCTTCTGTAATTTTTTTTAAATAAATTTTTATGTAGTACAAGTATTTTGGGACTGATTGGAACTTGTGGGTGTGACTCGCATTTTTTACCCTAAAACTACACTAACCTCACCGGAAATTCTCAAATCCTTGAACAACAAAATTACACGAATAAATAACCAAGCATATAGAAAATATTGTAGTATTTTTATGGGTTAATTGCAAATTACACCCCGAAATATACACCCTTTTACCATTCGTATTCCGATATTTAAACGCTCTCATCCCGCTACCCAAAGTACTGTTAAGTAAGCACGATGGACGCTATTCAGATTTCGGGTCAATTCTTTTGTTGGAAAATGGCCACGTGTCATAATTAAATATTTAAATATTGTTGACCGTATAGTTACCGTAGTTGACTTAATTAATTTGTAGAAATACATGTGAAATACTATATTAACAAAATAAAGGGTAAAAATTTCAAACAATTTGGAAATTTCATCAATCTAATTCCATTTCATTCAACAAACCAAAACAGACAACAAATTAGAGCAACAAACCAAAGGGTCCTCTAATTCCATCTCATTTGGTTCATCAAACTAAAACAGAGTGAAAATCCCCATCTTTTTCTCTTTCATTTTCATTTGATCTTCATCTTCATTACCCAAAGGTCCTCGAATTATGGCGAATTTTTTTGAAGGATCGAGAAGATTCAAACCCAGATTTACGATTGATGCAACTGGTTTTGGTACTGATCACCATGCATGGATGCTTAAATCAAGTGCTCGATTTGGATTTGATCTCACGCTTGGTGCTAGATATGTTGTGGGTTTGTTTCTTTGATTTTTTTGAGTTTGGTGTATGAGATAAAAGATGGGTTTGATCTTACCCTTAGTTTCTTT
The DNA here is from genome assembly GCA_016801055.1 of Panax notoginseng. NCBI lineage: Eukaryota > Viridiplantae > Streptophyta > Magnoliopsida > Apiales > Araliaceae > Panax > Panax notoginseng. The sequence goes on from CM029022.1 coordinate 44,624,228, forward strand.
GATTTTGGTTTGGAATTTATGGGTGTTGAGATTTCCGAAATTATAGGTTTGGGTTAAAGATGAACAATTAATACTATATGGTCAGTCTGTTGGTAGTGGTCCAAGCGTTGATCTTGCTTCACATTTACCAAACTTGAGAGGTGTGGTTCTACATAGTCCCATCTTGTCTGGCTTGAGGCTGAGGGTATTATATCCTGTCAAACAGACATATTGGTTTGGGTGTTTTAGATTTTCGAGTTTCATAAATGGTTACAAGGAGAGAGGAAGAATGATTTGGGTATTTTGGATTTTAAAATTTTTGGTGAGTTCCATGGCATGGAAGAATAAATTACCAAGCATAAAGAAAATATGGTAGTATTTTTATATATATGGCGTAGTGGAAACACACGCACCAGCAAGACTAAAAGAGGATAGGCATGGATTCCAAGAGAATAATCAACCATCGGAATGAGTTTCCGGAGCTCCAACGTCGGGGCGAAGTCGCCGAACTCATCAACCACTCCATCCGAGTCTGCCTCCACGAAGAGAACACCTTCTCCGTTACAGTTGATCTCAATGCGCCTGTCTGCGCCCCTCTTTAACCGCCCAGCCATTGGGTAAAACGGAACCAAGGCACGGCTTAGCGCCTCCTTAAGTATTTTCGCCTCAAAGAAATTGAACGACCCGTTCGGCCCGTAAAAGTATACGGTAGGGACATGGGTATCCGGTGCCTCAAGATCCAAGTTAGCATTCCACAGACTCTGCTGCGGCGTCTCCTGTGCCGGCGCCACCATAGTCGACTCTCTTACGTTGATCTTCATTGTGATGTTGGAGTTTGAAGATAAAAGAAAGGTCGGCCAGAAGAGAGAGGGAAGTAACTAGTAGTATTTGGTAATGCATGGGACAATCTTTATCCACCTTTCAACAAAACACTTACCTGCCTCTTATTATATATTATATATAATATTTAGTAAATATGTAAAATTACAATTTATCGACACAAAAAAAAACTAAACCTATTTGTACAACTAGTTATCAACACAACTAGTTCGCAGAGAGATTGCTGTAAACTGCATGAATTCATACAAAACATGCAGTTTCAAAGTCCAAACTGTTGGAATATTTTATTCCTTACGTGACCTCTACTATTTATGCAATTATTAGGCTTATATAGTGTATTAATTTAATCACTTTATTTATGAGTTTGGTAATTAATTATGTGGCCTATAAATAATATTCCTAATAGTATTTGACATAATGGGCCCTAGGGTTTCATAATCTTAATAGACGATTTTGACCATTAGCTATTCTATAAATAAAACAGTTGGGGTTTGGTCTCAATTGTCATCTCAAGAACTTTATACACACCTACACATCCATCATAAGATTGAGAGAGGCAATTGAATACCTTCACTCTTATGCGCAGCAGAAACGTAATACATACAAGATGGCTTCTCTCAATTCATGTACAATAACGCTTTCCTGTATAATTTTTCAACACAAACTACATACATGCATTGGCAAACATAAATGTTTAGCGTAACTGAGATATTCGGAAGATCATTTCAATCAGCTCAGCTCCCACCACCTAACATAAATGTTTAAACATAAATGTTTAGAGTTTTGCCGCTTCCTTGTGCCGGTGGACTCGATCTACTTGCTCTTTGTCCACCTGCTCATGTTAAGTGAAAATTCTTTATTACTCAAATAAGATTGTCCGTGAAAGGGACTGCAACTCCATTGTCAAAGTGATCTACAGAATAGTCTGCATAGCTACCATTCAAATTTGCACAAAGGAAGCATCGTACAAATTGGTAATGCGTGGGACAATCTTTATCCGCCTTCCAATAAAACACTTACCTGCCTCTTATTATATATTATATATAATATTTAGTAAATATGTAAAATTAATCAATTTATCTACACACAAAAAACTAAAGTACCTATTTGTACGATATTTATTTTATACAATTAAAATAAATACTAAATGTATATGAAAAGAAAGATACTAAATCAAATAATACAAATAAACAAAAAGGGCCAACAACAGTTGCGAGTCCCCTTCTTTTATCATATTATAGTAAGGGAATATGTTTTTGACATATTCTACTTAAAATATTTTTACATAGTACATAACTACATATCAAACTCCCCAAAACGGCAATACACAGAGAATACTTCTTTTGCTCGGTTGATTAGTTCGATCTAAAATGGTTGATGACGCCGATCTAGAACGCTACCTTTTGATTTTGATTTTACTTTTGCTCTTAAACTTTGGGATTTCTTCAACAATTATTTCGACGGTGACAAATCTTCTCTTTCTCTCTCTTTTTGATTTTTCTGTTTTGATTCATATCTGGATATTATTTTGTCATTCTTTTGTGATTATCATTTGTAAATATTGTTAATGTTTATCGGGTATGTATATATAATGCGTTTGGAAAGGGGTTATATCTATTTTTCCCCACTCTACTCGACCTCGGTTTACAAATGCATCATTGGACTAAAAAATTTTACGGTCAACTCATTGAACTGTATTTTTTAAAAAAAAATATTAAAAACCGCCTATTCCGCTAAAAATTTAACAGAAAGTCTACATGGCACCAATTACGTGGAATATAATATCCACCTTAGAAAAAAATATATATATATATATATATATATATATATATATATATATATATATATATATATATATATATATTAATAATAATAAGATCCACCTTAGAAAGTCTACATGGTACCCATTCCGTTTTCAAGCTTAGACTCTTCTCTTTTTTTTAATAACAAATAATTAAATAAATTAATAATAAAATATATTAATTAAATAAATTAAGAATAAAATAAATTAATGTATAATTTTTACAAATGTATTTATATAAAATTAATGAATTCATATTATTTTTTTATTTATAAATATATTAATTTCACTTTAAAAATATAAAATTATCTAATATTTTGAAATTAAAGGATTATTATTATTATTATCTCTCTGTTTTTTTCTTGGAAATCCTAAATATCATCAAGAAGAAATATTTAAAAAGTCATGAAAAATTAAAAAAAAAATATTTGTTAATTTTTTTATTTTTAATATTTTGTAAAGTTAAAACAAATAATATTTACATAATTAAACCTAATTATCTAAAATCTAATCTCATCATCCTCTTCTTCTTCTTCTTCTTTTTTATTTTGGCTTTTTTTTTGAATTTCACCTACTTATCATCTGGGTTTATTTTTTCAGATCTACTGTAAGACCCCAACTTTTTAATAAATAAAATTGAATTTTCTCTATTCTTTATCTTGAAATATTAAGGTGTTAAGTGATATGACTGTCCAAATTTTGCAAAATAAGCAAGTGGTTATAAAATATTCATTGTTGTCGGGGAATAATCGTTTTGTCGTGGAATATTCTTGCTGTCGGGAAATATTTGTACGACGGCGCAGCCATTTGTAGGCGCCATAACGAAAAACAGTCGGATGAAGAAAACGACAAGTTTGAGTTTTTATAAATAACGGCGTAGTTGTTACCGTTAAAACTGTTGGAATACCTGGTGGTTAAAATACAGTAATATGCGTGGTTGCACGTAGCACACGGTATTGCATGCACAATATTGTTAGATTGTTGATTCTTACGTAAGAAGGCACTACTCAATAATTGTTACAGTAATTATTGTTCAATATTTTATTTTATTAATTCAATAATTATTACATTGATATTTTATATTATTGTTGTTTCAATAATTGTCACTGCACAGTATCTCCATTATCAGATCAATAATTCATATTATTTGAATAATATTGTTAGATAGCATTATTAGCAATGTCTAAAGAAGTTCTGTCTAAGGAAAGGGGTTTGGTCATCTAATTACGCGCTAGTAAGGATAAATCCTTATCGGAAAGCCTCCTCTTTCCTTGGAACGACCTGGTCGTCATAATTGTGATTCTGTAATATTATTTATGAATAATTAATTATTGATTTATATGATAAGAAAATATTTATTTTATATGGATGGATAGAGAAATATTTATTTTGTATGGATATAAATGAAAGAATTAATGCTGAGGTATTTTATTAGTATTTTGTTGGAATGGAGGTATTAAAAATCATTCGTATGTGGATTTCGGGTATTTTCTGTTTAGAATTTGGAAAAACTTTCTTCTACAAAGTTGTAAAAAATTTAATTTCCTATAGAATGGATATAACATTCATATTTTTTTGATAAAGGGCTATTTATTATGAATTATTGAAGTTTCAAAAATAAATATTTTTATTTAAAACATGGGTGGGCCCCACTTTTATTTTTGGTGGAAAAATGTGTTGAATTAATTTTTCAAAAGTGGAATGCTAGTTAAGTGGTGTGGTTGAAATTTGTTATGGAATATTATTATTTTATTAATTTAGTCTGCTTTGGCGTTCTAGCATTTTCCTATAAATAGGGTGCTTAGTTAGAATTGAAAATCACACCAGGATCATAAGTTTTCTCTCTCTATATTATCGAGTGTATTTTGTGAGTATTTAGATACTTTGAGAGTTGCTATTCAGTACTAGTTTTCTTCAGCCTTATACCTGATATTTCAGTCGGAAGTACTGTTCTTTTGAGGTAAGGGATGTTATTTTCTTCGTAAATGATATTATTTTCTTCAATATCATTATGCCAAAATATTGATATGAATTTTATTGTGAAATTTCTATCTTTTTTGTGGCAGGGTTACTATTCACGTATATGGCACTATTCACAAAAAAATAAAATTTTCTCTTCTTTGTCCAAGATGTCTAGTATGGTTACTATCTTTGATTGTATCCATGTTTTGATCTTCATTCTTGAATTTTACTCCACTATGGTTTATTATGGAGCCTTTTGATGGATTATCTAAAGTGCGAATCCCTAATCTTTGTCCTTTTATCTCACTGAATTCGTTTCTTTAAAATATTTTTCATCATCCTCAGTCCTAAATGATGATATTACTGTATATCTTAGGCCTGTAGTGCAAAGATAAATGATTACCTAATGAATATCTTTGGCCCGTAGTGCAAAGATGAACAGGTGTTGAGATAAGCAGGACCAACTGGTGATACAAATGAATATCTTTGGCCCGTAGTGCAAAGATGAATATTTGATTCAAGATGTACATTGATTGATGTAACAGGGATAAAATATTGATGATGAACTTTTAAATTTATAGATGATAGTAGATTTCATATATTCTCTACTTAACTCTTCTAATGAATTGTTATTTTCGCTGCGAATATTAATCTAAAACTGGTTGTCCATTATATTTTATCTGATTTATTGAATGCTAACGATAATTTGTTGTTCATTATCTTAGTCATAATATTTTTTACTGGGCAAATTGAGGTCACCATTTTCCTTTTTGTTCCATTTTTCTTCTCAGGAGGTGAGAATATAGCAGGAACTAGCCGGGGTATGGAGTGATGGTTGTAGAAAGTTATTTTAGCAGTCCTCACTATTTTTGTAAAATAGTGTATCAATAATTGTAATGAGAACTTATTTGAGTTTGAATATTGTCTAGGAGACAATATTTATATTTAAACTCACAGTATTTGTGTTGTCGGATTTTACACGATAATTGTAATAATGATGTTGTAGTTATTTCTATACCATGTATTTGGCGACTCAGAATGGGTGATGTATACCTATTTTGGGAGCGTTACAGTTGGTACTAGAGCTTAGGGATATGGTCTCTGACAGAGATTAGGAAATAGAACTAGGAGGGGAGAGACGAGTAAATCCTTCACTAGTGTGTCCTACCTAAGCTTATTTGTTGGTCGGTCATAATATAGGGGTATTATGTGGTACGTCAATTTCTTTAATTAACCCTTGTTTTATAGCAGTATTTGAGAATGGTAGCTGAGAATGTTAACAATGGAGTGAATGAGACCGTGGAGACACCTTTAATCACCAACCAGGGGAATGTGCAACAGGAAGGCAATATTCCTCCTGTAAACAACACTACCGAACAAACGATGAATGATGGGACGTTTAGAAGCTTTTTGCAGTTCATGCAAAATCAGACGAGGGAGACTCGTGTACAAAATACGGGTGAAAATGATAGCAACGCGCGGCTTATCACAGCTAAGCATTTCAAAGAGTTGGGACCACCAGAATTTGTGGGAAAGCCGGATCCTATTAAGGCAGAAATGTGGGTTAAGCAAATTACCAAGATATTTGATGTCTTGGGATGCACAGAGGAACAGAAGGTTCCATTCGTCACCTTTATGTTTCGTGGTGAGGCAGACTACTGGTGGGAATCTGTGAAGCGTACCCAGCCAGCTGTACTCAATATGTCTTAGGAAACATTTCAGAAACTGTTCAATGACAAGTACTTTCCTAAAAATATTCGTCATATGAAGGAGGTAGAGTTTATTAGACTGGAACAGAACAACATGACTGTGTCCCAGTATGAGGCTAAGTTCGCAGAGTTATCCAGGTTTGCACCTCATTTGGTAGAGAATGAGGAACGTATGACGAGGATGTTTCTGAGAGGTCTGAAACCCAAGATTCGACAATATCTTATTTCTCATAAATTTTCTTTATATTCAGATGTTGTGAACATGACTCAATTATTAGAGCGAGATAATGAGTATGTTCAACTGAGGGACCACAACCAGGGTCATACCAATGGCAGCAGTCATCGAAGCAATGATAACTAGCGGGGAGGAAAGAATACGGATAAAAGCGATAACCACTCGGGTGGTAATCGTGGCCATGATAATAGAAGAAGCGAGTCGGGAGGAGATTTCAAAAAGAGAAGGTACAACAATGATAACGTGAAGATGTCAGCACCAACATCAACTGTTTCTAGAGGAAGAGAACGATCACCGGTCGTTTATTATAAATGCGTAAAAGAGGGACACATCTGCCCAAACTGCCCACAACAATCAAAGGTGTGTTATAACTGTGGAAAGGAAGGGCATATAGCTAAAGATTGTATTGTAGCGAAACCAAGTCCAACGGGGATGGTGACTCCAAAGGTTGTCCTGGACAAGTTAAAGTTGGTGGTTCCATGAAGGGCGTTTGTCGTGACTACCCAAAACGCGAAGAACCCGAACGAGGTAATCACGGGTAAGCTAATAATAAACTCTTGTGAAGTTTAGACCTTATTAGATACCGATTCTACCCATTCTTTTATCTCTCCTGCTTGTGCTCAACGTTTGAACTTGACTCCGAAGAAATTAGACTTTGACTTATCTGTTGAGACTCCGTTAAGAGAAACTTTCATTACATCTACTATTTATAAATCTTGCTTGATCCAAGTTGGTACCATCACATTACCTGTCGATCTTATTTCTTTGAAAATACTTACTTTTGATGTAATTTTAGGGATTGATTGGTTAACTATTCATCATGCCAAAATTGATTATTTTTGTAAGGTTGTTAATTTTCATATTCCTAATCAACCTATTATGCGAATTCAAGTAACTAAACCACTAAAGTTAATCACTATCATATCAAGCCATAAAGCTATTCGTTTATTAAAAAACGGATGTCAAGCGTTCTTAGCCCATGTCACGGACTTGAATAAAAACACGTTAGATTTAAATAATATTTCTGTTGTTAGTGAATTTCCTGAAGAACTTCCCGGTCTACCCCAAGAACGTGAAGTTAAATTTTTTATTGACCTTGAACCTGGTACAAAGCCCATTTCTAAAACCCCATATCGAATGGCTCCTATTGAACTTCAGGAGTTAAAGGTCTAACTACAGGAGTTGTTGGACATCGGTTTTATTCGTCATAGTACATCTCCTTAGGGTGCTTGTGTTTTATTCGTAAAGAAGAAAAATGAGAGTATGCGACTTTGTATTGACTACCAGGAATTAAACCATGTCACCATCAAGAATAAGTATCCACTACCTCGTATTAATGACCTGTTTGACCAGTTGCAAGAAGCACAATTCTTTTCAAAGATCGATCTTCATTCTGGATATCATCAGCTGAAGATTAAAACTAAGGATATTCCGTAGACTGCCTTCAGAACTCGGTACGGGCATTATGAATTCTTAGTCATATCTTTTGGATTGACTAATGCTCCTGCTGCTTTCATGGATATGATGAACCATGTGTTCAAGGAATATTTGGATCAGTTCGTTGTTGTCTTTATTGATGACATCCTCATCTATTCCAAAAGCCATGAAGATCATGAGCACCATTTGAAGCTGGTACTGCAAAGGCTTCGTGATAACAAACTATATGCCAAGTTGATGAAATGCGAGTTTTAGCTTGAGGAAGTAGCATTCCTTGGGCACGTGGTGTTAAACCATGGAGTATCTGTTGACCCAGTGAAGATAAAAGCAATACAAAGTTGGGAGCAACCGAAGTCGGTGACCGAGGTATGTAGCTTTCTGGGCTTAGATGGTTATTATCAGAGATTCGTGGAAGGATTTTCTCGAACCTCTACTCCGTTAACTCGACTGACTCGGAAAGATACAAATTTCGTATGGAGCGAGGAATGCGAGAAGGGTTTCCAAGAGCTTAAGAGGAGACTCATTTCGGCACCTGTTCTGACAATACCATCTGGTTCGGATGGATTTGTTATCTACAGTGATGCTTCAGGCAAAGGGTTAGGATGTGTTCTCATGCAACATAGGAAAGTCATAGCCTATGCCTCACGACAACTCAAAGAATATGAGAGGAATTATCCTACTCATGATCTGGAGTTGGCAGGAGTCATTTTCGCGTTGAAAATCTAGAAGCACTATCTGTATGGGGAGAAAGTGGAGATTTATACGGATCATAAAAGCCTCAAATATTTCTTCGCCCAAAAGGAACTCAACATGCGGCAACGACGTTGGCTCAAGCTGTTGAAAGATTATGACCATAGCATTCAATATATTCCTGCAAAAGCAAATGTGTGAGTAGAAGATCGTATGCGGGTACGAGTGCGATGTTGTTAATACAAAGACCCATTTTGTACGACTTGCAAAGGATGAGCCCAAGTACCCACGTGATATTATCAAACATATGAGTAGAATCAACTTTAATCAATAAAGTTAAAGCTACTCAAGCCATAGATCCAGAGCTGATACATATGAAGAAGAAATTACAAGAAGGTTTTATTCCAGAAGCAAGAATCGATGAAGAAGGAATACTTCGAGTCAACTCTAAACTTTGCATTCCTAACGATTCTGACTTGAAGTATAGAATCATGATGGACGCACACAACACACCATTTGCAATCTATCCTAGGAGTACCAAAATATATCATGATCTTCGACATACATTTTGGTGGAGCAATATGAAGAGAGAGATCGCGGAGTTTATCTCGAGGTGTTTTACTTGTCAACGTGTAAAGGCGGAGCATCAAGTGCCAAAGGGTCCATTTCAACCACTTGAGATTCCAAAATGAAAGTGGGAGCACATCACCATGAATTTCGTTACGGGTCTTCCCAAGGTTTCTCAAGGCATAGATGTGATTTGGGTTATTGTTGATAGATTAACCAAGTCTGCTCATTTCTTACCGATACGGGAGACTTATTCCCTTGAACGTCTTGCTCGTATATACGTGAATGAGATTGTAAGATTGCATGGCAGGCCAGTATCTATAGTTTCGGATCGTGACCCAAGATTCACTTCACGATTTTGGGTTAGCTTGCAAAAAGCTATGGGCACGGATTTATGATTCAGTTCGGTATACCATCCTCAAACGGACGGGCAATCAGAAAGGACTATTCAAACTCTTGAAGATCTATTAAGACTCTGTGTCCTAAATTTCAAAGGGAGTTGGGATAAGTACTTACCATTAGTGGAATTCTCCTACAACAACAGTTATCAAGTAAGTATAGGCATGGTTCCATTCGAAGCGTTGTATGGACGAAACTGCCGTTCTCCAGTATGCTTAGACGAGGTGGGTGAAGCAACGTTGTTGGAACCAGAATTGGTATGCATGACTACAGAAAAGATCCAAATGATTCGGCAAATTATTCAAACCTCACAATATCGACAAAAGAGTTATGCGGATCTTCATCGAAAGGATGTAGAATTTAATATTGAGGATCATGTATTGTTACATATTGCTCCATGGAAGGGAGTTACAAGATTTGGGAAGAGAGGAAAGCTCAATCCACGATTTGTTGGTCCATTTGAGATTCTTGTGGCCTATAGACTCACATTACCTCCAAACATGTCTCGTGTTCATAATGTTTTTCACATATCTATGCTTCGTAAATATGTGAAAGACTCGAACCACATTATTGAGTTAGAACCAGACGAGATAGTCGAAGATTAACGTACGAGGAGGTACCTGTTAAGATCTTGGATAGGAAAGAGCATGTCCTACGCACCAAGGTTATACCACAAGTTAAGGTTTTATGGAGGAACTATGCTATTGAAGAAATGACCTGAGAGTTGGAATCAGAAATGAAAGCGAGGTATCCTCACCTTTTCGAAACACCAGGTACGTACGTCAATTTCAAGGACGAAATTTCATAAGGAGTGGAGGTTGTAAGACCCCAACTTTTTAATAAATAAAATTGAATTTCCTCTATTCTTTATCTTGAAATATTAAGGTGTTAAGTGATATGATGCTTTGGTTATGGGTGAAATGTGCAAATTTTATAAAATAAGCAAGTAGTTATAAAATATTCATTGTTGTCGTGGAATATTCGTTTGGTCGTAAAATATTCTTGCTGTCAGGGAATATTCGAACGACGGCGCAGCCATTTGTGGGCCCCATAATAGAAAATATTCGTTTGGTCGGATGAAGAAAACGACAAGTTTGAGTTTTTATAAATAACGGCGTAGTTGTTACCGTTAACACTGTTGGAATACTCGGTGGTTAAAACACAGTAATACGCGTGGTTGCATAGTAGCACACGGTATTGCACAGTATTGTTAGATTATTGATTCTTACGTAAGAAGACACTACTCAATAATTATTACAGTAATTACTGTTCAATATTTTATTTTATTGATTCAATAATTGCTACGTTGATATTTTATATTATTGTTGTTTTAATAATTGTCACTGCACAGTATCTCCATTATCATATTAATAATTCATATTATTTGAATAATATTGTTAGATAATAGTATTGGCAATGTCTAAGGAAGTTCTGTCTAAGGAAATGGTTTGGTCATCTAATTGCGCGCCAGTAAGGAAAAATTCTTATCGAAAAGCCCCCTATTTCCTGGGAACGACCTGGTTGTCATAATTGTGATTCTGAAATATTATTTGTGAATAATTAATTATTGATTTATATGATAAGAAAATATTTATTTTATGTGGATGGATAGAAAAATATTTATTTTGTGTGGATATAAATAAAAAAATTAATGTTGAGATGTTTTATCAGTATTTTGTCAGAGTGGAGGTATTAAAAATCATCCGTATGTGAATTTCGGACATTTTCTGTTTAGAATTTGGAAAAAGTTTCTTCTACAAAGTTGTAGAGGATTTAATTTCCTATGGAATGGACTTAAAATTCATATTTTTCTGATAAAAGGGCTATTTATTATGAATTATTAAAGTTTCAAAAATAAATATTTTTATTTAAAACATGGGTGGGCCCCACTTTTATTTTTGGTGAAAAATGTGCTGAATTGGTTTTTCAAAAGTGGAGTGCTGGTCAAGTGGCATGCTTGAAATTTGTTATGGAATATTATTATTTTATTAATTTAGTCTGCTTTGGCGTTCTAGCATTTTCCTATAAATAGGGTGCTTAGTTAGAATTGAAAATCACACCAGAATCATAAGTTTTCTCTCTCTATATTATCGAGCGTATTTTGTGAGCATTTAGATACTTTGAGAGTTGCTATTCAGTACAAGTTTCCTTCAGCCTTATACCTGATATTTTAGCCGGAAGTACTGTTCTTTTGAGGTAAGGGATATTATTTTTTTCGTAAATAATATTATTTCCTTCAATATCATTATGCCGAAATATTGATATGAATTCTATTGTGGAATTTTTACCTTTTTATGTCGGGATTACTATTCACGTATACGGCACTACTCACGTATACGACATTATTCACAGCTGAAAAATAAAATTTTCTCTTGTTTGTCTAAGATGTCTAGTATGGTTGCTAAATTTTGATTTTATCTATATTTTGATCTTCATTCTTAAATTTTACTCCACTATGGTTTATTATGGAGCGTTTTTGAACTTGGATTATCTAAAGTACGAATCCCTAATGTAAGACCCCAACTTTTATGAATAAAGATGGATTTTCTATAAATATCATTTTTGAATATTAAGGAGTAAATTTGATATAATGTTATAGTTATGGGTAATATTTATAAATTTTACAAAATAAGCAAGTGGTTATAAAATATTCATGTTGTTGGGGAATATTCGTTTGGTCGTGGAATATTCTTTCTATCGGGGAATATTCGTACGACGACGCAGCAATTAGTGAGCCCCGTAACAGAATAACTGTCGGACGAAGAAAATGATAAATTCGAGTTTTTAAAGGCGTAATCGTTACCGTTAGCACTGTTGGAATACCTGGTGGTTAAAATACAGTAATACGCGTTGTTGCACAGTAGCACACGGTATTGCACAGTATTGTTGAATTATTGATTCTTACGTAAGAAAGCACTACTCAATAATTGTTACAGTAATTACTATTCAATATTTTATTTTATTGGTTCAATAATTGCTGCGTTGATATTTTATATTATTGTTGTTTCAATAATTGTCACTGCACAGTATTTCTCTTTATCAGATCAATAATTCATATTATTTGAATAATATTATTAGATAGCATTATTGGTAATGTCTAGAAAGTTCTGTCAAGGAGAGGTTTGGTCACCTAATTGCGCGCCAATAAGGAGAAATCCTTATTGGAAAGCCTCATCTTTCCTAGGAACGACTTGGTTGTCATAATTGTGATTCTATAATATTATTTATGAATAATTAATTATTGATTTATATGATAAGAAAATATTTATTTTATGTGGACATAATTGATGGATAGGAAAATATTTATTTTATGTTGTTATAAATGAAAGAATTAATGTTGAGGTGTTTTATCATTATTTTTGTCGAAATGAGGGTATTAAAAATCAAATCAGTATTCTTAAAGTTCTATTGCGTGAGTTATAATAGAACTTTAAGAACACTGATAAAACACCTCAACATTAATTCCTTCATTTATAACCACATAAAATAAATATTTTCCTATCCATCATTTATGTCCACATAAAAATTTATATTTCTTTATCATATAAATTAATAATTAATTATTCACAAATAATATTACAGAATCACAATTATGGCAACCAGGCCGTTCCCAGGAAAGAGGGGGCTTTCCAATAAGGATTTCTCCTTACTGGCGCGCAATTAGGTGACCAAACATCTCCTTGACAGAACTTTTTAGACATTGCCAATAATGCTATCTAATAATATTATTCAAATAATATGAATTATTGATCTAATAATGGGAAATATTGTGCAGTGATAATTATTGAAACAACAATAATATAAAATATCAACGCAGCAATTATTGAACTAATAAAATAAAATATTGAACAGTAATTACTGTAATAATTATTGAGTAGTGCCTTCTTACGTAAGAATTAATAATTCAAAAATACTATGCAATACCGTGTGCTACAACGCGTATTACTTTACTTTACCCACCGGGTAATTCAACAGTGTTAACGGTAACGATTACGCCGTTATTTTATAAAAAAAATATTTTTGTCGTTTTCTCAATCCGACAATAATTTCGTTGTGGGGTCCATCAATGATTGTGCCGTCGTACGAATATTCCTTGTTAAAACGAATATTTCCCGACCAATCGAATATTATATAACAGCTTGCGTACTTTGTAAAATTTATAAATATTACCCACAACTATAACATTATATCAAATTTACTCCATAATATTCAAAAATGATATTTATAGAAAATTCATCTTTATTCATAAAAGTTGGGGTCTTACAACCTCCCCTTCTTATGAAATTTCGCCCTTGAAATTAGGGTATGTATCTGGTATGTCGAAGAGTTAAGGATACCTTGATTTCATTTCAGATTCTAACTCCCAGGTCATTTCCTCAACATCGTCGTTTCTCCACAAAACTTTGACTTGAGGTATAACCTTGGAGCTTAAAATATGCTCCTTCTTATCCATGATTTTAATTGGATCCTCTTCATACGTTAAATCTTCCGCTATTTCGTCTGGTTCTAACTCAATAATGCGGTTCGGGTCATTCACATATTTACGTAACATGAATATTTGAAAAACGTTATGAACACGAGACATACTTGGCGGTAAGGCGAGTCTATAGGCCACAGTTCCTATTCGCTCGAGGATTAAAAATAGGCCAATGAATCGAGGATTGAGCTATTCTCTCTTTCCAAATCTCGTAACTCCTTTCCATGAAGAAACACGTAACAACACATGATCTCCAATTTCGAATTCCACGTCTTTTTAATGAAGATCAACATAACTCTTTTGTCGATCTTGTGAGGTTTTTATAAGTTGTCTGATCGTTTGAATCTTTTCCGTAGTCATACGTACCAACTCCGGTCCCAACAACGTTGCTTCACCCACCTCATCCCAGCATACTGGAGAACAACACTTTCTTCCAGACAACGCCTCGAATGGAGCCATGCCAATACTTGCTTGATAACTGTTATTGTAGGAAAACTCCACCAATGGTAAGAACTTGTCCCAACTTCCCTTGAAGTCAAGGACACAGAATCTTAATAGATCTTCAAGAGTTTGAATAGTCCTCTCTGACTGCCTGTTCGTTTGAGGATAATAAGCCGAACTAAATCGTAAATTTATGCCCATAGCTTTTTACAAACTAACCCAAAATCTTGAAGTGAATCTTGGGTCTCGATCAGAAACTATGGGTACTGGCATACCATGCAATCTTACAATCTCGTTTATGTACATACGAGTAAGACGTTCAAGTGTATAAGTTTCTCATATAGGTAAGAAATGAGCCGACTTGGTCAATCTATCAACAATGACCCTAATCGCATCTATGCCTTGAGAAACATTGGGAAGATCGATAACGAAATCCATGGTAATGTGTTCCCACTTCCATTCTGGAATTTTAAGTGGTTGTAATGGACCTTTTGGTACTTGATGCTCTGCCTTGACTCGTTGACAAGTTAGACACCTTGAGATAAACTCCGCGATCTCTCTCTTCATATTGCTCCACCAAAATATATATCGAAGATCATGATACATTTTGGTACTCCCAGGATGGATTGTAAACGGTGTGTTGTGCGCCTCCATCATGATTTTATACTTTAAATCAGGGTCGTTAGGAACACAAAGTCTGGAGTTGACTCAAAGTATTCCTTCATCATCAATTCTTGCTTCCGGCATAGCACATTCTTGCACTTTCTTCCTCATGCGCATCAGCTCCAGGTTTGTAGCTTGAGCAGCTTTAACTTTATCGATTAAAGTCGGTTCTACTCGTATATTCGCTATCATCACATGGGTCCCTAGAGTCTTTAACTCTATCTCCATCCTTTGCAAGTCATATAAAATGGGCCTTTGCGTTGACATTATCGCACTCGTACCCGCATATGATCTTCTACTCAATGAGTCAGCTACTATGTTCGCTTTACCAGGATAGTATTGAATGGTATGATCATAATCTTTCAACAGTTTAAGCCAATGTCATTGCCGCATGTTGAGTTCCTTTTGGGTGAAGAAATATTTGAGGCTTTTATGATCCGTAAAGATCTCCACTTTCTCCCCATACAAGTAATGCTTCTAAATTTTAAGTTCGAAGACAACATCTGCCAACTCTAGATCATGAGTAGGATAATTCCTCTCATATTCTTTAAGTTGTCGAGAGGCATAGGCTATGTCTTTTTCATGTTGCATGAGAACACATCCTAACCCTTTGCCCAAAGCATCACTGTAGATGATAAATCTCTCCGAGCTAGATGGTATTGTCAGAACAGGTGCTGAAATGAGTCTCCTCTTGAGTTCTTAAAAACTTTTCTCACATTCCATGCTCCAACCGAATTTTGTATCTTTCCGAGTCAGTTGAGTTAATGGAGTAGTGATTCGAGAAGACCCTTCTACGAAAATCCGATAATAACCAGCTAAGTCGAGAAAGCTACGTACTTCGATCACTGATTTAGGTTGCTCCCAGCTTTGAATAGCTTCAATCTTTGCCGGGTCAACAGATATTCCATGACTTGATACTACGTGCCCAAGGAATGTTACTTCCTCAAGCCAGAACTCGCATTTCTTCAACTTGGCATAAAGCTTATTTTTACGAAGCTTTTGGAGTATCAGCCTCAAGTGTTGCTCATGTTCTTCGCGGCTTTTGGAATATATGAGGATGTCATCAATAAAGACAACCAAAAAATGATCCAAATATTCCTTGAATACTCGGTTCATCGTATCCATGAAGGCAGCAGGAGCATTAGTCAATCCAAAAGACATGACTAGGAATTCATAATGCCCATACCGAGTTCTGAAAGCAGTCTTTAGAATGTCATCGGTTCTAACCTTTAACTGATGATATCCAGAATGAAGATCGATCTTTGAAAAGAATTTGGCGCCTTGCATCTGGTCAAACAGGTCATCAATACGTGGCAATGGGTACCTATTCTTGATGGTGACATGATTCAACTCTCGATAATCAATACAAAGTCGCATACTCCCATCTTTCTTCTTCATGAATAGAACAGGAGCACCCTAAGGAGACGTACTAGGATGAATGAAACTGATGTCTAACAATTCCTACAATTGGGTATTTAACTCCTGAAGTTCAACAGGAGTCATTCGATATGGGGCTTTGGAAATGGGTTTTGTACCAGGTTCAAGGTCGATACAAAATTTAATTTCTCACTCTGGGGGTAGGCCAGAAAGTTATTTAGGGAATACGTCAGGAAATTTATTAACAATAGAAATATCATTCAAAACTGACGTATTTTTGTTTAAATCCGTGACATGAGCTAAGAAAGCTTGACATCCGTTTTTCAATAAAATAGTTTTATAGCTTGAGATGACAGTGATTAATTTTAATGGTTTGGTTGCTTGAATTCGCATGATAGGTTGGTTAAGAATATGAAAGCTAACAACCTTACGAAAATAATCAATTTTTGCATGATGAGTAGTTAACCAATCAATCCCTAGAATCACGTCAAATACAAGTATTTTCAATGAAATAAGATCGACAGGTAATGTAAGGGTACCGATTTGAACCAAACAAGACTTATAAAAGTGGATGTAATGAAGGTTTCTCCTAACAGAGTTTCAACAGATAAGTCAAAGTCTAATTTCTCCGGAGTCAAATTTAAACGTTGAGCGTAAGTAGGAGAAATAAAAGAATGGGTAGAACCGGTATCAAATAAGGTATAGACTTCGCTAGAGTTTATGATAAGCTTACCCGTGATGACCTCGTTCGGGTTCCTTACTTTTTGGGTGGTCACGACAAACGCTCTCCCTTGAACTACCGGCTTTGACTTTTCTGGGACAGCCTTTGGTGCCTCCATCCCAACTGGACTTGTCTTCGGTGCACGATAAAATCGGGCTAGGTGACCTTCTCTTCCACAATTATAACACGCTTTGGACTGCATCGCGCAGTTTGGACTGATGTGTCCCTCCCCTCCGCATTTGAAGCATATGATAGGTGGTCGTTCTCCTTCCTTAACAACGGGTGCTGGTGCTGACGTCTTTCCATCATTGTTGAATTTTCTCTTCTTGAAATGTCCACTCTTATTGTCTTGGCCATGATTACCACCGAAGTGGTTACCATTTTTGGCATGTTGATTCCCTCCATGTTTGTTGTCACCGCTTCGATGACTGCTACCACTGGTATTATCATTTTGTTGGCTGCTTTCTCTTGGTTGTGTTGACTCGTTATCGCGCTCCAATAATTGAGCCCTATTTACAACATCTGAATACAAACACAGTTTATGAGAAATTAGGTATTGAAGTATCTCAAGTTTTAAACCTCTTAGAAACATCCGCGTCATTCTCTCCTCATTATCAACTAAGTGAGACGCAAATCGGGACAACTCGGTAAACTTAGCTTCGTACTGTGACACGGTCATGTTGTTCTGCTCCAACTTGATGAACTCTACCTCTTTCATGTGACGAATACTTTCGGAAAATACTTGTCGTTGAACAGTTCTTGGAACTTCTCCCAAGACATCTTCAGTGCGGTAGGTTGAGTACACTTTACAGATTCCCACCAGTAATCTGCCTCTGCCTGCAACATGAAGGTGGAAAAGGGAACCTTTTGCTCCTCGTAGTATCCCAAGACATCAAATATCTTGTTGATCTACTTTATCTACGTCTCCGCTTTAAGTGGTTTTGGCTCTCCAAAAACTCCGATGGTCCCAGCTCCTTGAACTGTTTAGCGGTGACCATCCGAAGTTACCAGTGCTTCCACCTGTATTTTGGACAAGAGTCTCTCTTGCTTGTTGTTGCATGAATTGCAGAAAGCCTCTGAACATTCCATCGTTCATCATTTGATCGTTGTTGTTTAACTGAGGATTATTGTCTTCTTGTTGCACATTATCCTGGGTATTGATCTGAGGTGACTCAACGGTCTCCTGTGCTCTATTGCTATTCTTAATATTCTCGGATGTCATTTTCAAATACTGCCACAAAATAAGGGTTAATTGACATGCAACATATTATCCCTATACTCTGACCGACCAATTAAATACCAAATAAACTTAGGTAGGTCATACTAGCGAAGAATTTACAGTCTCTCCCCTCCTAGTTCTTGTCTCTCATCTCAGCCAGGGATCATATCCCTAAGCTTTGATACCAACTGTGACGCCCCCAAAATAGGTATACATCACCCATTCTGAGTCGCCAAATACATGATACAACATACAAATACAAACTTAAATATACAACATGAACTGTGAGTTTCAATACAAATATTGTCATCTAGACAGTATTAAAACTCAAAATAAGTCCTCAATACATTTATTATCACACAATTTCATAGAATAGTGAGGACTACTAATGCTATCATCTGGACCGTCACTCCGTTCCCCGACTAGTCCCTGCTACGTTCTCATTTCCTGAAGAGAACAATGAAAGCAAAAGGGTGAGCTTAACTAGCCCAGTAAGAAATATTATGACTAAGATAATGCTGAATAATTTATCGTTAGCCTTCAACAGTGTTAAACTGATAAAATATAACAAATATCAAGTTTAACTGCAGCGTAACAACCAATCCACTAGAAGAGTCAAGTAGAGAATAAAATCTACTATCTTTTATGATTTAAAAGGTTTTTCATCACTTTTATCGCTAAGACTCAGCTTAATAAATAATCCACATTATCCCTGCACTACGGTCAAGGATATTCATTAGTATCACGATCACAAATTATCCATGCACTACGGCCAAGGATATTCGTGTATTTATCAATGGTCATGATCATGCCAACAACTGTCCATCAATGCACTACGGGCCAATGAGGACTTTTACCATATGACTTGTAACATTGCGGTCATGATTATACTGAATAATCCCTGGTCATAATCATACCAAGTCCATCTATGTACTACAGGCCACAAATGACTTTCAACAGAATATAAACATGAGGATGATGACAATGATATAAGAATTCAATAAAACATGTTCAAGGATAAATTTTTAAAGATTTATAATTTAATTTATCCAGAAGTCAATAACGTCCAAATTGTCAACATAATACTGCTTTGTGGAGTAAAATTCAAGAATAATATTATACCAAAAATAATTTGGACCGAAAACGAATCAATTCTTATCATGAATAGTACCCCGGGTGAATAGTACTCAAGTGAATAGTATCCCGTGAATAGTACTTCAGGAATAGTAATCCGTGAATAGTACTCCAGCATGAAAAAGTTAAAAACTTATTAAGAATGCTTATGATAATATTTCTATGAAAAGATATTGGATGAAGCGCAAATATCAAGGATATTCAACTAATTTCATGGAGTTTAGAAGCCAAAATTTTAACAAAATGAGTATAGAATTTGAAATATGAAATGAAATAATATTAATTACATACTATAGAGTATGGACGAAAATAGTATTTCAAGCGAATATTGAACAAAAATAACATCCCTTACCTTAAAAAGAAGAGTATTCTAACTGGTATAGCGGGGATATTCTTGAAGAAAACATTCACTGTTTTCTACGCTCAAAGCTTTCTAAAACTCTAAAGAAATACGCTCAAGATTATAGAAGAAGAATTCTTTGATTCTGGTGTGATTTTTAATTCTAACTTAAGCGCCTATTTATAGGAAAATGCTAGAACGTCATAGGAGACTAAATAATAAAATAATATTATTTCTTCTTTTCATTCTACGCATGCCAACCTTGGAAAAAATCAAAGCCAACCATCTTGGAAAATTTTCAGCAGCCCACATGTTTTAAAAACCAAAAGTGGGTCCCACCCATAATTTTAATAAAAATATTTAATTCCGAAATTTTAATAATTCATAATAAATAGCCCTTTTATCAGAAAAATTCGAATCTCATGTCTATTCCATAGGAAATTAAATTCTCTACAACTCTGTAAGTTTAAGTTTTTCTAAATTCCAGACAGAAAATATCCACAATCCACAAACGGATGATTTTCAATACCTCATAAAATTCATAACAAATCATACGTTAATTTTTAACGGTTCAAAATTTATGGACATAAACTCAATTTATATATGTATAACATATCCAAAAATCACAACGATCCAACGGTCGGATCAAAATTATAACTCACACAATAGAACTTTAAGAATACTAATTTAATTTTTAATACCCCCATTTCGACAAAAATACTGATAAAATACCTCAACATTAATTCTTTCATTTATAACCACATAAAATAAATATTTTCCTATCCATCATTTATGTCCACATAAAAATTTATATTTCTTTATCATATAAATTAATAATTAATTATTCACAAATAATATTATAAAATCACAATTATGACAACCAGGCTGTTCCCAAGAAAGAGGGAGCTTTCCAATAAGAATTTATCCTTACTGGTGCGCAATTAGGTGACAAAACCTCTCATTGACAGAACTTTATAGACATTGCCAATAATGCTATCTAATAATATTATTCGAATAATATGAATTATTGATCTGATAATGAAAAATACTGTGCAATGATAATTATTGAAACAACAATAATATAAAATATCAACGCAGCAATTATTGAACTAATAAAATAAAATGTTGAACAGTAATTACTGTAACAATTATTGAGTAGTACCTTCTTATGTAAGAATCAATAATTCAAAAATACTGTGCAATACCGTGTGCTACTGTGGAACAATGCGTATTACTTTACTTTACCCACCAGGTATTCCAACAGTGTTAACGGTAACGATTACGCCGTTATTTTATAAAAAAAATATTTTTGTCGTTTTCTCAATCCGACAATAATTTCGTTGTGGAGTCCATCAATGATTGTGTCATCGTATGAATATTCCCTATTAAAACGAATATTCTCCGACCAATCGAATATTATATAACAACTTGCGTACTTTGCAAAATAGATAAATATTACCTACAACTATAACATTATATCAAATTCACTCCATAATATTTAAAAATGATATTTATAGAAAATTCATCTTTATTCATAAAAGTTGGGGTCTTACGTGGCACATTTTATCAATTACACCATTAAACTTTTAATTTTTTAAATTACCACATCAAACTAATTAAAAATAATTATTTTAAATATTTTTAAAAATAATTATTATTTTAAGTAAAAAATATTAGAAACTTTTTTTTCTTCATAAAATGAGTAGAGTTTCATAAAATATAGATTCAAAAAACTTAAAGTGATTTTAAATTAAATTACTGTCTACTTAATTTTTTAACAAAATGACCCATTCTTAATATTAGAATTTTTTTAAAAAAACTAAAAATAGAAATTAAAAAAAAGTAAAAGATAAATAAAAAAAGTGATTCAATTTTTTTTTTTTAAAAATTAATAATTTTTATAAATAAATATTATTTTTAAGAAAAAAAATTGAAAAATTCTTCATATGTTAAAAAATGAGTAAAATTTTATAAAATATAGATTCAAAAAAATAAACTTTATTTTCAAAAGGAAAAAAAAGTTTTTTTTTTAAATCAGTAAGGTTTCATAAAACTTTAATTTTTTAAAATCTATATTTTATAAAACTTTACTCATTTTATGAAAAAAAAAAAAGAGTAAAGTTACTAATATTTTTTACTGAAAATAATAATTATTTTTAAAAATATTTAAAATAATCATTTTTTAATTAGTTTAATGGGGTAATCTGAAAAATTAAAAGTTCAATGGTGTAATCAGTAAAACGTGCCAACTACAATGGGTAATTCATTAATTTTGTAGATAAAAAATTAACGTCCGTTTATTTTTTTTAACGGAATAACCCAATTTTAAAATAATAATTAGTTTAGTAGGTAATTTGAAAAATTAAAAGTTTAATTGTGTTATCAGTAAAACTTGCCAACTACAGTGGGTATTTCATTAGTTTTACTGATTTCATTGATATTTTTATATTTGTAGGTACATGTGATGATTCTTTGATTCGATGACATTTTAAAATGTTCTTACTTATCTTTTGTAAATTCTTATAATTTTAATAAAATTAATTAGTTGATAATTTATTTATTTATTTTATTTTATTTGTATAAAGGGGCACACTTGAAAATTTTTGTCCTGTGCCTTAGAAAACCCAGGATCGGCTCTGTTATCTAACATACCTTGCATACCCCCTTTAGCGACTGATCGGCCGACAATTCGGTCCGTCGCTATAAGTTCGCTCCGTCGCTATATGTTGTCCGTCGTTAAAAGTTAAGACAACGGTTCTATATATAGCGACGGATCGAATCGTCGCCTGGTCCGTCGCTAAAGGGGGGTATGCAAAGTATGTTAGATAAGGGGTGAGCTTGAAATCCAAACCGTATATTTTAGTTCATTTCGAAATTAGAGATATGTTAATTTCAATAAAGTGACGATACTCTTAATTTACTAGTTTTATTTTTTACTATCAATTTCAATATCAAACTGTCAAAGCTGAATTTTTAACTAATATTAACGTTATATTTATAAATATAAATTATCTTTAAAAGTCGTCATTTTTAAATATATCTCTAATTTTGAAATAAATGGAGTAATACGAGATGATTGCGTTGAGATCAATTATAAACCTTGTAATTCTTTATGAGATAGAATGTTTATTTTTTAGCTCTTTTAGGTGAAATGAAAATTAGACATGAGTGTATTTAAAATTTATCAATTTCTATTTTGACTTACTATTATGGGTCAAAATATAAATAAATAAAATTCAAATATACTCGTGTCAAATTTCATGTCCACATAAAATTTTTGTTATTTTCTGATACAGGCTTTAATATGATCTCAGTTATGTTTCAATCTTAAAGATATTAGGGTCCTTAACACTAATATACAACAATTAGAAAGGAATTACAAAAATAATACAACCACAAAATAATTACAAAAATAAAGCAATTCACATTAATAAGGAAACCTAAAATCAAGGAGAAATAACCGTCATAATTAATAATTCAAATCCAAATATCTGGAATCTAACAACAAAAATAAATTTAAATTTAAAATAATAATTTAAATTCAAATATTCAAATTTAAATCTTCATCTCTCTCACAGTAGCCCTTTCCTCCGCTACTCGGCCACGAATCTTCGTTGTCCAAAACGCCAATGAGAAGAAGAAGAAGATTTGCCCTACAAAAAGTTTAAAAATAAATAGATGTAACTCTTAATGTTCTAAAATTTTTTTATGACTATTTGGTTACCCACAAAAATTAAAATAGTTACCTTTGTTTGAATTGTTGGCTACCAACTGCATCACATTCAAACTAAATTGGTAACTTAATAAAACTAAATTGGTTACCTTGGTCTGAAAGTTTGGCAACGTCATTTTTCTCCTCCCCCTTCACCGGTGAGACAGAGTGAGAGTCAACCACAAAATGGTAGATGAGATGGAGAAAAGAGGTGGATATTTGATTTTTCACAATTTCTTCATGTACGAAAATTCCAATTCCAATTTCATGTCCAAAGAAAAATAAGAACACTGCATAGAAAAGAGAGAGATAAGAGAGTGATGTGTAATGTAATGTTGATAATCAAACCTTCGTACCAAGGTAACTAAACTTTTATACTCAGGTAACCAAACTTTTATACTAAGGTAACCAATCTGACTCCACACCTGCAGTATGAATTGGTTACCTTGGTCTGAAAGTTTAGCAACCAATTGCATGAAGATTTGGCTATCAACAGCATCACATTAAAAAAAAATTGGTAACTTAATAAAACTGAATTAGTTACCTTAGTATGAAGGTTTGGCTACCAACTGCATCACATTCAAAATAAATTGGTAACCTAATAACATTGAATTGGTTACCTTGGTATGAATGTTTGGCTACTAAATGCATTATGAAAAAATTGCAGGTGTGGATGTGGATTGGTTACCTTAGTATGAAAGTTTTGTTACCTTGGTATGAAGGTTTGATTACCTTGGTATAAATGTTTGGTTACCTTGGTGTGAATGTTTGGTTATCAGCTGCACTATAAAAAAACTGAAGGTGTGGAGGTAGATTGGTTACCTTGGTATGACACAATTCAAATTGACCGTAGAAATGTCATACTGGTGATTCCCACTCTCAAATGATTTTGATGGATGATGTTGTGCAAATTAGCCTCGAAAACAGCTACGGCTTATTTTATGAATTTTCCCACTATATATTCAATCTTATTGGGTGGTGAACACTTGCATAACCTGACCGACTCATGGATAACTCTTCGGCCTTGAACCAAGCAAATAGGAGTAGTTTTTCTTTTTAGAAAATGAACATTTAAACTTTTTTTAAGAGTATAATATATAAACTCATTAATCAAATTAGTTTCAGATAAAGGAGGAGACACAATTCAAATTGACCGTAAAAATGTTAGATTGGTGATTCCGGTGAGAGAAAAAAGGGGTAAGAAATAGGAAAAATTTAGCCCAACTCCAAAAATTGTATTTATACAAGTTTAGATGGGGAAGAGTTGCCCAGATGTGCTGCCATCTCTTTGACAAGATGCAAGTTTGAACTGCCAATTTGGTGTGGGTGAAAGAGAAAATATGATGAATTGAAAGAGAGAATATGATGAATTAAATCGTCCGGCAATCTGCTTATTCCGACTTCTCCTTCTCTTTCTTCAGTTCTAATAATTAACGGGAAGAGATAAGGGAGAATCGTGGGTCACGATTAAAGGAATCCTAATTGCACTAATATTGTAAATAAATATAAAAAAGTGTATTACTTTTGTAATTATTTTATAAATGTACTATTATTATAATTATTTTTAAAAATATACTAAAATATGTAATTAATCCAAGATATTATTCCTAGTGAACTATCAGAATATCCCACTAGAGTTGTGTCTCTTGAAATAAGAGAGAAGTTCTCACGTACTTGTCATGCATGTCTTTTAACGTATCACCATTGGTACTCGATCCCTTTCATATAAAAAGTCTTAATTTATTTTTAATTTTGCAATAAAAGTTATATTTTTATTGATAATAATATTATTCCCTCCGTTTTAAAATTAAAGATACAATTTAATTTTTAAGATCAAATGACGACATATTAAATTTCAAAATCGATATGAATGATAATAGTTTAGAATGAAATAAATTTTGTGATTAATAGTTTTTGCTATATATTTATACAATTTTAGTATTTTATCAAATAAAATTAAATAAATTTACATTAATTTTAAAACGAAGGAAGTATTATGTTACTAAATTAAACAATTCTTATAGTCATGAATAAATACCGAATAAGAATATAACATAATAAAATTATAATTTTAAAATTTAATTATGAATTTTATAAATATGACTTTTTTTGTGAGATGCGTTAATATATACAAAGTTGTAATATATATCCAGGGAATTTATATTTCCACAAGTTCTCTTTCACATGAGTGTGAGACTCATTTAATATTCATATGAGAGGAGACTTGTGGAACTATAACTTTTACTTGTGAAAATATCAATTCTCATATTTATAGTATACTCTAGTTGCCAATTCTGACCAACAAGAAAAGTATTTTGGCACTATCTATGTTGTTATGCATGATTGGCAAGCATCCTTACAATTAATTTGTGAAAACTGATATTTTTATATGTTAAAATGATATTTTTATATGAATTTCTCTCGTATGAAAGTGAGACTTACTCATTATTCATGATGAATAAGAGTAGATAAAATATTTATGTAATAAGAAAGCGGACAATACTAATATTAACATAAATTTATATATTATATTATAAATAAATAGGAATAGGAGTATGTATATACACCGGCGGAACCATGGGACGGGTGGGGGCAGTTGTCGCCGGTAGCCGGACGCCAGACGCGGTAGGGAGACGGTAGCCGGTCAGGCGGTGGGCGGAATTAGGAGGGGGTGGGGGAAGGGGGTAGCAGACTGTTGATAATTGTCCAAAACATTAACTACAACTGCTGTTGCAATAATTCCAACTCAACCAGTTTTCGCTCTAGCCTCTCTACAGTTACGAATTCTTCCATCAAATTTTTCGGATTCTCCTCCTCTGTATTTTCAACTCTTAAGAGCTTCTGCAGAAACCTTAATTATAGTTCAATCAACTCCTGCCGCCTGCCGCCCGTCGCCGCTTGGTTAAAAATTTTTGACCCCCTACAAAAAGGTTCTGGTTCCGCCACTGTGTATATATAGGCCTATAAGGAGGAAAGCGAGGGGTAGTGGGGAACGGGCAATAATGTAAAATGTATGTATATGTGGTCACGGTTTTTGTCATTTTCTAGACTTGTTTCTTTAATTAAAGGGTGGAAATTGCTGATAAATCACACACACTGTGACAATCGATTCTGACGGATACTATTTCAGCAATTATCTCTTCAGTCGTTGTTCATGGCAGTCGGTTACCACAGATAATAACATATATATATATATATATATATATATATATATATATATATATATATACATGGAGAATGATCCATAACATCTATTTGGTATAAATCAAAAAGTGACATATAACATCTATACCTTCTATTAGAAATATAAACGGTCCAAATTATAAAATGATATTCGCCGTCCGCTAATAATTCTAGCGGACAGATTTAAAATATTTTTAAGTCGATTATGCCCCCCACTCAGACCATTTAAAGAAATAATCGAAATATGAAAAGTATCTGTCCGCTAGTCTTACTGGCGGGATGTGTTATTAGTATTACCTAAACCTCCTGCACTTAATGAATGTTTTGATTTGATGTTTTGGACTAATTTGTACACATGCTCATTTCCAATACAAAATGTTTTGATTTGATGTCAACCTTTTTCCGGTATGCCTCTTGTCAGTTATTGTTGAATGTTCGTAGAAGCTAAAATATCTATAGCTTGTTTGTTAACGAACCAATTCGTTTATCAGATTATATATATATATATATATATATATATATATATACAAAGAATAAATTTATGTTATAATAAAAAATATTTAAAAAACTAATAAATTTAATTAATAGTTTAAATGTTAAAATCTATTAATTACCTTTATTCCTTCTATTTATGTACAATTTGTTGTGCATACTTTGTACATATAAAATCACTTGTCTTGCAAACAATGTACACCGAGTAATTTGATACTTAATCATATATGTGCGCATATTAGTAAACTCATTACAACCATAATTATCATAAATTATCTAAATATACAGATTAATACAATTTTTATTTTTTTAAACATGAATCCCACCAACTATAGTTTTTAAAATTTTGGGAATTGATTTCAAAGTATTAAATTGCGACTTTTTTCTTGTGAAATAGTATGAGTCACATCTACTAGATATTTAAACTTGAATGAATCTAAAGTTGAGCAATGATTTAAGCTGAAGTAATTAAATGATGTACTTCTAGTACAAATTCCATTTACCATGCATTCCCCATGTGACGCCTCCAAAATAGGTATACATCACCCATCTTGAGTCGTCAAATACATGGTACAAAATTCAAATACAACTTAATAATACAACTGTCGTGTAAAATACGACAAAACATAAACTGAGAGTTTTAAAATGAATATTGTCTTCTAGACAGTATTTAACTTAAATGGTGTCCTCAATACAATTATTATCACACTATTTCATAGAATAGTGAGGACTACTAATGCTATCATTTGAACCGTCACTCCGTTTTCTGACTAGTCCCGGCTACGTTCTCATTTCCTGAATAGGACAATAAAAGCAAAAGGGTGAGCTCAACTAACCCAGTAAGAAATATTATGACTAAGATAATGCAGAATAATTTATCGTTAACCTTCAACAGTGTTAAACTGATAAAATATAATAAACATCAAGTTTAACTGCAGCGGAACAAGCAATTCATTAGAAGAGTCAAGTAGAGAATAAAATCTACTATCTTTTATGATTTAAAAGGTTTTCATCACTTTTATCGCTGAGACTCATCTTAATAAATAATCCACATCATCCCTGCACTACGGCCAAGGATATTCATCACGACCATAAATTATCAATGCACTACGAGCTAAAGATATTCGTGTATTCATCAATGATCATGATCATACCAACAACTGTCCATCAATGCACTACGGGCCAATGAAAACTTTTACCACATTATTTGTAACATTACGGTCATGATTATACCGAATAATCCCTGGTCATAATCATACCAAGTCCATCTATGCACTACAGGTCACAGATGACTTTCAACATAATATAAGCATTAGGATGATGACAATGATATAAGAATTTAATAAAATAAGTTCAAGGATAAATTTTTAAAGATTTATAATTTAATTTATCTAGAAATCAATAACGTCCAAATTATCAACATGATACCTCTTTGTGGAGTAAAATTCAAGAATATTATTGTACCAAAAATAATTTGGACCGAAAATAAATTAATTTTTATCATGAATAGTACCTCGGGTGAATAGTACTCGAGTGAATAGTACTTCGGGAATAGTAACCCCGTGAATAGTACTCCGACATAAAAAAGTTTCAACTTATCAAGAATGCTCAGAATAATATTTTCATAAAAAAATACTGGATGAAGCGCAAATATCAAGGATATTCAACTAATTTCATGGAGTTTAGAAGCCAAAATTTTAACAAAATGAGTATATAATTCGAAATCTGAAACAAAATAATATTACTTACATACTACAGAGTATGGAAGAAAATAATATTTCAAGCGAATATTGAACAAAAATAACATCCCTTACCTTAAAAAGAAGAGTATTCTAACTGGTATAGCGGGGATATTCTTGAAGAAAACTTTCACTGTTTTCTACGCTCAAAGCTTTCTAAAACTCTAAAGAAATATGCTCAATATTATAGAAGAAGAATTCTCTAATTGTGGTGTGATTTTTAATTCTAACTTAAGCGTCTATTTATAGGAAAATGTTAGAACGCAATAGGAGACTAAATAATAAAATAATATTAAATTTTTTTTCTATGCACACTTCTTTGAAAAAATTTCAGCCACCACAAGTGGGGCTCCCTAAAATCAGCCACCTTTTCCAACAACCAAAAGTGGGGCCCCCCATATTTTTAATAAAAATATTTTAATTTTCAAAACTTCAATAATTCATAATAAATAGCCTTTTTATTAGAAAAATACGAATTTTATTTTCATTCCACACGAAATCGAATTCTCTACAACTTTGCAGAAGAAAGTTTTTCCAAATTCCAAACAAAAAATATCCGAATTTCACAAACGGATAATTTTCAACACCTCTTAAAATTCATAACAAATCATACGTTAATTTTTAACGATTCAAAATTTGTGGACATATACTCAACTTATATATGTATAACATATCCAAAAATCACAACGATCCAAAGGTCGGATTAAAATTATAACTCACGCAATAGAGCTTTAAGAACACCGATTTAATTTTTTAATACTTCTAATCCGACAAAATACTGATAAAACACCTCAACATTAATTCCTTCAATTATAACCACATAAAATAAATATTTTCCTATCCATCATTTATGTCCATATAAAATAAATATTTCCTTATCATATAAATTAATAATTAATTATTCACAAATAAAATTACAGAATCACAATAATGACAACCAGACCGTTTCCAGGAAAGAGGGGGCTTTTCGATAAGGATTTCTCCTTACTGACACGCAATTAGGTGACCAAACCTCTCCTTGACAGAACTTTATAGACATTGTCAATAATGCTATCTAATAATATTATTCAAATAATATGAATTATTGACTTGATAATGGGAAATACTGTGCAGTGACAATTATTGAAATAACAATAATTTAAAATATTAACGCAGTAATTATTGAATCAACAAAATAAAATATTGAACAGTAATTACTGTAACAATTATTAAGTAGTGCCTTCTTACGTAAGAATCAATAATTCAAAAATACTGTGCAATACCGTGTGTAACTGTGCAACCCCGCGTATTACTATATTTTAACCACCGGGTATTCTTACAGTTTAACGGTAAAACTTTCGCCGTTATTTTATAAAAATATATTTTTATCGTTTTCTCAATCCGACAATAATTCTGTTGTAGAGTCCACCAATGATTGTGTCGTCGTACGAATATTCCCTGTTAAAACGAATATTTTCCGACCAATCGAATATTATATAACAACTTGCGTACTTTGTAAAATTTATAAATATTACCCATAACTATAACATTATATCAAATTCACTCCATAATATTCAAAAATAATATTTATAAAAAATTCATCTTTATTCATAAAAGTTGGGGTCTTACACCCTACCTTTTATCCCTTCTTTTTTCTCACTCTTTCATCCCTCCCCTTCATCAATTTTAATGGTTTTCATTTCATCCTAGCTATTCTAAAATTTTTTATGGACTTTTTTTTTCTCAAAATTTTTTATCATATATATATATATATATATATATATATATATATATATATATATATATATATATATATATATATATATATATATATATACGGTCCGTCTCTAAAGCGAACCTTAAAGAGCGAACTTAAGACGAACCGTCGTCTTTGGTGTCTATGGCGACGGTTCGATCCGTCGCCATAGCCATATAGTCTTTGGCGACTGGTCAAACCGTCGCCATAGACACCAAAGACGACGGTTCGTCTTTGATTCGCTCTTTAAGGTTCGCTTTAGAGACTCTCCGTATATATATATATATATATATATATATATATATATATATATATATATATATATATACAGAGATGATCCTGTCCGGGAGCCCGGACAGGTTAAAATTCGATCCAATTTTTTTTTTTTTGCTTTTTTTTAAAAACAATTAAAAAAGAAATTTATGGAATTTTAATTTTTACATAATACAGTGTTTTGAGTGTGATTTGGATACATATATCAAAACATGTCTGTACAGATCACATCCAAAACACTGTATTATGTAAAAATTCAAGTTCTATAATTTTATTTTATTTTAGTTGTTTTAAAAAAAACAGGGAAAAAAAGAAAGAAAAAAAAGTCCAGATTTTATTATGGTCCGGGAGTCCGGACCTGATTATATATATATATATATATATATATATATATATATATATATATATATATATATATATATATATATATATATCGGACCGATCCATAACAAACATTGTAAAAAAGAGTCTAGCCTTACAACACATCGCAACCCTCCGTCCGAAGATTGAGCGGTTTTAGAGAGACCCCGTTTGCGGTTTAGTTTTTATTATTACGCATTTTAATACTGCGGACGGGATGGATGACCAAAATGCCCCTCCATTACAGATCGAACGATGTATACTGAAACATGTAATTTGACATTTTGTTAAATATATTACCGCGGACTCTAGGTATATAAAACGATGCCGTATGAAAACATCTTTGACTTAAACGACATCGTATAGTATCAACACTTCTGAAAGGTTCCGTCCGCAGTTTAATACTGCGGGCGCTCAATGAAGATATTAACCGTTCGGAGTTTAATGATTCCGCTTATTGTGGCATTTACAGGATAGATACATGCAGTTATCGGGCGTTACATACATACAGAGACATCTGATTAGCAAATAATAACACTTTATTTGTATCAAAATGCCATAATAAATCGAAAGAAATGAATTTATGTTGATTCTGGCCTTTTCAACGCTAAAGCTTTATAATAGTTTTGCTTATCGTGGTTTGTAAAGCATGCATATATTGTACACTTTCGAAGTGGTTTTTGACCCGACAATTGTTCGATAACACTTTTCAGCCATGTCGCTTCTTTTTGACCTTTTGTCTTCGAACATATTGGATCAAACACAGGATCATTGGAAGCAGCTGTATCATCATACATCATCAGGAAATTCCATATTGGCCCCATTATTGATAACATGTTGCACATTCTCGTCTGGTCTTGCTTTCACACCTTCTGCAGGGAAGTCGCGAACAATTTTGTGCTCCCGATCTAGAAATTGGAGAATATATTATGTGGCTTCTTTAGAGGATAAAGCATTCAACACAAACAGATCGAATCGTTTTTGTATGTGATTGAACTGACCAGTTTATGTGTCAACATAATCTATTGCAGATGGGAGAACGTACGGGGCCACACTGCTCGTTTTATTAGCATCTTGAGTGCATCAATTGTGCATAAAATCTTCAGGTATCTAAACCAAGTTCTTTGAACTTATAAGTCTAAGAATGTGATGGCATATTTTACCAAAATGTTCAAACTGTTTACAATTACATTTTACCATCCTGGATTCGATATATTACACAACTGTGAAATACCTATGACTAGATTCAGGATCCATCACTTTGAACACCAAGTAGGTTTTTGAATCAGGAGTTGACAACTCATGCACCTTCTTTGAAGTTAACTTGTACGACTTTTTCAGTTCAATCTAGAAACGCCGGAACATCTCCTTGGTATATATCTTAGCTGCATGCATCTCTAATGGATCTCCAAAAAGGAATTTTCTTGCACGACTGACCGTCAGATAATCATTTTGTTTCTCTCTTATGTACTACTTCTCAATGGCTTTTTGGAACTTGAAAACAAAATCTCTAATCCCCGTGGAAGTGTTTACATATTCATCAAAAAAATTGTTCATACTTTTACTCCTAGACGTCGTCGTCATTCCTGCTGCGAAGAAATTCTTCAAATAAACCCCAATCCATTTCTCTTTTACTTCATACAGAGATTTCAACCATTCTTGATCCTGCAAACCGTAATCCTCAAGCAACAAATTACATCTGTCCTTAAATTCTTGAATAGTCAAAGACTTAAAGACGTAGTAGTTAAAGTCTGACTTAAAAGTTAGATGCGGGGAATAGATATGACCGAGTTTTTTTGGGAATTTTTTGCTAATGTGTCAAGTACACAATGCATGATGTGTATTAGGAAAAACCCTAGCAATCGTATTCGACATAACACGATCTTGATTAGTGACAATGGTTATTGGATGTTTGTCATTCATTGCTTCAAGAAACAGTTCAAACAACCATACATATGTATCCTCAGTCTCATCGCTCAATAGTGCACACCCAAAAAAAAAATATAGAATGATAATGATGATTTACACCCGTGAAAGGAGCAAATGGCATGGAATACTTGTTTATTCGGTATGTGATATCAAACGTAAAAACGTCACCAAAATTTCCATATGCAACTATTGACAGATAATCTACCCACACAATACATCCGATATGATTATCCACGCTTGGTTTTACACTAAAATAAAATTTGCTCAAGCTCTCAAGCTACAACTTTCTCAAGTAATCTATTACAGCCTGTGCATCATTTGCAACGATATTATCACGTCTAATATCTCTAACTATATTTCGCACATTCGTTTCAGACAACCCAACATTGCTCGTACCTCCTCCCAATGAACTAAAAATATTCATCATCCTACTTGGACCAATCCCAACATTATTAAGGGTTTCAATCAGATCATTGAGTAGTCCCAAAATATTTGTGTGTGTTTAAATTTGTGAAACTTTGCTTGGGAACACAAAATCATGATTGTGATTCAGTTCAAGAGTGGACACAAACCATTTATCTTTACTCATGCACAACATAAAATCTTGCCCTACAGTCTGTTCTATCAATCGAGTCCCTCATCTGCTTGCCCTTAACCACATTATTTGTAAGACCCCAAATTTTATGAAATAAAAGTATTCAATTTTTCTTATAATTACTATTCAGTAAATGGTTAAATTGATAAAAATTTAAAGTTATGAGTGAAATATGATTTTTTTTCAAAATAAGCAAGTGGTTATAAAATAATCATTGTTGTCGGGGAATATTCGTTTGGTCGTGGAATATTCTTTCTGTCGGGGAATATTCGTACGACGGCGCAGCCATTTGTGGGCCCCATAACAGAATAACTGTCGGGTGAAGAAAACGACAAATTTGAGTTTTTACAAATAACGGCGTAGTTGTTACCGTTAACACTGTTGGAATACCCGGTGGTTAAAATACAGTAATACGCGTTATTGCACAGTAGCACACGGTATTGCATAGTATTTTTGAAATTATTGATTCTTACGTAAGAAGGCACTACTCAATAATTGTTACAGTAATTACTGTTCAATATTTTATTTTATTGATTCAATAATTGCTACGTTGAAATTTTATATTATTGTTGTTCAATAATTGTTGCTGCACAGTATTTTCCATTATCAGATCAATAATTCATATTATTTGAATAGTATTATTAGATAGCATTATTGGCAATGTCTAGAAAGTTCTGTCTAAGGAGAGGTTTGGTCATCTAATTGCGCGCCAGTAAGGAGAAATCCTTATTGGAAAGCCCCCTCTTTCCTGGGAGCGGCCTGGTTGTCATAAATGTGATTCTGTAATATTATTTGTGAATAATTAATTATTGATTCATATGATAAGAAAATATTTATTTTATGTGGATATAAATGAGGGATATATTTTTGTGGTTAAAAAATGAAGGAATTAATGTTGAGATTTTTATCCGTATTTTTGTCGGAATGGAGGTATTAAAAATCAGGGTTTCTGAGATATTTTGCGGGGGTTATAATTTTTAATCCGACCGTTGGATCGTGGTAATTTTTGGATATGTTATACATATATAAGTTGAGTATATGCCCACAAATTTTGAACCGTTAAAAATGAACGTATGATTTATTATGAATTTTACGAGATGACTGGTTCAGAAATTGTTAAATTTTCGGAGTTTATCATTTTGGTGGAAAATTCTAGAATTGGTGGGCCCCACTTGTGGTTGGTGAAGAAATGTGCTGAATTATATTTCAAATGTGGTGGGTGGGAATAGTAGCAGGTAAAGCCATCAGGTTGCAGGTCAAACCTACCAAAATTTTCCTATAAATAGAGGGCTAAGTTAGAATTGAAAATCACACTAGAAACATAAGCTTCCTCTCTTTCTCTCTCTATATTATGAAGTATATTTTGTGAGTTTTTAGATACTTGGTGAGTTGCTATTCATTAGTGCAAGTTTCCTTCAGCATCATATCCGATATCCAGTCAGAAGTACTGCTCTTTTGAGGTAAGGGATAGTAAGGGATAGTAAGGAATTTTAAAGGTTGTTATATTTTTCTGTTTCGTAATTTTTCTGACCTTCAAAAATTCTAAAAAAATTTGAAATGATATTTTGATGAGTTTTCTTGATTGTGTCCAAAAATGGTGATTTTTGGATGTATAGATTGAGAGTTATGAATTTTATGAGAAAAGACTATTTTAAAAGTAACCGCTTATAATTCCTTGTGGTTAACTCCAAAATTGATGAAATTTTTATTGGGAGTACATGTATATGATAGAAGTATACTCTGTAAATTTCAGAACTTTTGGACAAAAGTATAATTTTTGATAAATGCCTAAATATTCGGCTGTTTTGGCCATATGAAAAATAGTATATGACTTTTAAAAATTCTGAGAAAAATATATGTTCATTATGGGACTATATTATGCTAAATCCCAGAAAAGAAATATTTTTGGAACTGATTTCGTATTTTTCATGAAAATGGTCTAGTTATGAGTAAATGAATTAAATATGTTTTGTGAAGTAAGAAAATTGGAAAATAGGATTTTATGACTTGAGAATCCTATATGAGGTATATGCAAATTTTTGATGAGGGTTTTGATTATTGGTGATACAATCTTATGAGTTTGGTATTTTAGAATGATTAAATGCATTATTTTGTAAAGTGTAAACAATTTAAATAAATTGTTTATAAGCTTAAGAAATATTATTCTTTCAATATCATTATACCGAAATACTGGTATGGATTTTATTGTGGAATTTCTACCTTTTTGTGTCGGGTTTACTAATTATGAGTTACTATTCACAAGTTACTATTCATGAGTTACTATTCACGAGTTACTATTTACGATAAAAATTGGTTTCTTTTTATAACCAAATTATAGTTGATTTACGAATATTACTCTTGAGATTAAAACTAGATGTTGATCATATTATTTTTATTATTATATATAATATTTTTATAACCCTGATGTTGAAATTCTCTTTCACTAGAGTGTAAAGATGGGTAGATTATTGGTATGATCATGACTAGGGTTCTCTTTGGCCTGTAGTGCAAAGTTGAATTGTGACTGGTATGATCATGACCATTGAATTTATAAGTGAATATCTTTAGCTTAAGTGCAAAGGTGAATTGATCAACATGGTTATAATTATTGTTTATATAAATTCTGAAATGATTATATATTTCTTTGAGATATTAATATCTTTGGCCTGTAGTGCAAAGATGAAATATTGATGAATATCTTTGGCCTGTAGTGCAAAGATGAATTGTTGATGAATATCTTTGGCCCGTAGTGCAAAGATGACATGTTGTTGAATATCTTTGGCCAGTAGTGCAAAGATGAACAGATGTTGAGATAAACATGACCAACTGGTGATACAAATGAATATCTTTGGACGTAGTGCAAAGATGAAGTTATTAGTATGATTATGAACAGGAAATGTGATTTGGTGTAACCATGATCTTTGATGTTTCAGGTAAAGATAGGTGATGAAAATTATCTTCGTCCTGGATGAGAAGAGGAATTTAGAACTACAGTTATGATTATGAGTTATTCATATGATTGTGGACTAGAATTGTTGATTGATGTTACAGGGATAAAACATTATTGGTGGATTTTTAACATGGAGAAGATAATAGACTTTATAGTCTATTTGACTCTTCTAATGGATTGCTCGTTCCGCTGCAACTATGGTTGAAATTTTTATCATTTACCATATATTCTAAATCTCTGATTTATTGTTGATGAAGGCTATTGATAATTGAATTATCTTTAGTCATGATATTCTTTACTGAGCTAGTTGTGCTCACCCTTTTGCTTCACAATTCCTTTCAGGTAATAAGAGTGTAGCTGGGTCGAGCGGGGGTAACAAGGGAATAGAACGGTGGTCATCATTTAGTAGTTATATTTGGTGAAGAAAATAGGGTGAGGCGAACCCAACGTTGGAAGGGTGTTTTGTCACTATCATACAAGATGTCTAATGACATACAACCTCGTGTCATCATAAGACAGGGTTGTGCTCATCCACTTGCTGAGTATATCTATGGGCACTACCTATATAATCTTGGTGTTTGTTTGAAGTATAATTCTCAATTAGAGACAGTGGAGATAATGATAAGTCAAGAGAAGACTCACCATTGGGAAGAATATGATAGTAATCTTCTCGTTTTTCTTTGGGGTCTATTGGGTCAACCAAGGATAATTCTGTGGCCATATGATATCTATCATAACCTAGATGCGTGGCCTCCCATGTACGAAGGTTTCCTTGAGCACTTCCCAAAGATTCTAATTTCTAAAACAGTTTTTGACTATACCTTTATGTAAGGTGTTATTGTGAGGTGATGTCCACGGTTGGAACATGAGTCACATTTGGTATATATTTGTATCCAAACTCACAGCATATGTGTTGTTGTATTTTGCACGACAATTGTTGTAATAAAGTTGTAGTTATTTTCTGTACCATGTATTTGACGACTCAGAATGGGTTGGGTGGAATGGACCTATTTTGGGGTCGTCACATTATTATCTTCGTCATCAGTGACAATCTCTCTTTTCTTAACAACCATACTCCCAACTTTACTACATTGATACAATCTACAACAAAAATCTTTAGATCTAATATGTTTTCTACTAGTTTTTATCCTGACCTCAAAACTAACACGTTTTGAATATTTTTTGTAAAAAAATTCAGCACCTTCCAACGTATCAAATATTTGACCAACATACGGAATGGTATCGTCACATAAACTTGTGACATCATTCAAATTATACAATTTTTCTGAAGTGCTTGAAAGTGAATGAAATGATTCTTCAACAAATAAATTCATGACAAAGCAAATAAATTAGTAATTAGCACCCAAATTAGAGCTTACCGATGACATGATTGTGTGGAGTTATGGTTACACAGTAGGATATGCCCTCTTAAGCTGATTGTCCCCTTGAATAATAAAAGAGAGTATATGGGCCTCATCTGAAATTAGGGTTATAATAGTCAAGAAACACAGTTTAGTTCCGCGGAAATACGTAGTACTTATAAACGACACCGTTTTATCCAGAACAAAAGTAAGTTAAAGCCCTCGCTTATTCCACGTTTTAAACAAGGACCCACGATCATCATTACCACGCCATACAAGTTAACGTACGCCTAGATTTAAGCGACGTTACAATACAAGGCCCACTATCATAATACCTGCGCCATATATGGGGAAACGTTCGTAAGATAAAAAGTTTTTCACACATATGTATCTCTTTCTCCCCAAAAACAACCGCTTACAATCAATTTTCATATTTTGAAACCACTCCCCTTCTCTGGTCACACCAACACAGCTCCTATTAACTCCAGATCGATCATAATGGCTAATTTCGTCTCCTCACAACCTCAAACAGCTACCAGCGACAGTAATACAAAACTTATCACCAAGATTAAAATAGTCAGAGTCCCTAAAGACACCCATTTGCCGGCTAAAACCGATTCCAAAATAGCCGATATGAATATGTTAAAATAATATTCCTCCAAAAAAAATACACCCACACCAACACAAAGTCTACCATCACCAGGAAACAACTTTCTGAAGTGCGCGAACGGTATCAAATCCCGCTAGTCTATCACCGTCACGTACTGGAGCCAAATGAAAGAATGTATCAAAGTCCAGACGGATGGGTGGCTATTACGCAACATACTTTCAAATACAGGGTCCGTTTTCCCCTTCATGATTTCATTTCTGACTTCCTCAATTTTGTAGGAATCGGGCTCGCACAACTAGTGCCGAACTTATATATTCACATCGTATGCTTCATCGCCTTCTGCCACGACTGTGGCATCCCACCATGCAATGACCTACTCTTCCAGATATTCAACTTCTAGATATCCCAAGAAACATGCTTTATGTAGTTAAAGAAACATCACACCAAGCGTACTTGGATGCAAATCCCTTCTAGAAATAAGGGGTGGCACAAACTCTTGTTTTATATTAAGAGACTCGACACACACCTCTTCACCAAATGGGTCGATCCTTCAACTGTAAAAGTCATGTGATGTCAGGTTTCCAACGGTCGACAGGATGTGTCACACGAAAGCTCTATGTAGTTCGTCGATCTCCTCCGTCCCGATGCCCATACCACATTTGGGAAAGAATGTGAAAAAAAAACCGCCACGATGAAAAGAATAATGTTTGAGAAGAAAGTACTCAAGAAAAAGAAAGCATCTTCCCCAACTATCCCTTCTTACTCATCCAAACAAACCACCAGCACAGATACTGCCCTTTACACCACTCCCCAAAAGACCGCTAAAAGGAAAGAGATTAAAGCACCTACCGTCGATCCTTCCCAAAAGAAATAAGTTATCGAAACCATACACGTGCTCCAACCAACGTCTACATAAACGATAGATGCTTCTGCACCACAATTGTAACGTCCCCAAAATAGGTCCATTCCATCCAACCTATTCTGAGTCGCCAAATACATGGTACAGAAAATAACTACAACTTTATTACAATAATTGTCGTGCAAAATACAACAACACATATGCTATGAGTTTGGATACAAATATACACCAAATGTGACTCATGTCCCAACCGTGGAAAGCACTTCACAATGACACCTTACATAAAGGTATAGTCAAAAACTGTTTTAAAAGTTAGAATCTTTGGGAAGTGCTCAAGAAAACCTTTGTACATGGGAGATCATGGGTCTAGGTTATGATAGATATTATATGTCCACAGAATTATCCTTGGTTGACCCAATAGACCCCAAAGAAAAACGAGAAGATTACCATCATATTCTTCCCAATGGGGAGTCTTCTCTTGACATATCATTATCTCCACTGTCTCTAATTGAGAACTATACTTCAAACAAACACCAAGATTATATAGGTAGTGCTCGTAAAGATAATCAGCAAGTGGATGAGCACAACCCTGTCTTATGATGACACGAGGTTGTATGTCATTAGACATTCTGTATGATAGTGACAAAACACCCTTCCAACGTTGGGTTCGCCTCACTCTATTTTTTTCACCAAATATAACTACTAAATGATGACCACTGTTCTATTCCCTTGTTACCCCCACTCGACCCAGCTACACTCTTATTACCTGAAAGAAATTGTGAAACAAAAGGGTGAGCACAACTAGCTCAGTAAAGAATATCATGACTAAAGATAAATAAATTATCCATAGTCTTCATCAGTAATAAATCAGAGATTTAGAACATATGGTAAATGATAAAAATTTTCAACCATAGTTGCAGCGGAACGAGCAATCCATTAGAAGAGTCAAATAGACTATAAAATCTATTATCTTCTCCATATTAAAATTCCACCAACAATATTTTATCCCTGTAACATCACTCAACAGTTCCTTTCCACAATCATATGAATAACTCATAATCATAATTGTGATTCTAAATTTTTCTTCGCACCTAGGACGAAGAATATTTTCATCACCTGTCTTTACCTGAAACATCAAAGATCATGGTTATACCAAATCACAGTTCCTGTTCATAATCATACTAATAACTTCATCTTTGCACTACGGGCCAAAGATATTCATCAACAAGTCATCTTTGCACTACAGGCCAAAGATATTCAACAACATGTCATCTTTGCACTACGGGCCAAAGATATTCATCAACAATTCATCTTTGCACTACAGGCCAAAAATATTTCTCAACAGTTCATATTTGCACTACGGCCAAATATATTCATCAACAGTTCATATTTGTACTACAGGCCAAATATATTAATATCTCAAAGAAATATATAATCATTTCAGAATTTATATAAATAATAATTATAACCATGTTGATCAATTCACCTTTGCACTTAAGCTAAAGATATTCACTTATAAATTCAATGGTCATGATCATACCAGTCAACAATTCAACTTTGCACTACTGGCCAAAGAGAACCCATAGTCATGATCATACCAGAAATCTACCCATCTTTACACTCAAGTCAAAGAGAAATATCATCATTAGGGTTATAAAAATGTTATATATGATAATAAAATCAATATAATCAACATATAGATTTACTCTCAAGAGTAATATTCATAAACCAACTATAATTTGGTCAGAAAAAGAAACTAATTTTGTCGTAAATAGTAACTCGTGAATAGTAACTCATGAATAGTAACTCGTGAATAGTAACTCCTGAATAGTAACTCGTGAATAGTAACTCATGAATAGTAAATCCGACACAAAAAGGTAAAAATTTCACAATAAAATTTATACAAATATTTCGGTATAATGATATTGAAATAACATTTCTTAAACTTATAAACAATTTATTTTAATTGTTTACACTTTACTAAATAATGCATTTAATCATTCTAAAATTTTAAACTCATAAGATTTCATCACCAATAACCAAAACCCTCATCAAAAATCTGCATATACCTCATATAGGATTCTCAAGTCATAAAATCCTATTTTCCAATTTTTTTACTTCACATAACATATTTAATTCATTTTCTCATAACTAGTCCATTTTCATGAAAAATACCAAATCAATTCTAAAAATATTTCTTTTCTGGGATTTAGCAGAATATAGTCCCATATTGAACATATATTTTTCTCAAAAATTTTAAAATTTATTTACTATTTTCCATATGGCCAACACCGCCGAATATTTAGACATTTATCATAAATTGTACTTTTATCCAAAAATTCCGAAATTCACAGAGTACACTGATATTATATAGATATACTTCTAATAAAAATTTCATCAATTTTGGAGTTAACCACAAGGAGTTATAAGCGGTTACTTTTAAAATAGTCTTTTCTCATAAAATTCATAACTCTTAATCTATACATCCAAAAATCACCATTTTTGGACACAATCAAGAAAACTCATCAAAATATCATTTCAAATTTTTTCAGAATTTTTGAAGGTCATAAAAATTACAAAACTGAAAAACATAACAACCCTTAAAATTTCTTATTATCCCTTACCTCAAAAGAGCAGTACTTCTGATCGGTATAAGGCTGAAGAAAACTTGCACTGATGAATAGAAACTCACAAAGTATCTAAATACTCACAAAATACACTCAATAATCTAGAGAGAGAAAGAGAGAAAACTTATGAATTCTGGTGTAATTTTTAATTCTAACTTAGCCCTCTATTTATAGGAAAATGTTAGCACGCTGAAGCAGACTTAACCTGCAACCTAATGGCTTTACCTGCTACTATTCTCACCCACCACATTTGAATAAAAATCTCAGTACATTTCTTCACCAACCAAGAGTGGGGCCCACCAATTCTAGAATTTTCTACCAAAATGATTAACTCCGAAAATTCAACAATTTCTGAACCAGTCATCTCGTAAAATTCATAATAAATTATACGTTCATTTTTAACGGTTCAAAATTTGTGGACATATACTCAACTTATATATGTATAACATATCCAAATATTACCACGATCCAACGGTCGGATTAAAAATTATAACCCTCGCAAAATATCTTAAAAACCCTAATTTGATTTTCAATACCTCCGTTCCGACAAAAATACAGATAAAACACCTCAACATTAACTCCTTCATTTTTAACCACAAAAATATATCCCTCATTTATATCCACATAAAATAAATATTTTCTTATCATATGAATTAATAATTAATTATTCACAAATAATATTACAGAATCACATTTATGACAACCAGGCCGTTCCTAGGAAAGATGGGGCTTTCCAATAAGAATTTTTTCTTACTAGCGCGCAATTAGGTGACCAAACCTCTCTCTAGACAGAACTTTCTAGACATTGCCAATAATGTTATCTAATAATATTATTCAAATAATATGAATTATTGATCTAATAATGAGAAATACTGTGCAGTGACAATTATTGAACAACAATAATATAAAATTTTAACGTAGCAATTATTGAATCAATAAAATAAAATATTGAACAGTAATTACTGTAACAATTATTGGGTAGTGCCTTCTTACGTAAGAATCAATAATTTCAAAAATACTGTGCAATACCGTGTGCTACTGTGCAATAACATGTATTACTGTATTTTAACCACTGGGTATTTCAACAGTGTTAACGGTAACAACTACGCCGTTATTTGTAAAAACTCAAATTTGTCATTTTCTTCATCCGACAGTTATTCTGTTATGGGGTCCACAAATGTCTGCGCCGTCGTACGAATATTCCTCGACAGAAAGAATATTCCACGACCAACGAATATTCCCCGACAACAATGATTATTTTATAACCACTTGTTTATTTTGAAAAAAATTTCATATATCACCCTTAACTTTAACATTTATCAATTTAACCATTTACTGAATAGTAATTATTGAATACTTTTATTTCATAAAATTTGGGGTCTTACAACAATCAATAAAACTAACGCCACTAACAATGTGGCCCGATGAACCCGAGAACTACCCTTTTCCACCTTCACGATCCGCTCTCCCTTTCGACAGACGACCAGAGGTTCGAAGAGGATTCTATTGAACAACTCATGAGCAAGAGTGCCAAATATCAGGGACGGGTAAGTCCATAAACAAGTATTTATGCATAACATATCGTTCTCGTTTAAGTTAGTCTATTATTCCTAATCAACATTTGTCATTTCAGGCTACAGCTACTCTCGCTTGAGCTCTTCGTCGTCTACCAACTATCAACGCAAAAGAGAAGACACTGGAGGTTGAAAATGAACGCCTAAATGGTGAAGTTGAAAAATATGAAGATCAGTCTGTAAACCGAGAAAAGTCGTCATGCCAAAACCGTTTGCCATTCCCAAGATCTGGAGCGAGTAATGGAAACCATAAAAAATGAAAATGCTCGTTTACTCGGGGAATTGGATGAAGTGAATGCGGAGAACGATGATCTTCAAAAACAAAATATTGATCTCGAAGAGCACGGGAAGGACGCTGAACTGAGATTAATAAACTTGGTCGAAGCCAAAAAATAATTAAAAGAGGATTACGAAAGAATAATGAAAGAAGGCCTTCTAAACGACGCCATCCAGCAACAGGTCATCGATGGATATAAGCAGTCGAAAGAGCTTACCGATAACATCGTTCGTTAGTTCGGTGAGGGATACCAAGAAGCTAAAGCTCAGATGGAGAAGAGGATTCGGACAGCCGACATTGATCCCATAATTTTTACAAATTTTAATTTTATGAACGATATCAATTTCGCTTTTGTGTAAAGAACTGTTTGTTATAGTTTTTTTTAAACATATAATTGTCAATGCTAAGAATTATTATGGATTTAATTTTGTGTATGGACTGATTTCATTTAACAAGTGATAATATCTGACATAAATATAAATATATTCCGAGTGCATCAAGCCATAGTTCCGAAA
This sequence comes from Panax notoginseng, assembly GCA_016801055.1. Lineage (NCBI taxonomy): Eukaryota > Viridiplantae > Streptophyta > Magnoliopsida > Apiales > Araliaceae > Panax > Panax notoginseng. The sequence goes on from CM029022.1 coordinate 44,669,010, forward strand.
CCCGAAATTAAAATAACAAATTAATATTTGCCCGTCTGAATCACGTCATCATCTACCAAAACGACATCTTTTAACAAATTAATGTTTGCCCGAGTGCATCACGTCATCGTTCCGAAACCCGACATCTTTTAATAAATGACAATTTGCCCTAGTGAATCATGTCATCGTCCCGAAAACCGACATCTTTTAACAAATTAATATTTCCCCGCGCCATCGTTTCGAAACCCGACATCTTTTTAACAAATGACAATTTTCCCGAGTGAATCACGACATCGTCCCGAAAACGGACATCTTTTAACAAATTAATATTTGCCCGAGTGCATCACTCCATCGTCCTAAAAACCGACATCTTTTAACAAATTAATGTTTGCCTGAGTGAATCACGCCATCGTTCTAAAACCCAACATCTTTTAACAATTGATAATTTGCCCGAGTGAATCACGTCATCGTTTTGAAAATTGCGATCTTTTATCAAATCAGTAATTTGCCTGAGTGCATCACGCCATCATTCCGAAAAATAATCTTTTATCAAATCAGTTATTTACCTGAGTGAATAACGCCATCGTCCCAAAAAACAAAATCTTTTATCAAATCAATAATTTTCCCGAGTGAATAACATCATCGTCCCGAAAAACAAAATCTTGTATGAAATCAGTAATTTTCCCGAGTGCATCACGCCATCATTTCAAAACCCGACATCTTTTAACAAATGACCATTTGCTCGAGTGAATAACATCATCGTTCCGATACCCGACATAAAAATAATAAAATAATGGGAATGTTAATCGGTAAAGGTAAGAATTTAATTGTCCTGTTTTACATAACATTTTGTCATTTGGCTGAATCAATAGTATTTATTTCAATTAACGCAGAGTTGTTTGAGCTGCACATAATATCGCATTACATACTCATCATCGGGATATTAAATTTTACAATGTACAAGTTAAATATAGTCCACCTCCCTAGCCCTATGTTTACGCAATTCATGGGCAATTCTATACCTAAATAATGACACATCTTCTTCAGGCCAGTTGAACTGCCCTAAAGCTATGACTTGGACAAGGTAGTCTACATACTTCATTATGTAGACTCCGCAATCCACATAATTTTTATGTTTAGGTCGGACTGACTTGAATGCCCAAGACATCCTTTTATTTGGGAATTTTTTTTCAGGGTTGAATATTCGTATTGCGTTTGCAATAAAGTCACACATTAAAAAAAACAAACTAGTTAGTTCAACAATATAACATACATGTACTTGGAAAATGACATCGTTATCAGTAAGGACGTACCACGTATTCTAGCTCTAATTGATAACGATATGAAATTTTGTCAATAGGTATGTCATTGTATAAAAGATCGATAAGCATAATTCGCCATCTATTAATATCTACAACAAATAAAAAATAATGGGACTTTTTATGGTTAACTGGAAGGAAGACAAAATCACAGTCTGCCATTTGAGGTTAGGCTCCTTGGTTGAAAAAATAGGGCACCACCTTGGCGACATCATATTCCTTCTTTTGTGTTAGACTTAGTTTGCGGTATGACAACCACCATTGTTTTTGTAATTGGAAAACAACAAGGCATGAAATAAAATTTATTTCTGTCGGGTAAGCCATGTCATAGACAATCTTCGCGTAACTTCAACAAACTGAGATACACGTTGATTGTCTGATCCCATATTTCGTTCCCTGGAAAAAGACTATGGAGGTTCTTATGGACCAATCGATACTCGTTATCAGGACCGACAAGAGGAAGCTGTGTTGAATCTACCACATCAGAAAACCAATTCCGATTTAGCCAGTCTACCTTTTCTAATTTAAGTGGTTTGACATTATTCTTCTTACGGTATCCTGACTGATCACTTTGTAGCCATGAAGGATAAATTGTAGACATGCCCTCCTCCCCATTACGAATATGCTCTGAATATGATTGTGGACCGGGAGTTTCTTCTAATATTGGGGTCAACTGCATCGGCTGAAAGTGATCCGCAATGTGAATGACAACATTCGAAATCCACTGATGCATGTAAGGCGGGGGAGGTGATATATATGATGGGTGTTCCTCTTCAGCGTCTAATTGGATCTCGGGCATATAAGGGGATCCTTGACTGTGTTGACTAAATGTATTAAAAGTGGAAAATGGCGTTTCCTGCGTCAACTGATCTTCTGGAACGTTGGGGATGGTTTTATTGGAATCTTCATAAACTCCCCAATACTTTTCATTAAACAATATCGACCTTACATACCAATCTTTGTACACATAGCGACAGTTGTGCACATGTGGTTTTGACAGAAGGTTTTGAATAAAATCTCAGGCGTCCTCTATCTGTATATTACAGGATATATTTGATTAGTAAATCATATTTAATTTCATTATAGATGTACAATGTACGAAATATTACAAAGAAACTTCGTACTGACTAAAGAAGGCACGCGGTGTATATGTATCGTCTGGTTGGATTTGTGGGCGGCTTATTCTCAGACGAGTCATCTACCTATACCAGCTGAGGTAGTTGCCAAGAGGAATCTCTTGCCTTATAGAGACCATACAATCTAATATAATATCGTGCCATGCATACCATGTGACGATGTATTCGCTCCGTAACTCGATATAATCAACTAAGCGGATCTTTTCCTGCTCTTAGTGCAGTTCGATCATATATATCGGGTCGGGCGGAATATCCTGCACTTCCCTAAATAGTCTTAATACACGATTTGGCATTTAGAATTCAACTACGTCGAGCCAAATGAGGGGAATACGTGAGGGCCCACTATACCAAGCTGCCTGATACCTTTGTGCCGCAAGATGATTGAAATGTGAATACGGCATCCAGCGTACCATAGCATCTGTCATCCCATCAAATTCCCTCCGGTAAAAAGATTTGGTTGTAATAGGGATATGTCTTCTTGCCTCTTTCACAGTATGCATTTTTCTTCTGTAGGCCCATACTCTTGCGCGGGGGAACAAATGATCGACCCGTCATGCATAATTAGACCTACCGAGTGACAGAGGTTCGTAGGCCTACATCGTGTCAAAAGATTTGAAGTTAAAAAACCAACAATATCAATTTAAATAAACATGAAGGTATAGAGACAATATAATACCTGAAGAAGGATTAAACACCTAGAAAAGCTTTTAGAGTCAAGGTGGGTTGTTTTATGTAAGCTGCGGAACAAACAAGCCAACACCGTAGCTCCCCATGCATAATCACTTACTTTATTAATATCCTTTAAAAATAAAAGATACCTCGCATATATGACGTCGCGGTTTACTGATGCAAATAATACATTTCCCAATATAAACATTATGTATGCTTTTGTGTAAGTCACAACAGTTTCCCAATCAACATCTACCAGAACTTGGCAAAAATGCCCCCTCGAGTATACACCTTCTCATCCCCCATAATATATTGACTAAATTTGCTATCAATAAAGTACTGTTTAGGGTAATGAAGTAATGTACATGTAATAGGATGCCCCATAACCGGTAATCCTAAAATGAAATGTACATTTTCAAGGATTTCATCAGTCGGGAAGTGAAATGTATTGGTCTCATTATGCCAACACTCCACTAATACTTCTATCAACAAAGTGTCTAATTGGTTACAGACATTAGTATTTGTAAATACCCTAAAATCCCAATCGCGTAATAATTCTTTTTGGGGGTCACTTAAAACCCACACTTCCAACGAACGTCCACTCTCATTGGTTCTTAATGATTTAATGTAATGGGGATTGTCCCATACGGCTGTTGAAATGTGGTTTAGTTGATCCCACAACAAAGTGTTGATAGTGGGTCCGGGATTGAATTTCATTTCTGTAAGTAACACAGCCAAAATAAAGATTTATCAACAACACAAACAACATAAAAATAACATAGATAAAGCACCATTAACTCTTAAAGTAAACAACCTATATATTTTTGGAGAAATGAACAAAAACAAACTAAACATCTATCAACTCTTAAAGTGTACAACATAGATTTTTAATGCACAAAAAATAAACTTCAAATTTGACATAAACACAACCATACATATATGTTGGAGGATTTGTCGAACTCCTTTTGATTTGTTGCTTTCGTCTCAAATTCGCTGCAACGATTGTCGCTTAAGTTGTTTGATTGCTTTGAAAAATATCAAATGGACAAGATGGAACAACTTAAAATTTTGTTTGGATGCAATATGGAACAACTTAAAATTTTGTTTGGAGTCAAGCCATCATTTTCTATACCTAGCGACCGCAGTATTAAACAACTGATGATTAATACCTTCAGCGGCGTCATTTTATCTACACCGTATTCAGTTATGTTTGAATTAAAATGGCACCGTATCCAATTATGTTTGAACTAAAAATGGCACCATATCATATTATTGAAAACGACGCAGTCCGACCTAGCAACTGTAGTATTAAACATATTCTACGCTCAAAGGTTATACCTCAAGTAAAAGTTTTATGGAGAAACCATGAAATTGAGAAAATGACCTGGGAGTTAGAATATGAAATAAAAATAAGGTATCCTCATCTCTTCGACATACCAGGTACGTACATCAATTTCAAGGGTGAAATTTCATAAAGAGGGAGTTGTAAGACCCCAACATTTATGAATAAAAATTTAGATTTCTCTAAATATTATTCTAAATAGTAAGATGATAAGTTATTAAATGCTATAGTTATGGGTGATATGTGCAAATTTTACAAAGTAAGCAAGTTGTTATAAAATATTTATTTTGTCGGGCAATATGCATTTGGTCGGGAAATATTATTTTTGTTGGGGAATATTCGAACGACGGCGCAATCATTAGTGGACCCCACAACGGAATAACTATCAGATAAAGAAAGCGACAAAATTAACGGTAAAATTTTTACCGTTAAACTGTTGAAATACGCGATGATAAAAGTAAAGTAATACGCGTTGTTGCATAGTAGCACTTGGTATTGCATAATATCTCTGATTATTGATGCTTACGTAAGAAGTCGCTCAATTTCATTCAATAATTGCCACAGTGGCTGCTGCATAGTATCTCATATTATTGATTCAATTATTGTTATAGTATCATCTACATAATATTTTATATTATTAAATTAATAATTGAGACGACACAGTTATTCATATTATTATTTGCATTATTGACAATGTCTAAAAAGTTCTGTCGAGAAAAGGGGTTAAGTTATTTAATTGCGCGCCAATAAGTAGAAATTCTTATCGAAAAGCTCCCTCTTTCTTGAGAACGATCTGATTGTCAATATTGTGAGTTATAATAATAATGATAAATAATTATTGAAAGATTAAAAATGTGTTGATTGAAGATAAGTGATTTGTGGTAGATATTTATTCAATTTTTAATATAAATAGAGGGGTTTGTCATGAAGCGTTTGTTGTAAGTTTGACTTATTATTCTATGGACCCCCATGTGCCAATTTATCAAATCGTCGGTAGACAGTTATCTCAATTTTTTTATTATTATTATAATAGTAATAAAACAGAAAACTTTTTATATAATACAAAATACTATTTTTAATATATATAAAGTTATTTATTTTATTAGAATATAAATAGAATATATTATAATATATATAAAATTTTTGTTTTATTAGAATATTTTATTGCACAATGATGAATAGTAAAGATCAGATTTTCGCCCGTGAATTCCTCCAAAATTTGACTGTTCATCCGTGATTAAATAGTGCCTTGTCATTCTCTTATAAATATGATGCTTAGTTAAGAAATAAAAATCACACCAGAATCAAAGAATCCTTCTTCTATAATATTGTGCGTATTTCTTTCTAGTATAAGAATATTTTTAGTGTAGCTAATAGTGCAGAATTTTCTCAAGATAATCTCTGCTATACCATTCAGATTTAATTTCCTATTAAGGTAAAGGATGTTATTTTCTTCATACTCATAAGAGTTATCATTCTGTTTCTTATTAATCTGTAGGAATAACATGTCTACGCGGATTACTGCATACCTGGTGAATAACCATTCGTATTCATTCTTTATTAAGTTGTGAAAATGATTTGTCTACGCAGATTAACGCATGACAGGTAAAAATCTATTTGTAGTTTCGTATATTCTTTCATACTCGTATTGGATATCATTTCTTTTATACTTGTCAAGGGATATCGTTTTCTTTCATATTTTTCTCCATTTATGGTATAAAATTATTGTTTGTTTCCATAATCTTATTGTGAAATGGTGAAAATCCTTGAAATTAGTAGAATATCCTTAATAGTTTACGCTTAATCTAATATCATTTCATTGGAATATTGGTCTGAACTTTCTTATTAAATTTTAATTTATTCATCCGGGGTACTATTCATGTCGCTATTCATCTGAGGTACTATTCATGTCGGGGTACTATTCATACGGGGTACTATTCACAACAGAATTTAGTTTCTTTTCTTTGTCCAAATTATCTTTGAAATTTGAATCTTAAATATTATTTTTGAATTTTACTCCACAATTGGTGATCATGTTGACAATTTGGACATTCTTAAACTCTGGATAAATTAAATTATAAATCTCTTATATTTATCATTGATCTCACTTGATTCATTCTTTATATCATTGTCATCATCCTCATATGCTTATATTGTGGCAAAAGTCATCTTTGACTCATAGTGCAAAGATGGACTGTTAATATATTGGTACGATTATGATCAGAAATTGTGTATTGGTATAATTATGACCTTTAATGTTACAAATAAAGGTTTATGGTGAAAGTCTTCTTTGGCACATAGTGCATAGATGGACAGGTGTTTGGCATGATCATGACCACTAGAAATTCAAACGAATATCTTTCGCCCGTAGTGCATAGATAATTCGTTGATTTGAAATAACTACTGATTGATGTTACAAGGATAAAATATTGATGATGAACTTTTAAACCATAGAAGATAGTAGGCATCATTCTCTACTTGACTCTTTTGATGGATTGATATTTTTGCTGCAGTTGTTGATCTAAAACTTGTTGTCTATTGTATTCTATCAGATTTTTTCCCTATTGAAGGCTAAAGATAATTTATTCTATATTATCTTAGTCATAATATTCTTTATTGGGCTAGTTGAGGTCGCCCTTTTCTTTCATTCTTCTCTTCAGGAAATGAGATTATAGCTGAGACTAGTTGGGGAGTGGAGTGATGGTCCAAGATGGTTACTATAGTAGCCCTCACTATTCTATAAAATAGTGTGACAATAATTGTAAAGAGGACTTTATTTGAGTTTAAATATTGCCTACAAGACAATATTTGTATTGAAACTCAAAGCTTATGTTTTGTCATATTTTATACCACAGTTAATAGTTATATATAAGAAATTTGTATTTGAATTCTGTACCATTTATTTGGCGACTCAGAATAGGTTGTGTAGACCTATTTTGGGGGCATCACAATTTTCTTTCATACTTTATATTATGTAAGTGATATTATTTCATTTCATATTAGTAAATTTAAACTTACTAAGGTAAGTATTGCTTCTATAATTCCTAAAATGATTAAAAATTCCTTGAGCTTTCCGCTTCATCTAATATCATTTTACTGAAATATTGGTCTAAACTTTCTTATTAAATTTTAATCTTTTTGGGAAACTATTCATCCGTGGTACTATTCATATCAGAGTACTATTCATCCGGGGTACTATTTATGCCGAAGTACTATTTATCCGGGATACTATTCATTCCAGAGTACTATTCACGATGGAATTTAGTTTATTTTCTTTGTCCAAATTATCTTTTGAAATTTGAATCTTAAATATCATTTTTGAATTTTACTCCATAATTAGTGATCATGTTGACAATTTGGATATTCTTGAACTCTAGTTAAATTAAATTATAAATCTCTAATATTTATCATTGATCTCTCTTGATTCATTATTTATATCATTGACATCATCCTCATATTTATATTATGGTGAAAGTCATCTTTGGCCCGTAGTGCAAAGATGGACTGTTGATTGGTATGATTATGACCAGAAATTATATATTGATATAATCATGACCTTTAATGTTACAGATAAAGGTTTTGTGGTGAAAGTCATCATTGGCTCATAGTGCATAGATGGACAGGTGTTTGACATGATCATGACCACTGGTGATACAAACGATTATCTTTTGCATAGTGCCTAGATAATTCGTTGATTGGAAATAATTATTGAATGGTGTTACAGAGATAAAATATTGATGATGAACTTTTAAATCATAGAAGATAGTAGACATCATGCTCTACTTAACTCTTCTAATGGATTGCTATTTTCGCTGCTGTTGTTGATCTAAAACTTATTGCCTATTGTATTCTATCAGATTTTTTTCTGTTGAAGACTAAGGATAATTTGTTCTACATTATCTTAGTCATAATATTTTTTACTGTGCTAGTTGAGCTCACTATTTTCAATATGATATTGAATGCCTCTCATGGGCAGCAACTCATCCGGTCCTTTCAACAATTCATCAAGTCACTGCTCCATCTCCTTCGGAACTGATTTCTCCTTGTTGTCTAGCTCGTCTTTGACTTTCATGCCAAAAATCACCTTCGACTCTCGTGCATCAACCAAGAAGTCCCCATGGCTAAAACACTCAACATGTTCTTTGACGTAAAAGAAGGAACATAAATAGTAGGCATCACAACAACCTTCTTTTTATTCCACCAAAATATAATAACATTCAGTCTACTTTTATGTGTTACATCAACATCATGCTGCCACAGATGGCCCAATAACACATGACAAGCATTCACAACAACTACATCACAAGCCATCTTATCTCGATAATATTTTCCAAAACAATAATTCTACACCGACCGGGTTTTGACGACATTTTAGTGACCGGCTGATGTGGTTGTGCCACATCAGTATGTGAGAGAAATTGAAAGAAAAAAAAAAGAAGGGTCAATATCAATTAGTAGTACAGCTCTCTCTCCCTTTACCAATATCATACTCTCTCTCCCGCTTTACCAATATCAGTCGCCATCTACAAATTTCCGCCCAAAATCAGAAGCAAAATCAGCAACAAGAGAGGTATGTATACAAATATTGTATATATGATGTACGAATATTGATGATATATGTATATATTTTTGCCCTAAAACTGATTTCAAGATTTTGAAACCCATTCGTTCCATGATGCTCTTCTTCTCCCTGTTTGCTTCACAAAATCTCACTTTTATCATAGTTTCATTTTTTTTTCATGGTCCTGTTGCAGAAAGTTATTCGCTTTGTGCTATTGAGTCTGTCGTTCGAAATATGAGTTTTAAGCTGCAAAAATCTAATTATTTCAAGGTGTGTTAGTTGTATCTAGATGCTGAAATGCACTTTATATTTAGCCTCTGTTTGGCTCTAAGAAAATAAAATGCCTCTGTTTGAAGAGAGATTGTACATATTGTGGGTTAAATTGTCGAGAATCCCCTGATGCTATATAAATTTTATCTGGCCAACAAGAGGTGCTGAATATAAAGTGCATTTCAACATCTATATACAACTAACACACCTTGAAATAATCAGACTTTTGCAGCTCAAAACTCATATTACGAACGGCAGACTCAATAACACAAAGCGAATAACTTTCTGCAACAGGACCATGAAAAAAAAATGAAACTATGATAAAAGTGAGATTTTGTGAAGCAAACAGGGAGAAGAAGAGCATCATGGAAAGAATAGGTTCAAAATCTTGAAATCAGTTTTAGGGCAAAAATATGTACATATATTATCAATATTCGTACGTCATATATATAATATGTGTATGCACACCTCTCTTATTGCTGATTTTGCTGGATTTTGCTTCCGATTTTGGGCAGAAATTTGTATATGGCGACTGATATTGGTAAAGCGGGAGAGAGAGTGTGATATCTATAAAGGGAGAGAGGAAACCTGAAGTTGTTGTACTACTAATTGATATTGACCCTTCTTTCTTTTTTTTCTTTCGCTTTCTCTCTCATACTGATGTGGCACAGCCACATCAGCCGGTCACTAAAATGTCGCCAAAACCCGGTCGGTGTAGAATAAAAAAAATAGGCACTTCACATACTTCAGTTACCTTGATTGACGGACCCTTCTTTATATAACCAATCTGATAACAATAAGTCTGGGCAGACAGGAAATATGGACCGGAAAATTGGATCGGTCCAATTTTTTTTATTTTTTTTTTATTTTTTTATTGTGACTTTTAAAAAATGTATAGTATTTATTCCAACAGTAATTTTTATAAAATATAGTGTTTTAGGTGTAATTTGGATACACATACAAATACAGGGTTATACAGACTGTATAACCCTGTATTTGTATGTGTATCCAAATTACACCTAAAATACTATATTTTATAAAAATTACTGTTGGAATAAATACTATACATTTTTTGAAAGTCACAATTAACAAAAAAAAAAAAAAAAAATTGGACCGGTCCAATTTTCCGGTCCAATCTCCCTGTCTGCGTAGCACTACTCATCTGATAAGGGTTAGGAAGTCAAGAAGTAGGAAAATTCATCAAATGTTCCACCACTACCTTGGATATTATATTCTCGCAACGACCAATATCAATGATCAAACTGTAAACTTTCTTATTTATTGAGCATTGTGACTGGAATATTCGATTTCGCTGGGTAGGTTCCTCCTGCTTAGGAGACAACAATAACCTAAGAACGACAAGATTAAGCGGGTTCCTTTCTTCATAAGCTAACTTAACGTCTTCTAAATCTGAATTATCCCACTACTGCTCCTCCGGTGGATCATCTGACTCATGCTCTTGATTTGCATATGCCACTTTGCCACTGCGTTGCTCCCTATCATGACGGGGCTTGGAACACTGGTTTAAGCGATCACTTGATTCCCCAAACCTATAGCACTTTTCTCCGCTTGACTTGACATACATATTATTTTTAGCACGATTGACCCCCTCTGTAACCTATATCGGAACAATATTTTTGGGTCGACGTCATCACTGGAACTAAGTAAATTAGAAGCTTTTACTCCTGAAATTATTATATGAATGATTTTGGTTTTACTGTCTATTGCTATTCAACTTCTCTGCTTTTAAAGTTAGATGACGCGCCTCATCCAAAGTATAAATTTGTTGCATCCCTATTCTGGACTGAATATTCAAATAAAGCCCGTTCACATACCTCGTCACCTGTTTCGCAAATTACAACGGGCCTGTAACTGTAGAAATTACTCTGTATACGCATTAACTGTCTGCGAATTCTGAACACAACCCGGAAACTGCTGGAACAAATATTGTTGATAATCAGTGGGTAAAACCATGTTATGCAACACAACTCAGGCCAAGCGCGAATCGAATCTTTCCCTTTACTATGCCTAGTTTTTTGCAAGTGTCTCCACCAGACAGATGTTCCCCCCTTCAATTTATACGCTACCAAACCAACTTTCGTATGATCAGGAATATCCATCAAATCAAAGAAAGTCTCGACTTCATGCATACAATCTAAAAATCCCTCTATATCCAAAAAACTACAAAAATTAGGGATCTCAGCCTTTACCTAATTATAATCAGTTTCGTTATGCTGACCGAAAACACCATAGCGATCCAAGTCTCTATTACAACCTACACCACGACCAATCACACGATCGCCTCTGCCACCTCCACAATTTGGTTGGTCTGTCCTCATACTCTCTTCAGCGCTCGACTTGTTATCATCATTAAATTATACACCATCAAGATAGGGTTCTGCACCACCATCGTGATTGTGTGCATTCACCAATTTGTTGATGCGATCTCCAACTAATTCAATTATTGTATACCGCCAACTTGTTGCTGCATGTTGTCTACCGACTCTCGAGTAGGCTGTTTGAAGCCCGAAAATGCATGGGAAATATCTATCTGGGTGGTCTAAAGTTTTTCTGATTTTTATGAACTTGCGAATTTTTAAGTAATTTTGTTGCTTATTATCAAGGGTTTCTGGCTTATTCGGTACTATCACTACAAGGAAAAAGACTAATTCCGACGGACTTATTTCTGACGGACTGGATTCCGTCAAATTTAGCTTAATTCCGAGAGAATAATATGTCCGTCTTATGTTAGTCGAAAATAGTACGGCGCCAAGCTTCCCGCCATAGCGAAATATAATATCGACGGAACAAGAATTATTTTTGAGGGAATTCCGTCGGAGTTACGTTATTTCCGAGAGACTTAACTCTGACGGAATTTCCGTCGAAAATAACCCTAAAAACCTATTTCCCTGTCTTCTTCTCCAGTGCCTCTCATTTCATCTAACTCTCTCCCTCTCTCTTCCATTCTCACACACTCTCTCTCTTCCAATAGCACCCCCACTCCCAATCCCCCCCCACCACCCACCAACCCACCCACCCCTTCTCTCGGTTCCCGCTCACCCTCTTCCCCTGGTACCCCCTGCCCCCACACCCCCATCTCCCTGCCACAGCCCCCTCCCCTACCACCGACCCCCCAACTCCGGCCACCTGGTATACAGTACTTCAATCCATTCATTTCTATATCCGATTCTCATCAGTTTATTTCAAGGTATGTATATATGAAATTTGATTTGGGTATGAATAATTGGTCTGAATTGATGACTGAAATGGGTAAATTGGTTTCAATTTGGTTATATATGTTCTGAGATTTGGGTTTGATGTATCAGAGTTATATATATATATTATGATATGTTTCTATAATTAATCTGATTTGGATATTTGTGTTGATTAATTGATAATATAAACTACTAATGTTTCTATAATTAATCTGATTTGGATATAAATTGATGATATTATGTTATATTTAGTTATAATCTGATTTGGAATGTTCTATTTCTTGATTTGGATTTCAAATTGTATAATATTTGCTATTTCTGTTAGAATTCGGACGGAATTTTTGTTAGAATTTTTTAATTACAAAATTACCTTTTAGTATATTTATTTATTATTTAATTAGTTTTCCAATAAAATAAAAATAAAATAAATAAAATAAAATTCAAATAAATTCCTAAAAAATAAAATAATTTAACATAAAATAAATAAAAAAATAAAACAAAGCAAAATAAAAAAATAAAAAAAAACAAAAATAAAAAAATGAAATAAAATGAAAATAAATTACTAACAAAATAAAATAATTTAACATATAATAAATTACAATAAAATAAAATAAATAAAATAAAATAGTGCTCAATAAAATTAAAATAAAACAAATAAAATTAAATTAAAATAAATTACTAAAATAATAAAATAAGATAACATAACAAAAAATAAAGCCCACACGCGGAAGGATTCTAGCATGTCTCCCGCAGCATTAGTTATACGGGTAAGACTAATAGAAATTTATCTGATATAAATATTAATATTAGGTAGTTGATATAAAGATTTCATTAATGTTTAATGTCATAAAATAAATTACAGGACCAATTTCAGTTGCTCCGGGACCAGCGTATAGCTGAGTTGGAGGCTGCCAGGGGGGTGCTGAGTCGTTAGATTCTACCATTCCTCCGATCGAGATTGTATTTGTGACGCCCTCAAAATTAGGAATACATCACCCATCTTGGGTCGTCAAATACATGGTACAGAATACAAATACAACTTACTAATACAATCATCGTGTACAGTACGACAAAACATAACTGTGAGTTTGAATATAATTATTATCTACTAGAGACTATACAAACTCAAAAGAAGTCCTCATTACAATTATAGTCACACTATTTAATAGAATAGTGAGGACTACTAATACTATCATCTGGTCCATCACTCCGTTCTCCGACTCGTCCCAGCTATATTCTCATTTCCTGAAGAGAACAGTGAAAGAAAGGGTGAGCTCAACTAGCCCAGTAAGAAATATTATGACTAAGATAATGCAGAATAAATTATCATTAGCCTTCAACATTGTTAAACAGATAAAATATAACAAACATCAAGTTTAACTGCAGCGGAACAAGCAATCCATTAAAAGAGTCAAGTAGAGAATAAAATCTACTATCTTCTATGATTTAAAAGGTTTTTTAACACTGTTATCACAGGGACTCAGCTTAATAAAATAATCTACATCATCGAATCACCCCTGCACTACGCCCAAGGATATTCGTGTATTCATTAATGGTCATGATCATACCAACAACTGTCCATCAATGCACTACGGGCCAATGAGGACTTTTACCACATCATTTGTAACATTACGGTCATGATTATACCGAATAATCCCTGGTCATAATCATACCAAGTCCATCTATGCACTACAGACCACAGATGACTTTCAACATTTTATAAACATGAAGATGATGACAATGATATAAGAATTCAATAAAATAAGTTCAAGAATTAATTTATCCAAGAATTAACAACGTCCAAATTGTCAACATGATACTGCTTTGTGGAGTAAAATTCAAGAATGCTTAGAAGAATATTTTCATGAAAAGATACTGGATGAAACGCAATTATCAAGGATATTCCATAAATTTCATGGAGTATAGAAGTCAAAACTTAACCAACTGAGTATAATAAAGAATGGAATAACAAAAGAAATCATCATGCATGCGATAGACCGCACAGACAGGTTATTCCAACAGAATAATAAATAATGGAACCAGGTCCGGTGTAAAACACACAGACAGGATGTTCCAACAGAATAATAATAAAGACGGAACCAGGTCCGGTGTAAAACACACAGACAGGATGTTCCAACAGAGTAATAATAAAATCGGAACCAGGTCTGGTGTAAAATACACAGACAGGTTGTTCCAACAGAATAATAATAAAAATGGAATCAGGTCCGGTGTAAAACATATAGACAGGATGTTCTAACAGAATAACAGAAGAATGTCATCAAGTATAGGGTAGACCGCGTATACAGGTTATTCCAACAGAATAATAAGAAATGGAATAACAACAGTTCTCTTCATGAATAAGAAAGAATAACACCCCTTACCGTTTTAAAGAAGAACTGAAATAAGGAAGTAGTTAAGTAGCAGAATACTTTTCTTCTCTCTCTCTATAGTTTCTCTCTATAGTTTCTCTCTCTAGAGTTCAGTGAATTCGTAAGAAATAATGAAGGAATGAGCTACTATTTATAGAAAAATAGAATGCATAGTAACTAATCCATGAACAGTCCAGATTGATTACTTTAATCTGACGGTCCATATTTAAAGAAAAATCTTTTAAATAAAATATAATATATTCTATTTATAGAATAACTTTAATAAAGTATTCTGTTTCATATAAAAAGATGTTTCTGTTTTATTACGTTAATAATACGAATAAAACAAAACTTCATTATCGCTAAATAATTCATATTATTAACTCACAATAATTGAATCAAACAGAGTGACATCTCACATAAGCATTAATAATCAATACCGTGTGCTACTATTCAACCACACGTATTACTGTACTTTTACTACCGAGTAGTTCAACAGTATCAACGGTAAAACTTCCGCCGTTATTTTTAATAAAATATTTTTGTCGTTTTCTCAATCCGACAATAATTCCGTTGTGGGGTCCACCAATGATTGTGCCGTTGTACGAATATTCCCTGTTAAAACGAATATTCCCCGACCAATCGAATATTATATAACAACTTGCGTACTTTGCAAAATTTATAAATATTACCCACAACTATAACATTATATCAAATTAACTCCATAATATTCAAAAATAATATTTATAGAAAATTTATCTTTTTTTATAAAAGTTGGGGTCTTACAACCTCCATTTCTTATGAAATTTTGCCCTCGAAATTAGGGTACGTACCTGGTATGTCGAAGAGGTAAGGATACCTTGATTTTATTTCAGATTCTAACTCCCAAGTCATTTCCTCAACATCGTGGTTTCTCCACAAAACTTTGACTTGAGGTATAACCTTGGAGCGTAGAATATGTTCCTTCTTATCCAAGATTTGAACAGGAACTTCTTCATACGTCAAATCTTCTGCTATTTCGTCCGGTTCTAACTCAATAATGTGGTTCGGGTCTTCCACATATTTACGTAACATGGATATGTGAAAAACGTTATGAACACGAGACATACTTGGCGGTAAAGCGAGTCTATAAGCCACAGTTCCTACTCGATCGAGGATTAAAAATGGACCGATGAATCGAGGATTGAGCTTTCCTCTCTTTCCAAATCTCGTAACTCCTTTCCATGGAGCAACACGTAAGAACACATGATCTCCTATATCAAATTCCACGTCCTTTCGATGAAGATCAGCATAACTCTTTTGTCGATCTTGTGAGGTTTTTATACGTTGTCGGATCGTTTGAATCTTTTCTGTAGTCATACGTACCAACTCCGGTCCCAACAACGTTGCTTCACCCACCTCATCCCAGCATACTGGAGAACGACATTTTCTTCCATACAATGCTTCGAATGGAGCCATGCCAATACTTGCTTGATAACTGTTGTTGTAGGAAAACTCCACCAATGGTAAGAACTTGTCCCAACTTCCCTTGAAGTCAAGGACACAGAGTCTTAATAAATCTTCTAGAGTTTGAATAGTCCTCTCTGATTGTCCGTCCGTCTGAGGATGATATGCCGAACTAAATCGTAAATCCGTGCCCATAGCTTTTTGTAAACTAACCCAAAATCGTGAAGTGAATCTTGGGTCTCGATCAGAAACTATGGATACTGGCATACCATGCAGTCTTACAATCTCGTTTATGTACATACGAGCAAGACGTTCAAGTGTATAAGTTTCTCGTATCGGTAAGAAATGAGCAGACTTGGTCAATCTATCAACAATGACCCAAATCGCATCTATACCTTGAGAAACCTTAGGAAGACCGGTAACGAAATCCATGGTAATGTGCTCCCACTTCCATTCTGGAATTTCAAGTGGTTGCAATGGACCTTTTGGTACTTGATGCTCCGCTTTGACTCGTTGACAAGTTAGACACCTTGAGATAAACATCGCTATCTCTCTCTTCATATTGCTCCACCAAAATGTATGACGAAGATCATGATACATTTTGGTACTTCCAGGATGGATTGCAAACGGTGTGTTGTGCGCCTCCATCATGATTTCATACTTTAAATCAGGGTTGTTAGGAACACAAAGTCTGGAGTTGACTCGAAGTATTCCTTCTTCATCGATTCTTGCTTCCGGCATAGCACCTTCTTGCACTTTCTTCCTCATACGCATCAGCTCCAGGTCTTTAACTTTATCGATTAAAGTCGGTTCTACTCGTATATTCGCCATCATCACATGGGTCCCTGGAGTCTTTAACTCTATCTCCATCCTTTGCAAGTCACACAAAATGGGCCTTTGTGTTGACAATATCGCACTCGTACTTGCATATGATCTTCTACTCAATGCGTCAGCTACCACGTTCGCTTTTTCAGGATGGTATTGAATGGTATGATCATAATCTTTCAACAGTTCAAGCCAACGTCGTTGTCGCATGTTGAGTTCCTTTTGAGTGAAGAAATATTTGAGGCTTTTATGATCCGTAAAGATCTCCACCTTCTCCCCATACAAGTAATGCCTCCAAATTTTAAGTGCAAAGACAACAGCTGCCAACTCTAGATCATGAGTAGGATAATTCCTCTCATATTCCTTGAGTTGTCTTGATGCATAGGCTATGACTTTTCCATGTTGCATGAGAACGCATCCCAACCCTTTGCTCGAAGCATCACTGTAGATGACAAATCCCTCCGAGCCAGATGGTATTGTTAGAACAGGTGCTGAAATGAGTCTCCTCTTGAGTTCTTGAAAACTCTTCTCACATTCTTCGCTCCAACCGAACTTTGTATCTTTTCGAGTCAGCTGAGTTAATGGAGTAGCGATTCGAGAAAATCCTTCCACGAATCTCCGATAATAACCAGCTAAACCAAGAAAGCTACGTACTTCGGTCACTGATTTAGGTTGCTCCCAGCTTTGAATAGCTTCAATCTTTGCCGGGTCAACCGATATTCCACGACTTGATACTACGTGCCCAAGGAATGCTACCTCCTCCAGCCAGAACTCGCATTTCTTCAACTTGGCATAAAGCTTGTATTCACGAAGCTTTTGGAGTACCAGCCTCAAGTGTTGCTCATGATCTTCACGGCTTTTGGAATAAATAAGGATGTCATCAATAAAGACGACCACAAAGTGATCCAAATATTCCTTGAATACCCGGTTCATCATATCCATGAAGGCAGCAGGAGCATTAGTCAATCCAAAGGACATGACTAGGAATTCATAATGCCCGTACCGAGTTCTGAAAGCCGTCTTTGGAATATCCTCAGTTCTAACCTTCAGCTGATGATATCCAGAACGAAGATCGATCTTTGAAAAGAATTGTGCTCCTTGCAACTGGTCAAACAGGTCATCAATACGTGGCAATGGGTACCTGTTTTTGATGGTGACATGATTCAACTCCCGATAATCAATACAAAGTCGCATACTTCCATCTTTCTTCTTCACGAATAGCACAGGAGCACCCCAAGGAGAAGTACTAGGACGAATAAAGCCAATGTCTAACAATTCCTGCAGTTGGATCTTTAACTCCTGAAGTTCAATAGGAGCCATTCGATATGGGGCTTTGGAAATGGGTTTTGTACCAGGTTCAAGGTCGATACAAAATTCAATTTCACGCTCTGGGGGTAGGCCAGGAAGTTCTTCAGGGAATACGTCAGGGAATTTATTAACAATAGAAATATCATTCAAAACTGACGTATTTTTGTTTAGATCCGTGACATGAGCTAAGAAAGCTTGACATCCATTTTTCAATAAACGAATAGCTTTATGGCTTGAGATGACAGCGATTGATTTTAATGGTTTGGTTGCTTGAATTCGCATAATAGGTCGATTAGGAATATGAAAGCTAACAACCTTACGAAAATAATCAATTTTTGCATGATGAGTAGTTAACCAATCAATCCCTAGAATCACGTCAAATGCAAGTATTTTTAATGAAATAAGATCGACAGGTAATGTGTGGGTACCAACTTGAACCAAACAAGACTTATAAACCGTGGATGTAATGAAGGTTTCTCCCAATGGAGTTTCAACAGATAAGTCAAAGTCTAATTTCTCCGGAGTCAAATTTAATCGATGAGCGCAAGTAGGAGAAATAAAAGAATGGGTAGAACCGGTATTAAATAAAGTATAGACTTCATTAGAGTTTATGATAAGCTTACCCGTGATGACCTCATTCGGGTTCCTTGCTTTCTGGGAGGTCACAACAAACGCTCTCCCTTGCACTACCGATTTTGACTTTTCTGGGACGGCCTTTGGTGCCTCCATCTTGGCTGAACTTGTTTTTGGTAAACGATAAAATTGAGCTAAATGACCTTCTCTTCCACAATTATAACATGCTTTAGACGGCATCGCGCAGTTTGGACTGATGTGCCCCTCCCCTCCGCATTTGAAACATATGATAGGTGGTCGTTCTCCTTCCTTAACAACAGGTGCTGGTGCTGACGTCTTTCCATCATTGTTGAATCTCCTCTTCTTGAAATGACCATTCTTATTTTTTGGCCCTGATTACCACCGAAGTGGTTACCATTTCTGGTCTGTTGATTCTCTCCACGCTTGTTGTCACCGCTTCGATGACTGCTCTCACTGGTATTATCATTTTGACGACTGCTCTCTTTTGGTTGCGTTGACTCGTTATCGCGCTCCACTAACTGAGCCCTATTCACAACATCTGAATACAAACACAGTTTATGAGAAATAAGATGTTGACGTATCTCAGATTTCAAACCTCGCAAAAACATTCGCGTCATTCGCTCTTCATTATCCACCAAGTGGGACGCAAACCGGGACAACTCAGCAAATTTAGCCTCATACTGCGACACGGTCATATTATTCTGCTCCAATTTGATGAACTCCACCTCCTTCATGTGACGAACACTTTCGGGAAAGTATTTGTCATTGAACAGCTCTTGGAACTTCTCCCAAGACATCTTCAGTGCGGCAGGTTGAGTACGCTTAATCGATTCCCACCAGTAATCTGCCTCTCCTCGCAACATAAAGGCGGCAAAGGGAACCTTTTGCTCCTCGGAGCATCCCAAGACATCAAATATCTTGGTGATCTGCTTTATCCATGTTTCCGCTATAAGTGGTTTTGGCTCTCCCTTAAACTCCGGTGGTCCCAGCTCCTTGAACTGTTTAGCGGTGACCGTCCGAGAGTTTTCAGTGTTTCCACCTATATTTTGGACAGGAGCCGCTCTCGCCTGCTGTTGCATGAACTGCATAAAGCTTCTGAACATTCCATCATTCATCATCTGGTCAGTGTTGTTGTTTGCATGAGGATTGTCACCTTCCTGATGCACATTATCCTGATTATTGATATGTGGTGAATCAACAGTCGCCTGTGCTCCATTGCTATTCTCAACATTCTCAGATGCCATTTTCAGATACTGCCACAAAATAAAAGTTAATTGATATGTCATATATTATCCTTATATTATGACCGACCAATTAAATACCATGCAAATAAACTTAGGTAGGTCATACTAGCGAAGGAATTCCCCGTCTCTCCCCTCCTAGTTCTATTCTCACATCTTAGCCAGGGATCATATCCCTAAGCTCTGATACCAACTGTGACACCCCCAAAATTAGGTATACATCACCCATCTTGGGTCGTCAGATACATAGTATAAAATACAAATACAACTTACTAATACAACTGTCGTGTACAATACGACAAAACATAACTGTGAGTTTGAATACAATTATTGTCTACTAGAGACTATACAAACTCAAAAGGAGTCCTCATTACAATTATTGTCACACTATTTAATAGAATAGTGAGGACTACTAATACTATCATCTGGTCCATCACTCCGTTCCCCGACTCGTCCCAGCTATATTCTCATTTCCTGAAGAGAACAGTGAAAGAAAGGGTGAGCTCAACTAGCCCAGTAAGAAATATTATGACTAAGATAATGCAGAATAAATTATCATTAGCCTTCAACAGTGTTAAACTGATAAAATATAACAACATCAAGTTTAACTGCAGCGGAACAAGCAATCCATTAAAAGAGTCAAGTAGAGAATAAAATCTACTATCTTCTATGATTTAAAAGGTTTTTCAACACTGTTATCGCTGGGACTCAGCTTAATAAAATAATCCACATCATCGAATCACCCCTGCACTACGGCCAAGGATATTCGTGTATTCATTAATGGTCATGATCATGCCAACAACTGTCCATCAATGCACTACGGGCCAATGAGGACTTTTACCACATCATTTGTAACATTACGGTCATGATTATACCGAATAATCCCTGGTCATAATCATACCAAGTCCATCTATGCACTACAGGCCACAGATGACTTTCAACATTTTATAAACATGAGGATGATGACAATGATATAAGAATTCAATAAAACAAGTTCAAGAATTAATTTATCCAAGAATTAACAACGTCCAAATTGTCAACATGATACTGCTTTAAGGAGTAAAATTCAAGAATACTTAGAAGAATATTTTCATGAAAAGATACTGGATGAAACGCAATTATCAAGGATATTCCATAAATTTCATGGAGTATAGAAGTCAAAACTTAACCAACTGAGTATAATAAAGAATGGAATAACAAAAAAAATCACCATGCATGCGATAGACCGCACAGACAGGTTATTCCAACAGAATAATAAATAATGGAACCAGGTCCGGTGTAAAACACACAGACAAGATATTCCAACAGAATAATAATAAAGACGGAACCAGGTCCGGTGTAAAACACACAGACAGGATGTTCCAACAGAATAATAATAAAATCGGAACCAGGTCCGGTATAAAACACACAGACATGATGTTCCAACAGAATAATAATAAAAACGGAATCAGGTCTGGTGTAAAACACACAGACAGGATGTTCCAACAGAATAACAGAAGAATGTCACCAAGTATAGGGTAGACCGCATATACAGGTTATTCCAACAGAATAATAAGAAATGGAACAACAACAGTTCTCTTCATGAATAAGAAAGAATAACACCCCTTATCGTTTTAAAGAAGAACTGAAATAAGGAAGTAGTTAAGTAGCAGAATACTTTCTTCTCTCTCTCTATAGTTTCTCTCTATAGTTTCTCTCTCTAGAGTTCAGTGAATTCGTAAGAAATAATGAAGGAATGAGCTGCTATTTATAGAAAAATGGAATGCATAGTAACTAATACATGAACGGTCCAGATTGATTACTTTAATCTGACGGTCAATATTTAAAGAAAAATCTTTTAAATAAAATATAATATATTCTATTTATAGAATAACTTTAATAAAGTATTCTGTTTTATATAAAAAGATGTTTATGTTTTATTACGTTAATAATACGAATAAAACAAAACTTCATTATCGCTAAATAATTCATATTATTAACTGACAATAATTGAATCAAACTGAGTGACATCTCACATAAGCATTAATAATCAATACCGTGTGCTACTATTCAACCACACGTATTACTGTACTTTTACTACCGAGTAGTTCAACAGTATCAACGGTAAAACTTCCGCCGTTATTTTTAATAAAATATTTTTGTCGTTTTCTCAATCCGATAATAATTCCGTTGTGGGGTCCACCAATGATTGTGCCGTTGTACGAATATTACCTGTTAAAACGAATATTCCCCAACCAATCGAATATTATATAACAACTTGCGTACTTTGCAAAATTTATAAATATTACCCACAACTATAACATTATATCAAATTAACTCCATAATATTCAAAAATAATATTTATAGAAAATTCATCTTTATTTATAAAAGTTGGGGTCTTACAATATTATCTCGGGATGACGAGTTAAGACTATGGGTCGCGTCTTAGGATCCCCCTAGTAGTAGTACCAGCAAGTATCGAGTGTTGGGCCTACCGAGAATACCGGCGTATACATTACCTGGAGGTAATATTCTTTTTGCTATATAAGTTAATATAATTTAATTGCAAATATTATTTGTAATAATATATTTGTTTTCGCAGGCTCTGGCCAGCGCCAGCGTCCGAGAGCACCTGCTAGACCATCTCACACGGGCGCTGGCTTGGATGACCAGATTTTCCAGAGGGTCATGGCGGCTATGTCGGAGTCGTTTCATACGGATCCGGTTATCCGTCGTCAGGAGTTGCCTAGCCGAGCTCGCCTTCACCAGCTAGCGCAGGATATTGCAGCAGGGGCGACCGTCGAGAGTACGGGTATCCCGCAAGAGCAGTTTGTAGAGATACGCGACGATGTGCTCTGGTTGGTGGTTACCTTACTCTCTGAGGCTTTTGACCCGATAGGGAGTCAGCCCCCACTTACTCAGGTATTGTATTTATTTTAAGTTTATTAATTTTCATGTTATTTAATTTTCATACTGTCTATTTTGATTCTCTCATACGGACTAATGCGTTTTATTTTTGTTTGTATCAACAGGGTGACGCTACTATCGATGGTGATGGCGAGCAGGATTTTCGGACACCCGTGTTAGAGTTTATGCACTAGAGGCCAATTATTTGATATAATTGCTTAACATTTTGATATTATATTTGATTGAATAAATGAATAATTTTATTATGGTTTTATTTACTGCGTTATATAAATGTTAACATAATAAAATTCTTTAGAATAGTGATACAAATTATATAGTTTCAAGTATCTGACTTGAACATGAGATCATATAATTACAATTAGTATCATTGCTCTTAAATGTCCCTAGTCGAGTATCATTGTTGATGGGACAACAATGATACATTGAGACTAGTATGTGGATTGACTGATGACCAAATCTCATTGGTCATAAATATATAAGATATTAAGTCAATGCATAGGTACGTGTTAGAGAACGATGTACTGGACAAACCCACCATGAGAATTCTATGTGGGGCATTATGCGAAGTGTCATTAGCAATTCTCATATTGACAATGATGTAATGATCCTCCGACCTAAAATCACTATATTACTACACGAGAATTTATGTACTTTGATATCATCAAAGGTCACCTTTAATAGGGTGAACTATAAAGGTGATTATTGGGTACATCATGAATCGTGTGAGGAATATGAGTAATCTAGATGGAATTTAACCCTCCTATATATTAAGGGTGATATCCATAGGCCTCTTGATTGAGTAGAACTATGAAATGCATGGTCATGCTCAAATAGTGATTTGTTTTATATAGTATACTCATTGATCAAGAAAACTCAGATTAAATTATGAAGAGTATGACACATTCCATGACTCGAGTTTAATCTAGGATGTCAAGGTTAAAAGGATTAAATTACATTAAAACATTGGTCACGAAAAGGTTGCATCGAATCATCGATCTTATTATTACTTGGGTAGCAGTGATGCATTACTAGATGTCGCTCACTGTTTATAATTTTATAATATGATTTTAAAATTATTGCCAACGTAATAATAACATATAGGGTCACACACTTAGAACGTAATTAATGGAGAATTAATTTAAATTGAAAGATTTAAATATGTCAATATGATTGATAATATTTAAATTACAAATTTAAATTAATAGGATAATTTGTATATATGTATATTAATTAAGTGAGACTTAATTAATATATATATATATATATATATATATATAATTCGAATTTTACTGGAATTATGTTTTAATTAATTCCTTTTGATAGCAATATATATTTATGATATATCAGCCACTTTAGGAAATAATCAAAAACAAGACCCTAGCCGCTCTTAGAGAGAGACTAGAGAGAAAAACTTCAGAGAAATCTCGATCCTTTGTGGCTAGTATCGCGGCTCTTTTACAGCAGATCGTGTGACGGTTCGCGAGACGTTTGTGTGGATACCGTAGAGTCGTAGTTCGTTTGGATTGCGTTGGAGATTCGATCGTATCAATTCTAGCTTCTATAATCGGTATAAACTTCTAACCACTGAATTAATGTGTTTTTCACATGGATCCTATTTTAGGGTTTCAGAATTGGCTTTGAAAATTGTATATTCCGCTGCGTTTTCATTCCGAAATCCCTTATAACCCGAGCAACATTGTCGACCTCCGCCAGATGACTCTGATCCTACTGGTGGTAGTACTAGTTTAGGTTAATACACACACACACACACACACAGATATATATATATATATATATATATATATATATGTAGTGTCGTCTATCATATATCTGTATAGATGTTTTGTAGAACATTGTATAAGCACGTAGTGATAATTCGGCGCCATTTCATTGTTATCTATACATGATTATTGTTCTATATTTTTGTAGTTTAGTTTTGAAGTTTATATAAGTCATTTGTAGTTTATAAGTTTAGTTGTAGAACGTTGTATTATGGGTTGATTATGATATATATGTTGTTGTTGATTGTTGGATGTAGTTGTAATATGGGTTGAATATTATTGTATGTACTGTTGTGATAAACAGGTTTCAGGTACAAAAATGTGGTTTAAAAACCTTGAAAATGCAAAAGCAAAAGAAACCTTAAAAAAAATCTATTTCCGACGGAATAACCTAAAACCGACAGAACTTCCGTCTGAAATAATATATTTAATTAATTTCATAAAATGCTATTTATATAAATAATTTATTTTGCAAAACTTATTTCCGACGGATTTGTAGTTAATTCTGACGGATATTCCCTCGGAATTAAAAAGTGCAACTTTTTGCATTTGTCCACGTGGCAAGATGTAGTCGACGAATTTTTTCGACGAGATAAATTCCGTCGATTATATTTTATTTTCGACGCACTTTCTGTCAGAAATAAATCCCTCGAAATTATATAATTTTGACCGAATAATCGACGAAAATAAGATCGACGACATTATATTCACCCGAATTTCCGACGAAATATTCCGTCGAAAATAGCCAGTTTTCTTGTTGTGTATTTAATCATTGTTAAGGTTACGTTTTCGATTAACTTCATTATTATTATCTTGATACAAGTCGCCTATTCTACAACCTCTATCATATATAATTTCTGTTTGCTAATTGAATTCATGTGATCCTTTTAGTGTTTTCACTGTTTCAAAGGTAGTTTTTATCGAAAATAGAGAGAGAAATATTGAGAAACAATGGCTTAATGTTTTCATTGATTAAGAATGAATATATATATATATATATATATATATATATATATATATATATATATATATATATATATATATATATATATATATATATACAAGATTGAGTGTTGCCCAAGTACCTAAATAGGAAACTATCCTAGAATTATGAGATTACAATTAATTACAAGGATACTAATTGCTAGAGTTATGGGATTACAATTAATTACAAGGATACTAATTGCAAGAATTATGGGATTACACTTAATTACAAGGATATTACAATATGTTGTATTTAATTATCTAATATGCCCCCTCAAGATGGAGCTCATGTGGAGAGTCCAATCTTGGTCTTCAAGAACTGAAGGCGAGTGCGAGGGAGAGGTTTGGTCAAGATATTGGCTAATTGATCTTCGGAGGAAACATGGGTGACACGTTAAGCTCTAGTTTGTACTTCATCCCGAATAAAATGATAATCAATCGCAACATGCGTCATTTGTGAATAGAAGAAAGGATTGGAACATAGATGAGTTGCCCCAACATTGTCACAATATATAATCGGAGCAGCAGAAATAGAAACTCCAAGCTCAGATAAAAGAGAACAAATCCAACGTAACTCGGCAGCTGTAGCAGCAACAGAACGATATTCGGCTTCAGTGGAGGAGCGTGCAACTGTGCGTTGTTTCTTAGAGGACCAGGATATCGGATTGCGACCGAGGTAAACAATATAAGCACTGGTGGAGGTGTAGTCGTCCTTATTACCGGCCCAGTCAGCATCTGAGAAGACATGAAGAGATAAAGGTGTGTTGTGGTGCAATGCAAGACCATGATAAACTGTACCAGAAAGATAGCGAAGCAGGCGCTTAACAACATTCCAATGATCAGTAGTAGGTCGATGCATGAATTGAGACAACTTATTAATAGCATATACAATATCAAGGCGAGTGAAACATAAATATTGGAGACTTCCAACAACTGATCTGTATTCAGAAGGATCGGTCAAAGCAGTGCCAAAAAGAGCTGTAAGTGTGGGCTCGGTGGCAAGAGGAGTGGTGACAGATTTGGTGCCAGCCATATTTGTGCAAGCGAGAAGATCTGTGATATACTTCCGTTGAGAGAGAAGTAAACCAGTAGAAGTAGTTGCAACTTCAACACCAAGAAAGTAAGTCAAATTCCCAAGATCTTTGATGGAAAATCTTTTGCCAAGAAGATCAATAAAATGTTAAACTGTCGTGGTATTGTTTCCCGTAATAATTATGTCATCAACATACACAAGAAGATAGACTAGATTACTGCAGATGTTGAAGACAAAGAGGGATGTGTCTGCATGAGAGTTTGTAAATCCAGATGCGACAAGAAATTATCGGAGCTCATGGTACCATGCTCGTGGTGCTTGTTTGAGACCATATATAGCCTTGTGTAACTTGCACACATATGTGGGAGTATCACGATCAAGAAAACCCGGCGGTTGCGCCATAAAAATATCTTCAGAGAGATGACCTTGTAAAAAGGCATTGTTGACATCAAGTTGGTGAAGAGACCACCCACGACTTAGCAAGGTTGAGTACCAAGCGTATAGTGGTAGGTTTAACAACCAGACTGAATGTGTCATGATAATCAACACCATGACGTTGATGGAACCCTTTAGCAACTAGTCGCGCTTTGTA
Source organism: Panax notoginseng (assembly GCA_016801055.1). NCBI lineage: Eukaryota > Viridiplantae > Streptophyta > Magnoliopsida > Apiales > Araliaceae > Panax > Panax notoginseng. The sequence goes on from CM029022.1 coordinate 44,696,581, forward strand.
CCTGTCAATGGAGCCATCAGGTAAAAGTTTAATTCAAAAAATCCATTTACAACCAACAAGATTTTGCGTGGAATTAGGTGGGACAAGTTCTCATGTGTGACAACCCCAAAATAGGTCCATTCCATCCAACCTATTCTGAGTCGCCAAATACATGGTACAGAAAACAACTACAGCTTTATTACAACAATTGTCGTGCAAAATACAACAACACATATGCTGTGAGTTTGGATACAAATATATACCAAATGTGACTCATGTTCCAACCGTGGACATCACCTCACAATAACACCTTACATAAAGGTATAGTCAAAAACTGTTTTAGAAATTAGAATCTTTGGGAAGTGCTCAAGGAAACCTTCGTACATGGGAGGCCACGCGTCTAGGTTATGATAGATATCATATGGCCACAGAATAATCCTTGGTTGACCCAATAGACCTCAAAGAAAAACGAGAAGATTACTATCATATTCTTCCCAATGGTGAGTCTTCTCTTGACTTATCATTTTCTCCACTGTCTCTAATTGAGAATTATACTTCAAACAAACACCAAGATTATATAGGTAGTGCTCGTAGATATACTCAGCAAGTGAATGAGCACAACCCTGTCTTATGATGACACGAGGTTGTATGTCATTAGACATCTTGTATGATAGTGACAAAACACCCTTCCAACGTTGGGTTCGCCTCACCCTATTTTCTTCACCAAATATAACTACTAAATGATGACCACCGTTCTATTCCCTTGTTACCCCCGCTCGACCCAGCTACACTCTTATTACCTGAAAGGAATTGTGAAGCAAAATGGTGAGCACAACTAGCTCAGTAAAGAATATCATGACTAAAGATAATTAAATTATCAATAGCCTTCATCAATAATAAATCAGAGATTTAGAACATATGGTAAATGATAAAAATTTCAACCATAGTTGCAGCGGAACGAGCAATCCATTAGAAGAGTCAAATAGACCATAAAGTCTATTATCTCCTCCATGTTAAAAATCTACCAACAATGTTTTATCCATGTAACATCACTCATCAGTTCCTTTCCACAATCATATGAATAACTCATAATCATAATTGTGACTCTAAATTTTTCTTCGCACCCAGGACGAAGAATATTTTCATCACCTGTCTTTACCTGAAACATCAAATATCATAGTTATACCAAATCACATTTCCTGTTCATAATCATACTAATAAATCCATCTTTGCACTACGGCCAAAGATATTCATTTGTATCACCAGTTGGTCATGTTTATCTCAACATCTGTTCATCTTTGCACTACTGGCTAAAGATATTCAACAACATGTCATCTTTGCACTACGGGCCAAAGATATTCATCAACAATTCATTTTTGCACTACAGGCCAAAGATATTCCTCAACAGTTCATATTTGCACTACGGCCAAATATATTCATCAACAGTTCATATTTGCACTACAGGCCAAATATATTAATATCTCAAAGAAATATATAATCATTTCAGAATTTATATAAACAATAATTATAACCATGTTGATCAATTCACCTTTGCACTTAAGCTAAAGATATTCACTTATAAATTCAATGGTCATGATCATACCAGTCAACAATTCAACTTTGCACTACTGGCCAAAGAGAACCCATAGTCATGATCATACCAGAAATCTATCCATCTTTACACTCAAGTCAAAGAGAAATATCATCATTAGGATTATAAAAATGTTATATATGATAATAAAATCAATATAATCAACATATAGATTTAATCTCAAGAGTAATATTCATAAACCAACTATAATTTGGTCAGAAAAAGAAATCAATGTTGTCGTGAATAGTAACTCGTGAATAGTAACTCATGAATAGTAACTTATGAATAGTAACTCATGAATAGTAACTCATGAATAGTAAACTCGACACAAAAAGGTAGAAATTCTACAATAAAATACATACCAATATTTCGGTATAATGATATTGAAAGAATAATATTTCTTAAGCTTATAAACAATTTATTTAAATTGTTTACACTTTACTAAATAATGTATTTAATCATCATAAAATGCCAACTCTTAAGATTCCATCACCAATAACCAAAACCCTCATCAAAAATCTGCATATAACTCATATATGATTCTCAAGCCATAAAATCATATTTTCTAATTTTCTTACTTCACATAACATATTTAATTCATTTACTCATAACTAGACTATTTTCATGAAAAATATAAAATCAGTTCCAAAAATATTTCTTTTCTGAGATTTAGCATAATATAGTCCCATAGTGAACATATATTTTTCTCAGAATTTTTAAAAGTCTTTTACTATTTTTCATATGGCCAAAACAGCCGAATATTTAGACATTTATCAAAAATTATACTTTTATCTAAAAATTCTGAAATTCATAAAGCATACTTCTATCATATACATGTACTCCCAATAAAAATTTCACCAATTTTGGAGTTAACCACAAGGAATTATAAGCGGTTACTTTTAAAATAGTCTTTTCTCATAAAATTCACAACTCTCAATCTATACATCCAAAAATCACCATTTTTGGACACAATCAATAAAACTCATCAAAATATCATTTCAAATTTTTCCAGAATTTTTGAAGATCAGAGAAATTACGAAACTGAAAATCATAACAACCCTTAAAATCCATTAATATCCCTTACTATCCCTTACCTCAAAAGAGCAGCACTTCTGACTGGATATCGAATATGACGCTAAAGGAAACTTGAACTGATGAATATCAACTCACCAAGTATCTAAATACTCACAAAATATGCTTCATAATATAGAGAGAGAAAGAGAGAAAGCTTATGTTTCTGGTGTGATTTTTAATTCTAACTTAGCCCTCTATTTATAGGAAAATTTTGGTAGGTTTGACCTGCAACCTGATGGCTTTACCTGCTACTATTTCCACCCACCATATTTGAAATATAATTCAGTACATTTCTTCACCAACCACAAGTGGGGCCAACCAATTCTAGAATTTTCCACCAAAATGATAAACTCCGAAAATTCAACAATTTCTGAACCAGTCATCTCGTAAAATTCATAATAAATCATACGTTTATTTTTAACGGTTCAAAATTTGTGGGCATATACTCAACTTATATATGTATAACATATCCAAAAATTACCACGATCCAACGGTCGGATTAAAAATTATAACCCCCGCAAAATATCTCAAAAATCCTGATTTTTAATACCTCCATTCTGACAAAAATACAGATAAAACACCTCAACATTAACTCTTTCATTTTTAACCACAAAAATATATCCCTCATTTATATCCACATAAAATAAATATTTCCTTATCATATGAATCAATAATTAATTATTCACAAATAATATTACAGAATCACATTTATGACAACCAGGCCGTTCCCAGGAAAGAGGGGGCTTTCCAATAAGAATTTCTCCTTACTGGCGCGCAATTAAATGACCAAACCTCTCCTTAGACAGAACTTTCTAGACATTATCAATAATGTTATCTAATAATATTATTTAAATAATATGAATTATTGATCTGATAATGGAAAATACTGTGCAGCAACAATTATTGAAACAACAATAATATAAAATATCAACGCAACAATTATTGAATCAATAAAATAAAATATTGAACAGTAATTACTGTAACAATTATTGAGTAGTGCCTTCTTACGTAAGAATCAATAATTTCAAAAATACTATACAATACCGTGTGCTACTGTGCAATAACGCGTATTACTGTATTTTAACCACCGGGTATTCCAACAGTGTTAACGGTAACAACTACGCCGTTATTTGTAAAAACTTAAATTTGTCGTTTTTTTCACCCGACAGCTATTCTGTTATGGGGCCCACAAATGGCTGCGCCGTCGTATGAATATTCCCCGACAGAAAGAATATTCCACGACCAAACGAATATTCCCCGACAACAATGATTATTTTATAACCACTTGCTTATTTTGAAAAAAAATCATATTTCACTCATAACTTTAAACTTTTATCAATTTAACCATTTACTGAATAGTAATTATAAGAAAAATTGAATACTTTTATTTCATAAAATTCGGGGTCTTACATCATGTGCCATTCCGCATAAGAGCATCATACTCCTCGGACATAGCCTAACACCATTTAGTATCTTTAAGTGCTTGGTTCAATGTATGCGGCTCAAGTTGAGGGTTCAATGTAGCGGTAAAATTAAGTTTCTGAATTGGTTTATGGATTTTGTTTTTAGCACGAATGGTCATGGTGTGGGTGTTAGTGGGTGGTATTAGAGGAGGAGGGTCTGGAGAGACTGGTAAAGAAGAAGAGGGTTGGTGGTGTGGGTTATTATTGGTGGTGGGGGAATGTTCTGGTAGAGAGGATGAGGAGTGGTCGACCGGAGATTGTCTGTGAGAGGAATTCGAGTCCGAGGGCGAGGCTATAGAGGGCGAGGCTATAGAGGGTGTGTTGAGTGGTCCAACCGTAGCGGGAAGAAATGACGCTGATGGAAACCAATTTGGGAGTGTGTCGGGGCTAGGACGACTTAGATGACTTTGAATGGATTTGAATGAAAAAATAGATTCCACGAATCAAACATGACGGGATGTATAGAGTGTAGAAGTAGAAGGATCAAGATAGAGATAGGCACTTTGGGTGAGGGAGTACCCAACAAACACACAAGGGATGGAGCGAGACTCAAGTTTGTGACTAGAATAGGGACGAAGCCATGGATAGCATAAACAACCAAAACTACGGAGCTTTGTGTAGCTTGGTGGAGAGCAGAATAATGACTCATAAGGAGATGAAAGGGAAAGTGTGGGTGTGGGTGTGGGCATACGATTAATGAGATACACTGCGGTAGCAAATGCATAGTGCCAATATGTGAGCGGGAGTGAGGCATGAGTAAGTAGAGAAAGACCAGTTTCAACAATATGTCGATGTCGGCGCTCGGAGAAACCATTGTGCTCAGGTGTATGTGGGGGAGAGGTAAGATGAGAAATTCCATGAAGGGACAAAATTTGATCTAATGCTCGATATTCTCTACCATTATCAGAGTAAAGAGTGACAATGGAGTGTTTGAAGTAATTTTCTACTAGTGCTTTGAAGCGGATAAAAACATCACAGACATGAGATTTCTTCTTTAAGGGGTAATACCATACATAACGAGTAAAGTGATCAACGAAAATAACATAATACTTGAAATCATCAACAGAATAAATGGGAGAAGTCCAAACATCAGAGAATATGACTTGCAAAGGATGAGAGGAAACAATTGTTGATGTAGAAAATGGAAGCTTATGACTTTTATTGCTTAAACATGCATTACAATGAGACTTGTGTGAGATAGAGTAAGGTAAAGAAAATGTTTACATAACATGCTACAGAATATGTGATGATGGATGACCTAATCTAGAGTGCCACTCGGAGGAAGTGGTCTTGACACTTGAAAAAGCAATGAGCGGAGACGATAATTATGGAGAGGAGGTTGGCCACTTATAGACACCATCTTTAGACTTTCCCGTTAAAAGAATTGCCCCCGTGCTCAAGTCCTTCACATGAAAAACAGTGGATAAGAATTCAATAGAAACATGATTTGTATTGCAAAATTGATATATAGAAATAAGGTTCTTTTTCATGTTAGGCACGCAAAGGATATTATGTAAATTGAAGGTGCGAGTAGGGGTAGGAAGTGTGGTGGAACCGATATGGGTAATGTGAAGACCCGATCCATCGCCGATCATAACGTCATCAGACCCTACATAAGGAGTGTGAAGTGAAAGATTATTCAAGTCTGTGGTAACATTGTGTGACGCCCCACTATCAAGTAGCCATGTGGGACTGTCAGTGTTCTCAAGAGATACAAAGTGTGCCCGCGGTTGCCATGGAGTAGCAGGACGCGGAGCTAGTGGACGTGATGCCGATGGAGCCAACGAGGATTGGGCGTTGACAAGACGATAAAGGGAGCATTTTTTGACAGTGTGTCCTTAAATACCACAACCTTGGCAATACTCAAGATATGGACGTGGTGGAGATCGATCATTACGAGGAACATTAGATTGTTGTCCTTGATTATGAAAGGTGGCTGTGGAAGGACGCCAAGAAAGGGGAGAAGGTCGCCAAGAGCGGTTGTTGAGTTTGTTGATAGGATTGGCGGTGGCCGGAAGGAATGATGGTGGTGCGTGTGATTGTTAGAGAGATGCCTCCTTGTTAATGAGTTTTTCATGAATTTCAGCAAAGGAGATGGGTGTCTCACATGCATTAACTGCGTCAACAATTCCTTTGTATTCTTCACCAAGACCATCAAGAATCTTATCAATAAGATCTTCTTCATCAACGGGTTTGCCAAGAAGAGCAAGTTCATCAGCCGTATTCTTTATAAATTGCATATATTCGGAGATTGTCTTGGAACCCTTGGCATAGTGTTTCAATTGGTCCTTAATTTGTTTGATGTGACCACGGGATGGTTTGGCATAGGTGTTAGCCAAGGTGGTCCAGGCTTCTTGAGAGGTGGTAGTGCGGGCAAGAAGAGGTTGAATAGGTAGAGAAACTCCACCAAGGAGTGCACTGAAGAGAAGACGATCTTGGCGCTTCCATGTTGTGTAAGCTGGATTTGGAGCAGACTTACAATTAGCAGTGACTGTTGCTGTGGGACTGGGATGAGACCCATCAAGAAATCCATAGAGATCATATCCTTCTAATAGACTTCGGATTTGGAGGTTCCACGTGATGTAATTGGTGGTAGTCAATTTTGTGATGTTTGAAGTGTTGATGGTAACAAGTGGATTATTTGGGTCTTGGGTATTTTGAACGGTGGTATAAGCAGCGGAAGATGCAGAGGTGTCTTTGTAAGCCATTATGCTTGAAGAAGAACTATGAGCAAAAAAAACAAAATAAAACAAGGGAGGAAGAAACAGGTCAGGAACGTGGGAGCTTTGATACCATATAGAAAATAGAGAGAGAAATATTGAGAAACAATGGCTTAATGTTTTCATTGATTAAGAATGAATATATATATATATATATATATATATATATATATATATATATATATATATATATATATATATATATATATATATACAAGATTGAGTGTTGCCCAAGTACCTAAATAGGAAACTATCCTAGAATTATGGGATTACAATTAATTACAAGGATACTAATTGCTAGAGTTATGGGATTACAATTAATTACAAGGATACTAATTGCAAAAATTATGGGATTACACTTAATTACAAGGATATTACAATATGTTGTATTTAATTATCTAATAGTTTTTACTTTTTCTATATTTATATTTGTTTTCCTTTTCTTGTGCGTTGTAATTTCAAAGTTCCAAATGTACAGTCTCCCTTGTAGGCTTGTCTACGGCACTGGCAGAGAACCTTTAATTTTCATAACTTACTGATTTGGACATTTTCATAAACATTAAGGAGGATGTTTTATGCTCCTCCTTAATTTTGACAAGGTAAAAGCTATCTACGACAGCAGGTAATCTTATTTTCTTGTTCCTCGATCTCATACATAAAAGCATATCCAAAATATATGATTTTCATATTCTTAAATAACATATAAAACATCAAACAGAAAAAATTATGAGTTTAAATTTGATACGCTAACAGTTATATATACGAACGGTGTTAAGATCATCACATATCATTAAAATAAGGATAATGATGTCTAACATAAATATTTCATTAATGATATGTCATGATCCTAACACTGTCTGACCGTACATGAAATTTTAATTCAAAAACTTTTTGTATCGGTAGTCAATGTTATGAAGAATATGCATGCCCTTCAATTAAATTTAATACATAGTAATTAATTAAAATTATTCATAACGATAAGACTCGTGTCTTCGGCCATGATGCACGTTTGTTGAAACCCGAAAACACATCAGATGGATCGATCGATTTGGGTCGTCCGGAAATTTTCTGTTTTTTATTAATTAATTTATAGGTTTTTAAGTAATTTTGCTTCTTATTGTCTAATTATGGTTTCTGACGTTTTGTGTACCATTTAAACATTGTTCGGGTTACGTTTTCAGTTATTATTATCTTAATACCATTTGGCTATTATACAACCTTTATCATACTTTCTATTTGCAAATTAAATTACAGTGATTCTTTCGATGTTAGCGTGTCTTTCGTTGTGTCAAAGATAATTTTTTATTCATTTTGCATTTTCTTTTTCCTATGCGTTTTAATTTCAAAGTTCCAAACGTACTGTATTTATATTAAAAAATCATGTGAAAATATCAATTTATTTGATAATAGACTTGGCTTGTCTACAGCAGAGAACCTTTTCATAACTCATTGATTTTGACATTTATATTAATATATAAACATTAAGGAGCAAGGGCGGAGCCACCCATGGGTTAGGGTGGGCTCTAGCCCGGGTGAATTTTTTTGACAAATATTTAGGATTTATATATCTTAATAGCCTAGCCCAATCTTCATAAGTCATATTTCTTACATCACATGTCCTATGTTAATTGTTATCCGACCCATTCCAAATATTTTCCTTCTCTCTAAACTACTTCAAACATTTATCAATTGCTCTTGGTTTTCGGGTGAAACTAATAATGGAATGAAAGATGCAAATTGAATTGGGAAGGAATTGAAGCTTATTTTCGGCAAGAGGAAACTGATTTTGGCTAACATCAACGCGGATAACAATAATTTTCATGAAAGGTACAACATAAGTTTTAGTTCATTTATGAAACTAAAGCCATAGTGTCGATTTTACTATGTAAGCTATAAGCATTTGTGAATTGTTTGTGGAAATGGGAATATATATGGTGAGTGTCGGGTGGAGCAATAAGGAAAAAGAATTGAAAAATTCTTGACTTAATTATTTCTAAATGGTTATGAGATCTCTCTTTTAAAGTTATGCATTTCACTTGTTTGATTAAATTCCTCTTAGAGGCTATAAAGTTTTAAAAGTGAAAGCTTGATGTTATTGTAAACAAAAAAGCTTATGTTTGTAAAATATATGTGTCTCAAGTGGCTTAACTGAATTAGAAATGGTTTAGAAGTAAGTTTAAGTGAATTGAGTAATTTTCGTTTGGTTAGAAAACTGATGTGGCTGAGAAGTTTTGAGCCCATATAGAATCTGTGTGAAACATTTATTTGGACTGGTTTATATTTTTTTAAAATAGTATGTCATACCTTCTATAACATGTTAAAAATTGGTTCCAATTGGATGTGTGTAGGTTAAGTTAGAAAATTGTAAAGTAGCTACGAAAAAATGCGAAATTTGAGAATTATGGGCAGAAGCCCAGCGGTGAGATATAGCGTCGCTGCTCTGGTCCTCTGCTCTAGTTTTTAATTCTCTGTAGCCTAGGATGAAATTTTTTTCTGGCTCCGCCCTTGTTAAGGAGGATGTTTTATACTCCTTAATTTTGACTACAGCAGGTAATCTTATTTTCTTTGCCCTTTCAGAAAGTACATAAAAGTATGTCCAAAATATATGATTTTCATATTCTTAGCTATCATATAATGATATAAAATATCACACCAAAAAAAAAACCTATTTATATTGGTATTATGAAAAATATACGTAGCCTTCAATTAAATATAATACATATAATTAACTAAAATTAATCATAACGATTTAATTTATGGACATATATACCCTATAAAATCCTATAAAATGTGCACCATTTTCGACCTAATAGCTTAAGCTTTTGGGTCAAGTTGGGTTTCAAAGATATATGTTAGTGCATTGTGTACGCGCACTCAATGCGCGGGCTCCCCGGTTCTTCCTCAACAACTGGTATCAGAGCTACGGAAGTTTGATCCTGGGCTAGTGAACCTCTTCAAAAGATACACGATGGTGGAAAAAAAACGGACAACCTCTTCAAAAGACATGTGATGGGTGGTTAATTCTCGATGAAGGGTTGATGTTTCCCTTAAGGTGCTCTCGATGGTGATATTGAATTCTTGATGAGTTAGCCAAGAATTGGTTCCAAGAGTGGTTAGCCGAGAATTGGTAATCTGTGGTGATTGAAAAGAAGAATGTTCAATTCTTGATCGATGGAAGTTGACTCTCGATGAAGGACCCAGAATAGTTAGCCGAGAATTGGTGTGTGGTGATTGAAGAGAAGTGCGTTCAAGTGAGGGAGAGCTCTTGATGTGATGAAACTCACTTGTGAGAGGGAGATTGTTAGGATATCACAAGTGAGTTAGAGTCCCACATCAAATAAATAGTGAAAGAGTGAAGGATTAATATACATGAATAAGCTCAAGACCTAAGGGTTTAAGCTTTTGGGTCAAGTTGAGTTCCAAAGATGTATGTTAGTGCATTGTGTACACGCATGCAACGCGCGAGCTTCCCGGTTCTTCCCCAACAATTTTCACTCATAAAATCGTTGGCGGTTCTTCCCCAACAATTTTCACTCATAAAATCATTGGAAATAACTAAAAGTACACTGGAGGAAAAAAAAGAGAGTACACATTTGTTTACGATATAGTTTTTATAGGTAATTATAAAATGTGCTTTATCAGCATTATTACCATGGTGATTTTTGTATCGACAGTGGCAGGGTGTGATCTTCCATATATCACATGCTGCTCCGCGAGAAATATGTCCTGCTGCGGCGCTGCTGATGCTGAACAAAAATCATCAACAATGCCTGTTGTTCCGGCGATCAGTCCTATGATAAAATTAATTACTGAAACTAAATATATTTATAAATATAACCCATGTTGAAACAAAAGAAGAAGAAAGAACATAACGGAAGCGTACCAGATTCCATAATATTGTTTGATCAAACGGGTTGAGATCTTCCAATTGATGCGTATTTTAGAAGTGAATTTCTCTGTTGATGGGGATATAGAAAAAACAATGAAGAGAAAAACATACGCTCAATTGGGGATCATGACCCCTTTATAAAGAAAATTGCCTTGTGAAGAAACTGCCAATAGTAGTTATTATCTTTTAGTATTTTTAAATTGGCCCCTCATCAATTTAAAAATACAAGTCCGATCTCTACACATTAATTCCATGACAAACATACACTTAAGCCTACTTAAAACTTAATTAGGTCACTTAAATTTAGGCTTATACATATAACACACATTAATAATAGAATAATGCTAGAGACACAAACTATTTTACAAATATTTTATAAACTGCTGATGTGGCATACTCCACCTCAACATATTGTGTAGGACCGAAGACTACATTGAAACAATTTGTTGATCAATACGCTGATGTGGAGTATGCCACATCAGCAGTTTATAAAATATTTGTAAAATAATTTGTGTATGTAGCACTACTCTTAATAATATACATGGGTGGTCCCAATTAGAATTAATGAAAAATTAATCCAACATCCTAACCCTTATATACCATAAATTAACAAGCATTTTCATATTCTTGGCTTTCACGCTAGATATATTCACCTACTTAATGGGAGTCAAATTCTGATGTCACATTTCATGTCTCGTCTACTGTCTTAATATTATATGATGTCACGTAATTCTGAGTTAATTTGGAACTGAATAAAGATTAGGTTGAGTAATATATAGGGTGGGGCAGTAATTGAGAAAGAGCATAGGAATCCACATAATGGCCTTGGGTTTAATATTTTGGAAAAACTTTGATCCACCTAATAGTAAAACTTTATTTGTAGTTAATTAGTTGTCTTCTTTTTATCATAGTATGATGTGATTAATTAGGAAATCATAGGTTAAAAAAGATGTGATACAATGGTATAAATTTACATAGTTTCATTAATTCATTGATTAAACTCTAATATTAAATCTATATATGTTGAATGTGGAACACAAAATGCATTTAGAATAGTAAATTGAAAAAGCTATAGAGGTGAGACAAAAAGCTTATATTTGGTGTCATAGATGATGAATCCCAGCAAATCATCAATTCATTCAACCAGCTAGCAAAATGTTGAGAAAAGTGAACTTAAAATAATTTCAATCTTAAAAATTATTGTTTTTATCTTTGATAAGAAATCAACAAACTCAATATTGAAAATAAAAATAACAAAAATCATTCATAAACGAGACACAACATTTAACGTGAAAAACTCTTAAAAGAAAAAAATCATAAGTCGAACTCTCAATCTCCATTATACCAATAATAATGGGTTTACAATAATCCTCTCAAGGTTTACGACCTAAAATTTGAGATTACACTATATTGAGAGAGTACAAATTTTACATTTAATTAGGTTGAGAAACATAATTAACTTTACCACCCAAGATAGCCTAAATAATAAAGTCTTCCAGCTTTCAATTGAACGAAGATGACAGCGAAAACCCACGAGTAACAAACATATAATCTTCTCAATTTATTCTTTTAGCGCTTTCTTGCTACCGAGCTTCTTTCATGACAATAAGACCCACCCATATATATCCTTATTTATAATACTTTTCCTAATTCATTCTTATTAAGGATTGGAAACAACTTATTTTCCTAATCAGATTAAGGATTACATTAATTGATTTTGTCACCAACAAAGCAAACAAGTAAATCATTTTTCAACTTGGATTCTTTTCATGAGTAAGGACCCACACTCAACAATCTTCCCCTTCGAAACCATGAGAGGAGGGATCACCAACCACAACTTTTTACATGGAAGTTAATTCCAATGTAGTCTTGGCTCAACTCAAGCATCTTGAAATTTTTAACTATTTTCATATCCGACTTACTCTCATAGGCATGATTTTTCTTGATGAGAGGATCTAACTCAAACTTGACATATTTTTTCTTGTTAAATTCATTCACAACATCTTTATACCCTGACTGTTATCTATCACTTTCCTACTTTACTTTTGATACCCATTTAAAGCGAAGAGCTTTCTTTTTGTAGTTCTCATATAAGGCTTTTCTCCCATCTCAGCTTTGTATCACATGTTTTTTGCACTTAACTCCCCTATATTCAACAGCTTCCACATGCGTTGCATCATGTAAAGAGTGTCATTTTTACCTCTAATCATCATTAGCTAGCTAGAGACCTCATTTAGTGAGTTTCCACTAACCTTTACCAAAATTATTTTTATAATCATTCTCATCAAACTTACTAGTAGAGATTAAATTAAGACGGATATATGGAACATGTATGGCTTTTCTAAGCATCAATCTACAATCATTGTTATTCTCCAAACAAATATCTCTAATGTCGATAACCTTGGATACACTCCCGTTTCCCATCTGTACATAGCCAAAATCACCACTAGTGTAGGATGTGAAGATCTAACCATGCGAAGTAGCATGGAACGAAGCACCCGAATCAATCACCAAATCATTAACATGGCATTTGGGTTTACCATCACAAACAATAGCTACATCAACGTCGAATAAATACACAATCGAGTATTTTTCCTTAGACTGTTCCTTCCAAATTCTACATTCTCACTTTTTGTGACTCGGCTTGTAGTGGTGAAAATAAATTATCTTTTTTCTCTCTCTAGACTTTCACCTGGATCTTTAGTCTTCAAGAGAACTTCTCCTTCTATTTTTGTTTCAGGCTATAAACGAACCAAACAGTTCGAGCTCGATTCGGGCTCGACTCGAAAAAATACGAGCGAGATTTGGATTCGTTAATAATATATATGATCCAAATTTGAGCATAAAAATAATTCAAAAAAAATATGAGTAGAATCTGAGCAAGGTTATTCTTGACTCGTTTAAGATTCAAACCACTCAAATTCTCGATTGTGATTCGATACATACTCGATTGATACAGATTTGATTAGATACTCAATACATTCTTTTATAATATATACAAAATTAAATCAAATTAGGATAATTAATTATTATTTTGTTTTATTTTTAATTTTAATTGTGATTTTATATTTGTAAAGTGTAATAGTAAATATATTTTCTCATTTCAAAGTAAAATAAAAAAAATTAATTTATAGTTATATTTATTATAAAGCTAGTTATTATGTGGAGGCTCGAATTCGACCTTGAATTTAAAGCTCGCGAGTAGTTTGAATATAATTCGATCCGAGTTAGACCGAATTCGAGTAATAAATATTTGAGTCGAGTCAAATATGAGTAAAATTTTCAAATACAATTCGAATTCGAGTATGAACTTAACATTTCGAGTCAAATTCGAGCAGCTCTCAGTTCGCTTCGTTTCGACTCGTTTACACCTTTATTTCTACCCCTACTCTGCGTGACAAAAACTTATGACTCAGAACCGGTCACTATAATATCTCTTCACATTTGTTCTTCATTGAACAAATTATCATTGACTGTGTCCATATATAGTTAGCGTACCATTAGGAGCGGAGTTGCTCAGTCATACTACTAGTGTCTCTCAACTATCAGGCAAAGAGCTCAACAACAATTAGAGGCGGAACCAGTGGGCTGGGGGTCATATAACCCCCCAACCCAGGAATCTGAAGCCTATGAATATTGGGATGGGTAAAATTTAATAAATCCTATTAATTTGGGATGGGTATTATAGACGTGCTTAAGGTCTATGAATATTGGGATGGGTATAATTTACTATTCTATTAATGTTTATCTTTATTACTTGTTATTTAAATTTTTATTCTTAAGAATAATAAAGAAATGATTGTTTAAATATTTACTAAAACAATCGTTTAACAATAAGAATTGAAAGTAAAAAAAAAAGTAACAATTAATATTATGTCAATGAACTACTTGTCAACTTTTTCTTCTCCTTTTCAGATACAGATGAGGAGCTTTCTCATGTCATTCCACCTATAATAAATTAATAATATTACTATAAGATAAAATTATGTTAAATAAGTTTGATGATTAATTAATTAATATTGCACTCATTTTTCTTATTGACTTAATCATACATTGATATCAATTTTTTGTAAATGAGAATAACTTAATCATTTTTTTGCTTTGACTGGCTCCTCTCAGTTGTCTCCAACGAAGATGACCAGAACCATAATATAAGGTTTTGAATATATAATATTATAATTTATAATTTATCTATAAAAGTAGTTAATCAGTTGACTAAAAATTTTAAAATCTGATAATAGTCCCACAGTTTGGGGAAAATTAATATATATATATATATATATATATATATATATATATATATATGTGTGTGTGTGTGTGTGTGTGTGTGTGTGTGTGTGTGTGTGTGTTTGTGTGTGTGTGTGTGTATTTGAAGTCATTAGACTCACAACTCAAAGGTTGACAAGGGTTGGAATAAGATGTTGTGAAATACTATAATTGGGCAAAAATGAATTTGAAAGAAACACTCCAAACGTCAATAAATAAATTTTTTTACTGATGTATTTTGACCCCCCTCTAAAAATGTTCTAGTTCCGCTGCTAACAACAATAAAGTATACATCTCATCATCAATAATTATCTTCATCGTACTCAACTAATTTATCAAACTCTGAAAATCATTCAAGTGTTCTGCAATGGAGTTTTCATATTTGAACTTAGAATTCACAACTTCCTGATCAAGAAAGCTTTATTCTCTGGCGTCTTCCTTTCGTATATGGACTTCAATTTTTGTTAGAGAGCATAGTCTTTAGTTTCCACGACAACATGATGAAATACACTTTGATCAATCCACGATCTAATTAGACTAATAGTCTTCTCGTTCATCTTGTTCAACTGTGTGTCAGTCTTGTTCGTAGGCTTGACTCCTTTATTTTCAAGTGGCTCATACAAATCTTTACAGTAAAGCAAACCCTTCGTTCTTGGCTTCCAAATTGCATAATTTGAATCCGCGAGTTTAATCATGCAACTTGCGCTCCAATCCTCCATTTAATTATAAGCACAAGAAAACCACAAAAACAATCAAGCTCTTGAAACCACTGTTGGGAAAAGTGAACCTAAAATAATCTCAATCCTCCCAAAAATTATTTTCTCTTTGTGCAATTAAATAAGAAATCAACAATCTCAATATTGTAAAACGAAAATAACAAAAACCATTCACAAGCAAGATACAGTAATTAACGTGGAAACACCTTTAATGGAAAAAATCACAGGTCGAACTTCGAATATATCCACTGACTAATAATAATGGGCTTATAATAATCCTTTCAAGTTTTAGGTTCTATTACTTGAGGTTACACAATAAATTGAGATATATAGTACAAATTTTATGTTTAATTAAGTACTGAGAAACCTAATTAACTTCACCACCCAAGACACCCTAAACAATAAAGTTTTTCAACTTTCAATTGAGCGGAGATGACGGCGAAAATCCACAAGCAACAGACTGTAATCCACTCAATTTATTGTTTCGATGCCTTCTTGCTATTGAACTTCTCTCATGATAATAAGACTCACTCATAATCATATTTATAATACTTTTGCTAATTCATTCCTATTATGGTTGGAAAACAACTTATTCTCCTAATCAGATTAAGAATCACATGCATTTACTTGGCTTGATCACCAAATTAAAAATTAAATCTTTTTTCAATTTGAATTCCTTTCATGAGTGAAGATCCACACCAAACACAGAATGTGAATGAGGTTTTTGAAAGTGAATCGATGCTCAAATTTTGGATCCCCTTATGCGCAACATACTATAATGATCCTGTGTAAATATGGGGAAATATTTTGTTAAATATTTGTAAATTTTGGAGCTTTTTTAACCTTTTATTACACTACATTTTACTCCCTCTATCCCAAAATAACGACTCCGTTTTGAATTTTTTTTGTTAAATTAACTAATTTTAGAATTAATTTTCTAGCATTTTTGGTAAAATATAGGTGGGGAGAAAGAGTATAATCCATGGTTTTAAAATCCGGACCGGACCGGATCGCCAGTCAGACCGGTAAAAATCGGAAATCGGTCCATACTCTGATCCGGTTTGGACCAATTAACCGATTTTTTAATATTAAAATTAAACACTTTTAGTAATATTGTAACTCGGTTTTATTATGTCTTAGTTCATAAAAAATGAATTTCTTTAAAATTTTACTCCCTCCGTCCCAAATTAATTGCTCAGTTTTAACATTTTTAAGTCAAATTGACTATTTTTAGAATTAATAATTAAGCATATATAAATATATTTTTAAAATTATAAAAATTGGGATTAGTAATAAATTGTATATACTTTCTTTTGGTTATAATCTCTTCGCCTATATTTTAGCAAAAATAGTAAAAAGATTAGTTTTAAAAATGGTCAATTTGACTTTAAAAAGTCAAAACTGAGCAATTAATTTGGGACGGAGGGAGTATTAATTATTAATAATTTATATTTTTATATATTAATGACGTCACTAGGTCAATAACGCATGTTTTACCAGTGACCCATCCACTCTATACCTTTTTCGGTTCAATGACCGATTCGGGTCTAAAAACCTTGGTATAACCATAAGAAACTAGATACAATATAAAACTAACTCTAACTATTATAATTTTAAAAATATATTTATACATGTTTAATTATTAATTTTAAAATAGTCGGTTTGACTAAAAAAGGTTGAAAGTGTACAGTTAGTTTGAAACGGAGGGTGAGGGAGTACCATTTTCTTGATATAAGATTTTTTAAAAGTATATATAATTAAATCAATCTTCTTTTCAAAAAAAAATAAAAATCAATCTTCATTAAGATCGATTGTTTTCACCTTTTTATATTTATTTTCATTTTCCTTTTTATGGGAAAAATTGATAATAACAGGCTTGTCCAAGGTAGAGAACCTTTGTTCACAACTCATTGACTTTGACATTTACAAAAATACAGAAAAAGCTATATGCAATGCAATCCTCCTTGTTTTTGACGCTGCTAACAAGTATCAACTACAGCAGGAAATTCAATTTTCTTGGCCCTTTCAGAAATTACATAAAAGCATGTCCAAAATATGTGATTTCATATTTAATATATGAAACCAAAAACTGTTTATATTGTAGTCAATGTTTTGAAGGAGGATTATTAGTGTATCTAACACCAAAGTTACACTAATTTACAATTGGGATCACGAGGTTTTAATTCTTCCCATACCCACCCAAATTAATATTAAGGAAAAATCTGGGGAAAAAATAATCGAAATGATCACAAGTTCCAACTCACGTGAGTGTATAAGAATCGACCATTCGAGTATAACTCCAATACTAGTCGCGTGTCAATGTTCTGATGATGGCTAAATTGGTCGGATTACTATTTAGGGTCCATTTTGTATATTTAAACTTATTTTGGGGAGCAAGTTGGAAGAATTTAAAGTTCGTGGTCCCATTTGTAACTCGATGTATAGTTTGGGATAATTAAAATTGTTACGTGGTAATTAATGAATAATTATTCATAAAGATAAGTTGTCGATGATTTCATAGTTAGAAACATACCCTATAAAAGGTGACATCAATCTCCCCATTTTTCCCCATCAAATCATAGCAATATCCCAAGTGCTAGAGCTGATCATTCATCGGCAAGTTGAAATCCATGGCTAAAAAAGCAAATCCTGCTTGTGCAATAATCTTGTTGATTTTTGTCATGGCGACGAGGACAATGGCAGAACTTGAACCTCCTTTCATCCCTTGCTGTTCTGGGGGTGTCACTGATTGCTGCCCTGAAGGTAACACTGTCAATGGAAAGAACAATAACAATAACAATCCTCCTAGCACATTTGCAGCTCAAAAACCCAGGCTCACTCGTACCCTTCTGTTTCCGCATTTAGGCCACCAGCCTTGATCCATTATGACTATAATAAGAACTTGCAAGCTCTAGTTGTTTAAACTAGAGGACGCATCTTTAATTATGTACTCAGTTTTTGTTTATGTTCGTTCTTTGTAATTCTTTTCATTTGGGTACGTCTATTTGCTCTTGCAACATCATTTTTGCTCAGACAATATCGGTCTTTCTGTTTTACCAACAAATATACATTGTAAATACAGGCTTAATAGACAAAGATTTCAAGGAATAAGATGATAACCAACTTCCCATATTCATATACTTCCGGTTAATATCACTACAGAACAGTGTTTTAAGGCTATACATTTTCAAAAAATAGATATATATTTAAACTATATCTCACATCAGAACCACTCCAGAACTAGATTAGCCATAAGCTGACATTCAGAGTTCATCATAAAATTATACTCTCCTATCAAATATCCAGTAAATTACCTCGTGCATGTCCCAAATTAACATCTACAAGACAATACATGATCTGCTTTCACAGAACTCTGAACCATTTACATCACCATAACGTTGAACTTCAAAATCAATCAAGGACTTCTAGTATTTGGGGGAAACGCTTTTGGTAGGAGCCCAAATATCGGCACCATTAGTACTAGCAACTCCAGCAGTACACGATATAGGCACAAGGCACAAACCTTTGCTTCTCAGGTTGTACGATTTTGATCCCTTCAAAAAATAATACATCAAAGCCATGTAAATTTCTTAGTTGTTAATTCATTAACTACTCTGATTAACAGAGTCCAATAATAGTAAGATTAAGCCCAGCTTTAGCATTTTCATTAAAATAAGAATAATAATGTGCACAAACTATACACAAAAAAACTGTGCACAAAGAGTAGGACCCGTGTGTTGTATAACAATGAAAATGTGTAAAACATTCAATATTAGGTCCCGCATCCTTATTTTCTCTCTTTTCTTATACTATTTGTGCACAACTTTTTGTGTATAGTTTTGTCCGTAGCATTACTCTTAAAATAAATAATTAAATTAAACACAAATCAATCTCATTCATTGATATAAAATTCTAGTGCTAAATGAAATCCCCATAAAATTCTATCAGATACTACCGTAATAAGATGGATTCGTAATAAAGGATGGATTTTAGCATCAAGTACAACATGAGATTACATTGCAGGATCCATTTCAACATGTTTTTGATTTTTCTTAACCCTTACCTGTATTTTTTCCAGTGATGTACTATGGAGGTATGGAGCACTCAGTACCTGAAATAATGGAAAGAATTAGTGGCAATAAGTCAATAATTCAAATCAAATTTGTCGACGACTCATTAGAACACTAGATTGAAAAGACAAAAAGACACGAGCGTTCTCTTGACAAAAGAAAATCTTCAAATTCATCAGCAAATAGAAAATCACATATTAATCCACAAAGATAAATGATATTGAGGAAATTATATATTCAAAATTCCAACAAAATAATTCTCTATGATTATATAAGACTTGCCACTAAAACACTCAAATAGCACAGATCGTAGTTGGCAAGGTAAAATAGTGTTGAAATTTTTTGACCGGGTAGTGAGTCTAGTGACTATGACATTATTAACACAGATCCATAGTCACTTAATTTCATTTTAGTTCTCTTTTGTTCAAAGCCAAATGGAATGAATAACTAGATCATAGAATTATGTTTTCCTTTAATATATACGGCCAAAGTTTGGCTATGGTTGCCGCAGTCAGTTGGCCGTGGCAACTACACCAAAATGGCGTAGTTTTGGTTATATAAAACTAGTGAAATAACAACAATACCATTACTAAAACTAGTTAAATGTCATACCTACCCCGGTTAAAATTCTTGGCCCACAACAGCTAGATGGCTGTGGTGATCACAGCCGTTCTAAGCTGATATCATGAAGATCAAATATGGCTGATGTAAAGTTCATCACAATTTACGATGTTTCTACTTTTAGTAAAGTTAGAATATGCGTCTTGTTGAAAACTTAAATCCAATATTACACTTTAAACAGTTTATATAAAGCAGGGGAAGGCCAAACCTTGACTTGTTCATGGAGGAAACTTATATATCCCATTGCCTCTAGCAGGACGGAAGCTGTATCTGTCTGCAAGGAACTTTAAAAGCTTTAAAATCTAATGGATAAACAGTTCCAGTATTAAAAAGTTAATTTGGATAAGCAGAAATATAACCCTATCACAATGCCGAGTGTCAAAAAGGAAAGTCTGAAGATCTTATTCTGCCTTGGAAAAAATAACAAGAAATCCTGCTAGTTTTCCATTCTTAACATATAAATTTAAATTTGATATATGTACCTTCCCAAAAGGGGAAACAAGTTGTTGAAGAGCTGCTATTCGTTCACCAGCCTTCTCTTTCCCCTCCTTTCACCAAGAAAATATATATATACATCTTAGACATGTATCAAAGCATTCACCAGATAAAAATTAAAAGTCCACCATTCATATAAGAAGACTGCAAATCATTGTCTTAACTCCTAAGTGACAATTCCTCATAAACAACGCCAAGATCAAGGACTAATAAAGTAGACAAAAGATAAAAATTTGTGATATATGTTTTAGCCAGCCAGGTTAGGAAATAACACATGCAATCCCCTTGTCAAATGAGCTTTGAAGAATATTACGTTTAAATAACTATTGATAGAACTCAAATATCAACATGAACCTGTTTCAATAGTATCCTTGACAAACCACTTACTTAACGGCTCCTGTATAACTACTTACATCGTACCACTTTACCTAGGACAGAGTTAAATCTTTTACAATATTAACTTCTTAGAAACTCGAGATACATGTATTAAAATGCCTTGAAGATATCGCCTAAAAACCTAAAAACACTGGACAGTTCTTGAGGATTCTAATTAACAGAATACAATTTAATGAATATGACCTGCTTTCTCATGAAGAAACATCAATTGTTATGGTGAAAGTCAACTTCTAATTTCAAGCCTAGTAATGGCAAGATTACATACTAAATGACAGTAGCAATTACATTTAATACTTTTTGTAAATATAAAAAAATCTTGTAATATTCAAGAAACAGGCACACACACACAGAGAGAGAGAGGGAACCTTGGAGGAGACAGATATATCATCAGCCTTGTGCCGTTTTGGTGTCAAAGAAGCGAGACTGCTTTGCTCAATAGAAACAGGGCTTCTTTTATGTTCCATCATTTTTACCTCATATATCTCTTTTTCCAACTGGTTAATAATTGCAAATCAAATTATTAAAACATAGCAGACGAATGAAATAAGAAGGAACAGGGAACTCCCCAAACATACAAGAACCCCACTGAAAGAACTCAAAAACAATAAATCAACAGATTCAACACAACTAGGCGAGATTCTTAAACTAATTAGTTCCACTAGCTTGGCCAAATTTCCAGCAGGGGAAGCACAATAGCTAACCAAAGAGGTTCTCCAATAATTACTATTACTATAACATGCACCTTTAACGTTTATATAAAAAGATGGCCTTCTTGGAACCAAGGCGTTAAACGCGTGTTATATTCAAATTGATATAAAAGCCATCTCATACATATCTGCCTGACTCAAGCCATCTTGCACTTCATACAACTTCTGAAAAGGCCATTGCCGTGTGTCTGGGAATAAAGTAAGTTCTTTTTGCAGGGTGAAAAGGAAGGAGAATCGAAAAGTTTATGTAATAGTAGCAGGTGGTTATGATGACAGATCTTAATTGTTGGTTCTTGAAGTATTATTAGGTACACACCATACTGTATTTAAGAAACGATGGGGAAGATTGATACCATTTTAGAGCAACTATTTCTTTATCGGGAATTCTCAAATGGTACGAATAAACTAATAACTCCATAAACCTCACAAGAAAACAGTCATCAGATATTCTAAATATTAGATTTTGAAAATCAATAATGCACTGATTCAGTCAAAGAACAACCCTTAGGTAGGTCCATGGCATAGTCAAGGCAATTGAAAAATAGAATTCAAATTAATAATGAAAAATGATATCCCAAGAAAAACAGTCATCAGATATTCTTATTATTAAGTTCTCAAAAATCAAAAGCATGCACTGATTCGGTCAAAGAACAAACCTTAGGTAGGTCCATGGGCATGATCAAGGCAATTGAAAATTAGAATTCGAATTAAATAGTGAAAAATGTTATCCCAATTTAATGATTGCAAACAGAACAATTATTAAACAATAAGCTAGAAAACTTTAACTCCTACTCATTAAACAAAGAAGCACATACTTATGGCGCAAAAGTGTTATTATGATCCAACAATTATACACCCAAATTCTATGATATAAACCATCAGTGTCCAAATCGATTCTATACACTCAAGAGATTCTCGAAGATTGTCAATAGACAGTACTACAACCATGTTAAATGCAATTATGCATAGATATAACACTCCCTCCATTCTACATAAAGAATTTCATTAGTTTTTAATATAAAAAAAATCACAAAAAGAGTCTTCTTTTTATTTCCGGTCGCTTAAAACGACACAATGTCTCAAGTTTGCCACCACTACTAAACTAACAACTTATTATTTTAAGGCTTAAATGTGGAACAAAAATATCCTTAATACTCCCCCGTCCAACAAAAGACGACTAGAATACAAAATCTTTATCTCATAAAAATGTCTAGAGTACTCAATTCAAATATAAAATCTATTTTATTCTGAAATATACTCAAGTAGGGTCCACTACATTTTTAAAATTAAAAAAAAACAAACAAACTTTAGCTCATGTGGGGTGAAATGTGAACTTATTTATGCCTCTCCTCACTTTTGTTTTTCTTAATTTATGCAAAAACTATAACTAAACATCTTTTGTGCAAGACGGGAGGGAGGATTTGCAAATTGCAAATTTTATAAATGAGACTCTTTTTGTGCGACGGATCCACAGTAAAAAGTTTGTTCCACATCTCAAATAATGGCCCTGCCATCTGTCACTATAGATTACAACAAATGCATGAAATTAAGATTATACCCTGACTATATGAATGTGATTGAGAACAACAGAAATCAAAGAAATACATTTGGTGGGTCCAGATTCCAAGTTTCAAAATATCATTCATGTACCCAATTGCGTATACAATCTTCTGATTGAGTCCTAATATTTTTTTAACTAGTACAGTATATACTAATACAGTAATACTCACTTAATCTGCCATTAAATCAAAATTAAATAAACATGTAAGATAAACAAATAACTCTACAGTTAATCAGCTATAAAACCTATAACAAACAAAAAAACATACCCAGAAAATCTCATCAACATGACCCTTGGGATTACTTAAGCATCCAAGAACAGAGGGGAAATAAATAAGATTTTTAAAAATAAATAAAAAAAAAAGGAACCATTATATGTAACTGTTCTTCTCCTCTGGTAAGCTAGCCCGCCTGTCAGTTATGCAACTACTCGCTTGTTACATTTGAATAGCCAAAAGAACTTACCTTTAATGTCGATTAGTCAACAAAAATTCATTCATAATTTCGGGGTTTGATTGAATATTTCAGAACCCGCTTTCGAAACCCAATGAAAATATTGATTAACTGAAAATGACCTCTCTGGGATACTATATTTATCTCCCTTTTTTGTGAGTTTTATAAAGCAAATTGAAAAATTGGTCGCCGGCCGGAGAGGCTGGAATTTGCATGAATTTCGCCGGAGGGTAGTCAGGGAAGTTTAATGGACGGAGAGGCGAAGGAAAGTGGACCTGGTTTGCTGAAGGAGAAGGGAGAAGGGAGAAGGGGGAAGGGGTTTTGATTTTTGAAAGTGTGTAATGGATTTATGAAGTCCTACTAATAAAAGTGAAGTGGGAAATATTTTTTTATTTTTTAAAGAATTTTATTTTGGACAGCTAATATACAGCCATGCCCGAGGAAGAGAGAAAGAAATTTTTAATTAAGTCTTAAATATGAATTAGTATATATATATATATATATATATATATATATATATATATATGGGAACGATCTATAGCATCTATATGCTATGGGATAAATATTGGCATATAGGTTCTAATCCGTCCGTTTTATTGATAAATGGCTGAGATCATATTTGGGTAACTATCGTCCGCTAGTAATTCTAGCGAACGTTTAAATCATAAATTCTTGACGGTTATGCCCCCTTACACACAGCACTTAGCCAAGAGAAATTACAGAATTTACACATTCCGCTAGATATACTAGCGGACGGCTTTTAACTATCATAATTGGGGGAAAGGTAACAAAGGTAAAAGAATACAGAGGGATCGTAAAAACTTAGTGCTGTGAATTGGGCGAAATTCAACGAACCCTAACCCTAGAAGCCGTCATTCCCCAAATCCGTTGCAAGAGAAATACAGAGGAATCGTGCGTGCAGTGCGAATTGGGCGATAAGCGAAGAACCCTAGAAGCAATCCATCCCCCAAATCACCTGCAAGTTCTCGAATTTTGAGTCATCTGCAAATCACCGGGAAGTTCTCGAAGTTCTCGAAATTAAAACATAGGAAGAGTTCGTGAAGTGTTATGCGATTTGGGCGAAAATCGACGAACCCTAGAAGCAATCATCTGCAAATCTCAGCCAAAAACGTGAAGTGTTCTATGCCTTTTCACGTTTTTTGAGTTGCAATCTACTTCTGCCAGGTATATTTGATTTGGATTGTATGATTGTTTTTTGCATTTAAACATGCCATTGGAATTTGAACATTGATTTGGTATAAAAATTGCATTCTTTTTTGTTCACATTTAGCTCTGTTCTAGATTGAATAATTGAGTTATGTAATATGTTGTTTTCTTCTTTTTTTTCAGGTCAGTTAGATGAACTATTTATTTCCCCCATATTACAACCTGAATATGCTGCATTTCTTCCTATTGTTGCATCACCAAAATTACATGTTTTTATTTGTAATTTGATTGTACTCTAAAATGATTGCATTCATATGTTACGTCTTGCAGTCCTTATAACTCTGGTGTGAGCCCTGATTGCAGCCCGAGTTCGTCACAATACAGGTGAGTTAAATCTTTTTAATCTATAGTCAAAATGTTCTATTTTTTGGGGTTTATTTTTGATTTCCTCGTCTTACTGATGTTTCTTCAAGATGGTTTGATGTGCAACATTACTTGAGTTCTGTGATTGTTTAATACTTGACATTGTGTTGAATTTTTAGGACATATATGGATATCAATCCAGGACCTTTTGATCCTGTTATCTTATGGGACCAAGAAAATCATGTATCTTCTGACGTATGGCAAAATATTGTAAGTTTATTGTCCCATATCTCATATTTCTCTTAAAATTTGGTAAAAAACTTTCATATTTTGACAATTTATGTATGTATCCTCTGTTTAACTTGTAGAATAGGGGTGTGTTACAAATTTGTCAAATGTCTGCAAAATTAATTGAATGGAACTTGACTAAACAACAAGAATATCTATTAGAACAGTTAGGTTTTGGTATATTTTGTCATCAAGATGTAGTGTCAAAGATTGATGCATCTCATGTATCTGCTTTTGTTGAGCGTTGGAGGAGTGAAACAAATTCGTTTCACTTAAAATGAGGAGAGGTCGGCATTACTTTAGAGGATGTGGGATTTATATTCGGGTTGCCCATATTAGGAAAACCTTTGACTTGCGGAGAACTAGAACATCCCAAAAGCTATTTTATAAGGGTTTTTGGGCAACAAGTAGTAGTAGAGGATTGGGAACAGTGCTATAAAAGGGGGGGCACAAGTTTGCCTTGGTTAAGACACAGATATGGACAATTACCTAAAGATGCTACTTCAGATGATGTGGTAAAACACACTAAGGCATACATGTTGTATTTGTGTGGCACTATTTTGTTTCCTATGAAGAGTAAAAATATAGTGCATCCTAGGTATTTATTGTTTTGGAAAGTTTGGAAGACATAATTACATATACTTGGGGGGCAGCAATTTTAGGGCATTTGTATAGGGGTTTGCATGAGGCTACTCGGAAAACAGCGAAAAAATTTACAGGATGTGCAACCTTTCTTATGATGTGAGCTCACGAAAGGTTCAACATTGGTTGTCCTACCCCTAGGCCTAATTCCCAGAAGTTAATACCTAGGACATTATCCTGGGCATGCTCTTCTTTTGATCCAAATTCCAAACAATATTAACGCCGCAAAAATCCACATCACCATCTTATGTTTTACCGAGGAGAGTTTGATGACATGTTGGAAACAGATTAGGTGTGGCGTCCATATCAGATATTTGACACACGTTTGGGTTGGGACTTTTTTGAGGCAAGGTTAGGTGGAGCCGCATATATACCTTTGATTCATTACGACATTGTTGAGTTTCAAATGCCTGACAGATTTATGAGGCAATTTGGATATTTGCAGTCATATCCATCTAATGCTGAAAACATGGTGGAGTTGAGGACGGAACATAAATTGTTTGAAAAAATAAATTATGAAAATCATAGGGCCAGTTATATTCATTTGTGGGAGGCCTACATGGAAAGTTTAAAAGGGCAAGTGTTGGAGGGTTTGCAGCAGATATCTACCGAGGATTATAGGACATGGTACAGAGAAATTACTCAGAGACAGATACACCATCCTCGACCCTTTAGGCGTCAAGGGGAAGATTACGAGCCACGGGTATTCATTGACCAATATATGGCTGTAAACACTGTAAGTTTTTAAATTTATAATTTTTATACATGTTTATGTGTTATAATTTGATGTCCTTATTTTACTAATATAATTTTTGTTTTTGTTTTAATTCTAGATTGAGACTGCAAAAGCAATATTTGTAAAGTTTATGTCAATTGATCTGCCAGCTGAGTTGAGAACCATGTATGAGTCATGGTTCAATATACTGTACCAGCCGTTCATGAATGATTACAAAGGGGTTTCAGCCGAACAAAATCCAACACAACCTCAAGTTGGACAAATGGATATTTACATGACGGGACCCCAACCTACGGTTCAAGAAACTCAGGGTAGCCTTGCTCCTTCTACTCAATATAGTAGGAAATTGCCAGTTAGAAGGAGAGAGGGAACAAAGCACATTCACCTTATCAAGTATTTAAAGATTGAGAAAATCACTTGGTTAAATCACTATTGGTTTAGTCCAACACACGACCCATCATACTTTCCTCATATCCATCTAAGCGGTCTATACAACTTAGAGTTTAAGGATGTGAACTGTCTGAGACCCAATGGTTGGTTATGGGCGCATGTATTCGATGCATATTTGTTGTTGCTGAGAGACAGAGAAGCTAAGATGAGGAGTGAAGTAATCCAACGATGGGCTACCTTTTATTTCATGCCAACGTACTTTGAGGGTTTGGGCATTCAATACTTACCAAGTGCTGGAGTAAGCAAAGCAACAACACTCAAATTTTTAACAAGTTACATCAATCCTCCTGTTGGTGCCCCAATTCACGTGTCTGACTACATATTCGTTCCATTCATCTACGAAAGCAACAGTTATTTCTGCCTATTTATTTGGAGTGTTAACAAGTGGAAAATAATGCTATTTGTCTTGTACACTGCGTACGACTTCGTATCCGATGTTGTTAGATGTTGAAGTTTCTTCATTATGTACTTGTGGGATTTTACAATCTCAATCTGAAAGCGTCTAAACATCTCCTTTGTATAAACAGCAGCTCCATGCATTTCCAACGGTGATTCAAGAGTCATACTTCTAGTCCGATGACAGGCTGCGTAATCAACTTGTCTCTCTCTCATTACCTGCTTCTCAATGGCTTTTTCTGAGTTTACGATGAATTCCTTTATACTCGTTGTCGCATTGACATACTCATCGAATAAACTATTCATCCCCTCACTCCTGGATGTAGTCGTCATTCCCGCTGCAAAAAAATTCTTTGTGTACGCCATGATCCATTTGTGCTTAACCTCATAGAGTGATTATAGCCAATCATGGTCATGCAGTTCGTAATCTGTCATCAACTTTTCCCATTGCACCTCAAATTCCGCAGCAGTCAATGATTTATACACACACCAGTTAAAATCATGTTTAAATGTTGGGTACGCATCATACAATGTATGCAATTTCTCTGGAAATTTGTTACTAATATGTCATATGCAAAGTGCATGGTGTGTTTCAAGAAGAACCCTAGCAATCACATTGGTCATGGTTTTGTCCTGATCAGTTATAATGGTAATCGGTGCCTTATTGTTCATTGCATAAAGCCAAGTCTCAAAGACCCATACAAAAGTATTCTCCGTTTCATCCTGTATCAGTGCAAAACCAAACAAGACGGAATGGTAATGGTGATTTACCCCAGTGAATGGAACAAAAGGCATAAAATACTTGTTTGTCCGATAAGTTGTATCAAATGTCACTACATCCCTAAAATTTTTGTAAGCTATCGTTGATCAGTAATCTATCCACAAAATGCATGCGATACGATGATCTTCATCTAGTTTGATATCGTAAAAAATAGAGGATTTTTCGCTGAAAGTTTTTTGAGATACTGCAGGCCTGCTTGGGCATCGTTAGAATCTATCGTGTCACGTCTTAAATCTCGCACAACATTCCGAATATCCATATCACTGAAACCAACATTTTCCTTCCCTCCTCTTCTTTCACTAAAAACATTCATCATTGTACTTGGCCCAACTCCAGCGCTGTTTAAAGTTTCGATTAAAGTTCGAGCAACATGAGTTATATTTTTTCGTGTTTGAATGAAAATTTTCTTGCTCGAAGTAACAAAATCATGATTGTGAGTCAACTTAATTTTTGAAACTTTCCATATATCTTCCTTTTGTAGATGAACAACAGACATTCTAGCTTTGCACATCGTGCGACCTATTGAATTCCTTTTTCTTTTGACCTTACTACCTTTAGCTTCATCAACATCCTGTTTCTTTCTTTCGATCGGTTTTCTTGCTTTGATACACGTAAAAAGTCTGTTAGATAAATTGTTGGAGCGAGCATGTTTATGACTTGCCCCAATTTTTATTTCAAATCCACTACTTCGTGCATAGTTTCTATAAAATTCTTCCGCCTCTTGGATAGTAGAAAAAATCTGACCCTCGTATGGACTTTTGGAATCGTTAATATGCGATTGGTTCATGTTATGAGCACCAATATTATCCATGTCAATATTATCACAAAAAGAATTTTAAGAACTAGAATTAAAATATCTTCCGCCATAATTCTATACTTACCACGACGATTTGAGGTGTGATGACTTGCTTGATTAATTGTGTGGTTTTCTTCCTTGATGTCAGTTGAAGGCGGCTATAATATTTTGTTTACCTTGATAGGGCAAAAAATTTATTAACTATGATACCCCATCTATCTCCTAATATAGTAGCATATTGTATAATATAATTTTGTTATGTACTTGAATAAATTTTATTATGTTTATTTGGAATAGGATGTGTTGTATTTGATTAGGAATTGAATTTATTTGATTTGGAATATTTTGGAATTGGATTTATTTGTTTTGGAATATTTTGGATTTAATATATTTGATTTGATCTCCTTTGGAAATTTGATATATTTGAGTGTATAGAATTTGGAATTTGATATATCTTGTTTTGATTTGGAAAGATTTGAAAATTTTGATGTATTTGGAATGTTTTGTTGATGTACATGAACTTCTCAAATTTTGGAATAATTTGGAATTTTATCTTGTTATGATTTTGGGTGTTGTAATCAATTCAAATTGTGTTGTAATTGAATTGTGAACAATATGCTAGCTTTGTTGTATTTGTTTTGGATTGTATCAGTTAATACAGAGGAGTTCTTGTTGATGGGATGAACAACGTTATGTATTTGCAGTGAATTAAAACTGTTATTACAAAGGAGTTCTTGTTGTAGTGAATTTGAAAGTTTGTATCAGAGTTCTTGTTTTTCTGAATTGGAATAGTTAACTGTGTTGTAATTGCAGTGAATTGTAGTTAGGAGTTAATACATAGGAAGAAGTCGTGGGTTTTGAACTGTCTTACCGTCCGCTAGTATGTCTAGCGGACACTGTACTTACTGCATATTTGGTCTATTGAAGGGGCTTAAGCGTCAAATATTTTTACTAATTACGTCCGCTATAATTACTAGCGGACGGATTAGAGCCTATATGCCAATATTTATCCCATAACATATAAATACTATGGATTGTTCCCTATATATATATATATATATATATATATATATATATATATATATATATATATATATATATATATATGAATTAGTACCTTAAACTATATGTCATATTTTACTTCGGTGATTCATCTTTTAATTTTGTCAATTTGATGATTAAACTATTAATTTTTTCTAATTGCAACAAATTAAACATGCCACGTCAGAAATTACTGCAGGGCTACTTGTGTGGGGCCATAGACGGCTGGTGTGGCAAAAAGAATAGTTTTTTAATCTTGAATTAAACAAATCTGATTTTATATGGGGTAAAATGGTCAAACAACAAATTAATACAAAACAAACTAACTTAAAATATATCCTTATATCAGATCATATACAATCGATCGATTTAAACCCAGCCCCAAATCGCTCCAAAAAACCTTAACTCAACAACTGTAAATCAACGATGCTGACGAAGAATTTGGTGAACAGGACAACCATTCCGGCACGATTTCATCACGATTCCAGCGAAGAAGGACCGTGATCGTGCAATATTTGCTGAGTCGGCGTTCACCACCATCAACAAAGGTCCCCACTTTCGAAGTTTCAGCGAAGTGTATCTACCACATATCTATGTTTATGGTTTGAATATGTGTGATATTTGGGCATTATGTTTGCATTGCTAAGAAAATGTAGTCTCCCAACTGTAAAGTAGTATTCCCCCTCAGTTCCCCATAGTTTTGTCTCCCTAACTCATGTGAGGTCCCCATTTTTTTACTTTATGTTTAGTTCTTGTTATATATATATATATATATATATATATATATATATATATATTTTAATGCAGAAATGGATGTCATTACTTTAAGATTTCATCATGGTGGTAAACTAATAAATAATGGTGATATAGTTGATTATGTTGGAGGCACTGTTAGTGAATTGTTTAAATATGATCTTGATTATATAACTGGGTCTGGGATTATTGATTATGTTTCAACAGTACTTGGAAGCAATAATGTGAAAAATGTATATTATCTTATCCCTGGACAAAGTTTAGCAAAAGAGCTTAAGGCAGTAGATTATGATAAAAGAGTTATTGACATGTGTGAGTATGCTAAGAAGAACCCTGTTGTTGAGATATACTCATATCATGACCATGAACAAATAGTAAGTATTGATGAGAACATAGATGATGACAGTGAGGGATTTGTTGAAGTTTTAAAAGATGTTAACATTGAAGAACATTCAAATAATGAGGGAGTAGAAGAGATTGAGGTTGATGTGCTTCAGACTGATAATGAGTATGAAGGAGTAGGAGATACAGACTCTGATACAAGTAGTAATTGTGACAGGTTAGTTGAGAGTGATGAAGAGTTACTTGCTGCTAGGCAAAATTTGAGAGCAACAAAAGAGAGGGAAAAATGTGAGAAAAAGAGGAACAGAAGAAGAAAAACAGATGAAGAAAATGAAGAAGGAAATGAAGGAGGAAATGATGTTGATGAAGGTGGACATAAACCTATTGATGAAGGTGGGCAAAGAGCACAAGATGAAGCTTGGGATGAAATTGACTTAGATTCTGATGAGCTGCACACACCTGAAACAAGTGAGAATGAAGATGATGAAGTGAAACCAACCAATATAAGAAAGAGAAAATATTTTGAGTTCAATCCAAAGACTGACATTAAAAATGTTGAATTTTTTATTGGGATTAAATTTACTAACCACAAAAAATTTAGAGAGGCAGTGAAATGATATGTAATTGGAAAAAAATACAATGTAGGGTTTCCAAAAAATGCAAGGGATAAGGTACAAGTGAAGTGTGCACAGGGCTGCTGTGACGCCCCCAAAATAGGTATACAACACCCATTCTGAGTCGTCAAAATACATGGTACAAATATAACTACAACTTTATTAATACAACATAAAAACTGTGAGTTTGAATACAAATATTGTCATCTAGACAATATCCACACTCAAATAAATCCTCATTACAATTATTGATACATTATTTCACAAAAATGGTAAGAACTACTAAAATAACTTCTAGAACCATCATTCCATACCCCGACTAGTACTCGCTACATTCTCGCCTCCTGAGAAAAATGGAACAAAAAGGAAAAGGGTGAGCTCAACTAGCCCAGTAAAGAATATTATGACTAAGATAATATAGAACATGCTCCTCAATAGAATGGTTTCTCCACAAAACTTTAACTTGTGGTAGAACCTTCGTGCGTAGGACATGCTCCTTCCTATCCAAGAT
Organism: Panax notoginseng; assembly: GCA_016801055.1. Lineage (NCBI taxonomy): Eukaryota > Viridiplantae > Streptophyta > Magnoliopsida > Apiales > Araliaceae > Panax > Panax notoginseng. Next base: position 44,729,461 of record CM029022.1, read on the forward strand.
CTTGACAGGCACCTCTTCGTACGTTAAGTCTTCGGCTATCTCGTCCGGTTCTAACTCAATAACGTGGTTTGGGTCCTTCACATATTTACGAAGCACAGATATGTGAAAAACGTTATGAACACAAGACATGCTTGGAGGTAACGCGAGTCTATAGGCCACCTTTCCTACTCGGTCAAGAATCTGAAATGGACTAATAAATCGTGGATTGAGCTTTTCTCTCTTCCCAAATCTTGTAACTCCCGTTCATGGAGCAACACGTAACAATACATGATCCCCAATGTCAAATTCTACGTCCTTTCGATGAAGATCCGTATAACTCTTTTGTCGATCTTGTGCCGTTTGTATACGTTGTCGAATCATTTGGATCTTTTCCGTAGTCATACGTACTAACTCTGGTCCCAACAACGTTGTTTCTCCCACCTCATCCCAACATATTGGAGAGCGACACTTTCGTCCATATAATGCTTCAAATGGAGCCACACCTATACTTGCCTGATAACTGTTGTTGTAGGAAAATTCTATCAATGGTAAATACTTATCCCAACTCCCTTTGAAGTCTAGGACACACAGTCTTAATAGATCTTCAAGAGTTTGAATAGTCCTCTCTGATTGCCCGTCCATTTGAGGATGGTATGCCGAACTGAACCGTAAATCCGTGCCCATAGCTTTTTACAAGCTTACCCAAAATCTTGAAGTGAATCTTGGGTCACGATCTGAAACTATGGATACTGGCATGCCATGCAACCTCACAATCTCATTCACGTACATACTAGCAAGACGTTCAAGGGAATAAGTCTCCCGTATCGGCAAGAAATGAGCAGACTTGGTTAATCTATCAATAATAACCCAAATAACATTTATGCCTTGAGAAACCGTGGGAAGACCCGTAACGAAATCCATGGTAATGTGTTCCCACTTCCATTTCAAAATCTCAAGTGGTTGCAATGGACCCTTTAGCACTTGATGCTCCGCCTTTACACGTTGACAAGTTAAACACCTCGAGATAAACTTTGCAATCTCTCTCTTCATATTGTTCCACCAAAATGTATGTCGAAGATCACGACACATTTTGGTACTTCCAGGATGGATTGCAAATGGTGTATTATGTGCCTCCATCATGATCTTGTACTTCAAATCAGAATTGTTAGGAACACAAAGTCTGGAGTGGACTCGAAGTATTCCTTCTTCATCAATTCTTGCTTCTGGAATAGCACCTTCTTGTACTTTTTTCTTTTTACGCATCAGCTTCGGGTCTGTGGCTTGAGCAACTTTAACTTTATCGATTAAAGTTGGTTCTACGCGTATACTTGACATCATCGCATTCGTTCCTGCATATGATCTTCTACTCAATGCGTCAGCTACCACGTTTGCTTTTCTAGGATGATATTGAATAGTGTGGTCGTAGTCTTTCAACAGCTTGAGCCAACGTCGTTGCCGCATGTTGAGTTCTTTTTGAGTGAAGAAATATTTGAGGCTTTTATGGTCTGAATATATCTCCACTTTCTCCCCATATAGATAGTGCCTCCAGATCTTTAGCTCGAAAATGACTGCTGCCAACTCTAGATTATGAGTAGGATAATTCCTCTCATATTCTTTAAGTTGTCGCGAGGAATAGGCTATGATTCTCCCACGTTGCATGAGAACACATCCTAACCCTTTGCCTGAAGCATCGATGTAGATAACAAATCCATCCGAACCAGATGGTATTGTCAGAACAAGTGCCGAAATGAGTTTTCTCTTAAGCTCTTGGAAACTCTCCTCGCATTCCTCGCTCCATACGAATTTGATATCCTTCCGAGTCAGCTGAGTTAACGGGGTAGCGATTCGAGAAAATCCTTCCACGAATCTCCGATAATAATCAGCTAAGCCCAAAAAGCTACGTACATCGGTCACCGTCTTTGGTTGCTCCCAACTTTGTATTGCTTCAATCTTCGCCGAGTCAACAGATACTCCATGTTTTGACACCACGTGCCCTAGGAATGCTACTTCATCAAGCCAGAACTCGCATTTTTTCAACTTAGCATATAACTTATTTTCACGTAGCCTTTGGAGTATCAGCTTCAAATGGCGCTCATGATCTTCACGGCTTTTGGAATAGATAAGGATGTCATCAATAAAGACAACAACGAACTGATCCAAATAGTCTTTGAACACACGATTCATCATATCCATGAAAGCCGCAGGAGCATTAGTCAATCCAAAAGACATGACTAGGAATTCAAAATGCCCGTACCGAGTTCTGAAGGCAGTCTTCGGAATATCCTCAGTTTTAACCTTCAGCTGATGATATCCAGAACGAAGATCGATCTTTGAAAAGAATTGTGCTCCTTGTAACTGGTCAAACAGGTCATCAATACGAGGTAGCGGATACCTATTCTTGATAGTGACATGGTTTAATTCCCGATAATCAATACAAAGTCGCATACTCCCGTCTTTCTTCTTTACAAATAAAATAGGAGCACCCCAAAGAGATGTACTAGGACGAATGAAACCGATGTCCAACAACTCCTGTAGTTGGACCTTTAACTCCTGAAGTTCAATAGGAGCCATTCGATATAGGGTTTTAGAAATGGGCTTTGTACCAAGTTCAAGATCAATAAAGAATTCAACTTCACGTTCCGGGGGTAGACCGGGAAGTTCTTCAGGAAATATGTCAGGAAAGTCAATAACAACTGGAATATTATTCAAATCTGACGTGTCTTTATTCAAATCCATAACATGGGCTAAGAAAGCTTGACATCCGCTTTTCAATAAACGAATAGCTTTATGACTTGATATAACAGTGATTGATTTTAATGGCTTAGTTACTTGAATTCGCACAACAGATTGGTTAGGAATATGAAAACTAACAACCCTACGAAAATAATCAATTTTGGCATGATAAGTAGTTAACCAGTCAATCCCTAAAATCACGTCAAATGCAAGTATCTTTAAAGAGATAAGGTCAACAGGTAAGGTGATGGTGCCAACTTGGATCAAACAAAATTTATAAACAGTGGATGTGATAAAAGTTTCTCCTAACGGAGTTTCCACAGATAGGTCAAAGTCTAATTTCTCCGGAGTTAAGTTTAAACGTTGAGCATAAGTATGAGAGATAAATGAATGGGTAGCACCGGTATCTAGTAATGTATAAACTTCGCATGAATTTATGATTAGCTTACCCGTGATCACCTCGTTTGGGTTCCTCGCATGTTGACCAGTCACGACAAACGCTCTTCCAGGAACCGGTGACTTTAACTTTTCTGGGACAACCTTTTGAGTCACCATCCCCGCTGGACTTGGTTTCGCTATAGTGCAATCTCGAGCGATATGTCCTTCCTTTCCACAGTTATAACATACCTTAAACTGTTGTGGGCAGTTTGGGCTGATATGTCCTTCCTTTTCGCACTTATAGCATATGATCGGTGGTCGTTCTCCTCCCTTGGAACCAGTTGCTACTGGTGCTGACGTCTTCGTATTGTCATTGTTGAATCTCCTCTTTTAAAATCTCCTCTCGACTCGCTTCTTCTATTTTTATGGCCACGATTACCACCAGAGTGGTTGCCGTTCTTGTCTGTATTTTTCTTTCTACGCTGGTTATCATTGTTATGATGACTATTGTCACCGGTATGATCCTGGTTGTGGTCCCTCGATTGACCGTACTCGTTATCTCGCTCTAATAATTGAGCCCTGTTGAAAACATCTGAATAGAGAGAAAATTTATGAGAAATGAGATATTGACGTATGTCGGGTTTCAAACCTCTCAGAAACATCCGCGTCATACGTTCCTCATTCTCCACCAAATGAGGTGCATACCTGGACAACTCAGCAAATTTCGCCTCGTACTGGGACACCGTCATGTTATTCTGCTCTAGTCTAATAAACTCTACCTCCTTCATATGGCGAATACATTCAGGAAAGTATTTTTCATTGAAAAGTTTCTGAAACGTTTCCCAAGACATGCTGAGTGCGGCAGGCTGGGTCCGTTTCACAGACTCCCACCAGTAGTCTGCCTCGCCACGGAACATAAAGGTGGCGAATGGAACCTTCTGTTCCTCTGTGCATCCCAAGACATCGAATATCTTGGTAATTTACTTAACCCATGTTTCCGCCATGATCGGATCCGGCTTTCCCTTAAATTCTGGTGGTCCCAACTCCTTGAACTGCTTGGACGTGACAAACCGTGAATTGCTATCATTTCCTCCTGTATTTTGAACACGAGTCTCCTTTGTCTGATTTTGCATGAATTGCAAAAAGCTTCTAAACATCCCATCGTTCATCATCCGCTCATCGGTGTTGTTCACAGGAGGAACATTGCCAGCCTGTTGCACGTTCTCCTTGTTGGTGAGCACAGGTGTCTCCACGGTCTCATTTACTCCACTGTTAACATTCTCAGTCGACATTCTCAAATACTGCCATAAAACAAGGGTTAATTAAATAAATTAACAAATCACATCATACCTCTATATTATGACCGACCAACAAATAAGCTTAGGTAGGACATACTAGCGAAGGATTTACTCGTCTCTCCTCTCCTAGTTCTATTCTCCGATCTCCGCCAGAGATCATATCCCTAAGCTCTGATACCAACTGTGAAGCCCCCAAAATAGGTATACAACAGCCATTCTGAGTCGTCAAAATACATGGTACAGATACAACTACAACTTTATTAATACAACATAAAAACTGTGAGTTTAAATACAAATATTGTCATCTAGATAATATCCACACTTAAATAAATCCTCATTATAATTATTGATACATTATTTCATAAAAATGGTGAGGACTACTAAAATAACTTCTAGTACCATCATTCCATACCCCGACTAGTACTCGCTACATTCTCGCCTCCTGAGAAAAATGGAACAAAAAGGAAAAGGGTGAGCTCAACTAGCCCAGTAAAGAACATTATGACTAAGATAATACAGAACAAATTATCGTTAGTCTTCAACAGGGAAAAATCTAATAGAATACAATAGATAACAAGTTTTAAATCAATATTCGCAGCGGAAAATAATAATTCATAGAAAAGTTACATAGAGAATGAAATCTACGATTATCTATGAATTTAAAAGTCCATCATCAACATTTTATCCCTGTAACATCAATCAATATTCATCTTTGCACTACAAGCCAAAGATATTCATCAGTTGGTCATGTTCATCTAAACACATGTTCATCTTTTCACTACGGACCAAAGATATTCATCAGAAATCATTCATTTTTGCACTACAGGCCAAAGATATTTAGTTATATCATCATTTAGGACTGAGGATGATGAAAAATATTTTAAAGAAAACGAATCCAGTGAAACAAAAGAGTAAATATTAAGGATTCGTATTTCAGCTATTCCATGTCCAAAAATACCTCATAAATAATCATAGTGAAGTAAAATTCAAGAATGATCAAAACATGGATACAATCAAAGCTAGTATTCAGAATAGATATTTTGGAAGAAAAGAAGAAAATTTCAATTTTCTGTGAATAGTGACTCGTGAATAGTAACCCCGACATGAAAAATTCTAAATTTGATAAAAATTTTCAACCAATATTTCGGCATAATGATATTGAAGAAATAATATTATTTTCGAATAAAATAACATTCCTTACCTCGTAAAGACAATACTTCTAGTTGAAACATCGGATATAGGCTATGACTTGAACTTGCACCGTATAGCAACACTCAAAGTATTAAAATACTCACAAGAATACGCTCAATATATCGAGAGAGAAAGAGAGAGAAGATTTCAGTTTCTGGTGTGATTTTCAATTCTAACCTAAGCACCCTATTTATAGGAAAATGCTTAAAACATCAAAGCAGAAAATTTAATAAAATATTAATATAATTAAATTTTTGTCAAGCCCACCTTTGAAGATCTGAATTCATATCATTTATAACACATGTGAGCCCACTAATTGCACAAAAAACGTTGTTCTCAAAATAATTAACTAAAACTCCCAAAAATCAATTATTTCGGAACTTTAAAACTTCAATAATTCATAACAAATAGCCCTTTTGTTAGAAAATTCGAATCTCACGATTTTCTATAGGAAATTCAATTCTCCACAACTTTGCAGAAGAAAGTTTTTTTAAATTCTAAATAGAAATTGACCGAAATTCACAATCGGACGATTTTACAGGCTATAATCAAATTTCAGTCAATTACTGGGGTCCATCGACACACAAAATATGTGTTAATCATTTAGTGCCACAAAATACTCTTTCTCCTCATATACTCATATATCCCACATTCATTGTAAAAATATCACCATTAATATATTATTAAAATAATATATTTAAATGAATTATTTTATCATAAAAAGATAAAATATTAATTTTCAACAATTGTCACATTTAAAATTTTTTTTACATCTATATCCACATAAAATTAATAGTTTCTTCATCATATAAATCAATAATTAATTATTCACAAATAATATTACAGAATCACAGTATTAGCAACCAGGCCGTTCTCAGGAAAGAGGGGGCTTTCTAATAAGGATTTCTCCTTACTGGCGCGCAATTAGGTGACCAAACCTCTCCTTAGACAGAACTTTCTAGACATTGCCAATAATGTTATCTAATAATATTATTCAGATAATATGAATTATTACTCCGATAATGGAAGATACTGTGTAGTGACAATTATTGAAACAACAGTAATATAAAATATCAACGCAGCAATTATTGAATCAATAAAATACTGAACAGTAATTACTGTTACAATTATTGAGTAGTGCCTTCTTACGTAAGAATCAATAATTGGTGCAATACCGTGTGCTACTGTGCAACAACGCGTATTACTGTGTTTTAACCACCGGGTATTCCAACAGTATTAACGGTAACAACTACACCGTTATTTATAAACAACTTATACTTGTCATTTTTTTTATCCAATCGCTTTCCGTTATGGGGCCCACAAAAGACTGCGCCGTCGTACGAATATTCTCCAACAACAAGAATATTCCACGACCAAATGAATATTTCCCGACAACAATGAATATTTTATAACCACCTGCTTAATTGAAATATTTGCGCATTTTACCCATAACTAACCACATTAATCAATTCAACCCTTACTATTTCAAAATAATAAATAGAGGAAATTAAATTTTATTTATTAATAATTTGGGGTCTTACAGCTGCCCTTGGAATTTATAGGCAAGTGTGTTGAAACATGAGAACACTTTTACTGTTAAAAGGTATAACAATGTTCACAAGTGCACAAATAAACAGAAAAATAGATAAGTAAATGCAAGGTTTTTGTCCAAGCACTATTATGATAAAATAAAAGTATGTCCATGTTGGAAACTCTTAGAATTCTAATGGGATGTGAAGAATCATTTAAAAGTTAGAGTGTCATTGAGTTAGTGCTACAGAGCCAGAGAAATAGCACTCAAGCGTGCTTATGGAACAATTGATGATATATATGGACAGTTATGGGACTATGAGAAGGAATTGAACAGGGCTAACAAAGGATCAACATTTGAAATTAAAGTAGATAGGCAATCACCAGAGGAGCCAGGGAGATTTCAAAGATTTTATATAGGATTTGATGCTCTGAAAAGAGGATGGCTGGCAGGTTATAGGCCAATAATTGGCCTTGATGGATGTTTCCTCAAAGGAATATACAAGGGTGAGTTGTTATGTGCAGTTGGGAGGGATACAAATAATCAAATGTATCCCATTGCTTGGGCAGTAGTAGAGGTTGAGAACACAGACAACTAGACTTATTTTTTGCATATTTTAATGAATGATCTAGGTTATCTTGGTGGAGGATATGGTCTCACAGTGATAACAGACCAACAAAAGGTACTTCATTTTATTTTATTTTGCATTTACTATATTATAAGTGTTTGTTATGTATAGCTAATGCAATCATGTTTCTATGTAGGGTTTGGATAATGCAATCAAGACAATTATACCTCAAGCTGAACATAGATGTTGTGCTAGACACATCTACGCAAACTGGAGGAAAAAGAATAAAGGATTTGAGTTGAAAACTGCATTCTGGAAAATATCTAAGAGTTTAACTAGGAAGCATTACATGGATGAAATGGAAGAACTAAAAAATTTAAGTCTAGAGGCACATGAGCAGTTGTCAAAACAAGATGCAAAACAGTGGTGCAAAGCTTTCTTCAGTGACATGTGTAAGTGTGATATCACCACCAACAATTTGTCAGAAACATTCAATGGTTGGATAGTTGCTGCAAGACAAAAGCCTATAATTGAGATACTTGAGAATATGAGAGAGCATATTATGGAGAGATTGGTAAGAAACAAGACAATGATGTTGAGAAATGATGATGTACTGCCTCCTAGAATTAGGTTGAAATTAGAGGATGCAAAGAATGATAGTTTTTTGTATAAAGCTAAGTGGGATGGTTTTGAGGGGTATGAAGTGAAAAGGGATGGTGGACTTGAAGGTAGGACATTAAGTTTGGTGAATAAGACTTGTGCTTGCAGAGCTTGGGATCTTAATGGTATCCCTTGTAGACATGCAGTTGCTACCATTTATGAGCAAAGGGAGGAACCAGAGGAATATGTCTCTCCAATGCTTAAGAGAGATGCTTACTTGGCATCTTACCAGTTTCCATTGAAAGGTATAAATGGACCAGATCTGTGGGAACCTTCAGGCAAGGAGAAGTTATTATCCCCAAAACTTAAAGTGCTTCCTGGAAGGCCAAAAAAACAAAGGATTAAAGATCTACATGAGGAACATAAGTTAGGTGCAAGTGAAAAATTGTCAAAAAAAGGAATATTGATGACATGCCGGAGGTGTAATCATATTGGTCATAATATGAGAACTTACAAGAACACACCAGTTCAAAAGCTTCAAAAGGAAAAAGGTAACTACAGATAACAATCAAGTTACAATTTTTTTTACTTAATTTGCAAAGAAAACTAACATTTGGCAATTTAATTCTTTCAACTGCAAAAGATGGATAAGGTAGAGGAGCATCAAGTAGTGTAGAAAGAGGTGGAGATGTTACAGCTGCAGTAGGTGGAAGAGGAAGAGGAAGAGGAAGGGGTAGGCCCCCAGGCACTAGAGGTCAAGGAAGAGGAAAAGGTAGGCCACTAGGGAGATGGAGAGGGAGAGAGAGAAGTGTAGGTATAAATGGGTTTGGTGTCTATGTATCTGCAAGTGGAGAGTCTTACATATCAAGTGGGGCACAACATACTAGGGTAAATACTACCTCTGTTGTCTAGCATGTTTACTTTATTAAAGCATACATTACTAATTATTTTTGTTTAATACTTTTTAGATTTCAACTGGTTCTAATATAAGTCAAGAAAATCCTCACAATCAAAGCCAAGAGAATACTCAAGGTTCAACAACATCCATGTCAGTCATGAGGCCATCAACATTCCAATCTAGGGGAAGAAATTGGATTTCTGCAAATCAACTAATCAATGGAAGGAATGTAAGATAGGATGCAAAGACAAAAGAGAAAGTTGTGGATATCTAGCTCAAGTTGTGCATAATGGGAATTGTTAGTATTATTTAGACTATATAGGAGTACTAAGTTATGTTTTTGGTTTATGTTTTGGCAAATGGTGCACATTATGTGGCAAACTAAGTTATGTAGTATTATGTTTTGGCAAACTGTGACAGTTTGGTTTACTTTATGCAAGTGGTGCACATTATGTATGACAGCTATGTGGCTTTGTCTGTACATGTTGAACAGAGTGCTTTAATGCAAAAGTCATTATTTTTGGAAGTATTATTGTATTATTGGTGCTTTTAATATTATGCATCTGTTTGTGTTTGGTGTTAATGGAAATAATAGTTGTTTACACTTTCCTCAAAAAATCAGTGTTATAACAATGCATCTGTTTGTTGCAGCAGTTCTTTGTGCACCTTTAACTTTGCAGTTCTTGAATTGCACCATTCATTGCAAAACTATCACCATATTTCAAACTTTCACCATTCATTACAGTTGCAAACTATCACCATAGTTCAAACTATCACCATTCACCATAATTTGAGCAGTTGCAAACTTTCACCATAATTCAAACTTTCACCATTCACCATAATTCAAGCAATTCAAAAAATTACAATCATTCATTGCAAACTTGTTCTTTTATACATTCACTGCAAACATTTTATAGGTTAAAACCAACTTTCACCATTTATTGCAAATCATAATTCAAGCAATTCTAAAAATTACAATCATTCATTGCAAACTAGTTCTTTTATATATTCATTGCAAACTTTTCATAGGTTAAAACCAACTTTCACCATTCATTGCAAACTTGTTCATTTATACATAATTCAAACTATAAATTACAATCATTCACCACTATCATTCACATACAGATGTCCTAACATGAATACAAATATCATGCCTAACAATGTGGCTTTAATTGAAGTGCTACATATTTTATCCTTCCTTCTCAACAATTCAATCACCTCTCTCAGTCTTCCAACCTCTTCACCTTGCTCTGCACATTCAATTTGAAGCTTTTCATTGCTTTTTTCCAATTCATTTATTTTTTCAGTGCCTCTCTCAATTTCATACTTCTTCCTTTCAATTTCTAAATTCAAAGCACTTATCATAAGTTTCAACTCAGGTAAAACTTCTTTAGACCTTTTACAAATCTCTTGGTCATACCAACAAAATAAGTTACAGTGTTTGCTTGTCAATTTGCCCTGCATGGTTGATAAAAACCAATTCAAAACATAAATACAATTCCAACACAAGTCTATTTTTAATGTTTTTAGAGAATAAGAAAAAACTCAGCCAACCAAAACTATATTACTACAGTACTAGTACCTTTCTCCATTGTGGACAACCAAAGAACCTTCTTCCTGGATTACTCTTAGTCCAAGATATCTTCATTCGAGCTCTATACCCACAATAGCACCTTGGAGTCTCACTCATCGAATCAAGACACTCGCCCAACTCCAGTTCATCTTCCATACCAGTAATTTCCATTTTCAGTGAGGGATTTTTGGGGGTAGATAACTGAAACCCTAGCTCGCTTGTTTTCCTTAAATCTTTTAAATCACACCAGATGATAGTAGGACTATCGGGAGAACTGAGTAGGATTTTTACTTTTGGGGTAACAGCAGAGCAACAGAGAAGAGCTAAATCACATACTTACTTCATTGTTGAACCGATTGGGTGCCAAAATGGTTGATTCTTAGAAATTCTTTGCAGTTGTTGAGCTAGGATTTTTCGAGCGATTTGGGGCTTGGTTTAGATCGACTAACTGTGTTCGATCGAATGTAAGGATCGATTTGGGGCTTCATTATTCGATCGATTTGGGGCTTGGTACTGATATAGGATATATTTTAATTTAATGTTAATTTGTTGTTTGACCATTTTACCCCATATAAAATCAGATTTGTTTAATTCATGATTAAAAAAATATTTTTTTTGCCACACCAGCAGCCTATGGCCCCACACAAGTAGTCACGTCAGCAATTTCTGACGTGGCATGCTCAATTTGTTGCAATTGGAAAAAATTAATAGTTCAATCATCTAATTGACAAAATTAAAAGGTGAATCACCGAAGTAGAATATGGCCTATAGTTTAGGGTACTAATTCATATTTAAGCCTTTAATTAATGAATAAACCTTAGGCACTTATCTAAGGTCACCCTTTAACCACAATAAGTCTAGGGGATATTGTTCTAGCGACATTTTAGCGAATTTTTTTTAGTACCTCTCAAAAAATGTATAGTATTTATTCTAACTAAATTTTTTACAGAAAATAGTGTTTTATGTATAATTTAGATACATACAAGAAACAAGGATGTACAGACTGTACAGACCATGTTTCTTGTATGTATTCAAATTGCACTTAAAACACTGTTTTTTATAAAAAAAATCCAGTTATAATAAATACTATACATTTTTTTGGAGGTACTAAAAAAAACCAAAAAAAAAAAAAAGTCACTAGAACAATGTCCCCCTAGAAGGACTCTTTTTAACCATGGTTGAAAATGACATGTGTTTTTTATTACTATATTCGACTGATATTTTAATATTCTTGCCTTAATCAAGAATGAATTCCAAAATCTTATTCACCCAAATCTTATGAGTAATTTTTTTATCATGATATGTTTTGATATAGAGTAACTAATTTCTTCTTTCCATTTGGCATAGCTTATGCCTTGGGACAAAGTCACAAGGATCCTCTCCATTTTAAATAAATGGAGACTCTTCATTTCATGATTTAGATTTAAAATGTATTGGAATGTGACATCATGCTTACAGGATAGAGAGATATGATTTTAAATCTGAACCATAAAATGGAGAGTCTCTATTTATTTGAAATGTAGAGGATCCTAGTCCTGTGCCTTGTGGTCTTTTGTAGGCGCGACAACATGGAAAGTATGGTTCAAAAGACACCTTCTTCGTACTGGTCCCGTCAATATAGATTTATCTCTCAAATTTGACTCAACTCCAAAAATAATACCTCATACCATCCCGCCTAACTCCATTTACTTGTTTATTCTCTTTTTTTAAAATTAAATTTCTTTAATTTTTTATATTATTTTGTACAATAATTTTTAATTCAAAATCAAACAATATGCAATATTTTTATTACTAGCAACATGTTATATTAACAAATATTATGAATTTATAATAAAATAACCTAAATATGTATATAATTATCTGGACCGTTCCTGAGCACAAGCGATAGGGTAGCTATGTGCCTCCGATTAGGAGGACAAATTATTTTTTTACATAGTATATATATATGTGTGTATGTGTGTGTGTGTGTGTGTGTGTGTGTGTGTGTGTGTGTGTCACTTTACCAAGAGAAATAATTTTCTAGAGTTTGTAAAAACTTTGGATTGTTTTCCTAATATTTCAATTGCCTACAGGGTATTACTAACTATTCCTATGATTGTGGCATCTGTTGGAAAAAAAATTCAAAGTTGAAATTGTTAAAAAAATTATTTGCGGTCCACCATGACACAAAAAATGTTAAATCGGTTCGCACCCATGTGCATTGAGAATAATATGCTGGACAAACCTGATTTTGAACATTTGATTGAAAATTTTGCGTCTACGAATACTAGAAGAAGTATGTTTCACTGAATGTATTCTAAAATATTTTGTTGTAGTCGAACTTCTCGTATATTTTATTATAATCGAAGTTCTCATATATTTTGTTGTAGTCAAATTATTATGTTTTAAATCTGAAAAGACACTTTTTTGATACAGTTTGTACTTCTATTTATTTATTTTACTTTTTTGTGTGAAAATAATGTTTCGAAAAATGTCTCGTTTTTATTTTTCACCCTAGGCAACCAAAATGTCAGGAATGACCCTGATAATTATATATATATATATATATATATATATATATATATATATATAATCGAGTTGAGGCAGAGAGAGATGGTATATCACATACCCGATAGTGTTAAACTGACAGAATATATTATTACTAAGATAAGATAGAATAAATTATCGTTAGCTTTCAACAGTGTTAAACTGACAATATAATAAACATCAAGTTTAACTACAGCGGAACAAGCAATCTATTAGAAGAGTCAAGTAGAGCATGATATCTACTATCTTCTATGATTTCAAAAGTTTAACATCAATTTTATCGCTAAGACTCAGCTTAATAAATAATCCACATCATGAAATTATCTATGCACTGCGAGCTAAGGATATTCATTAGTAACACGACCACGAATTATCCATGCACTACGGGCCAATGATATTCGTGTTTTTACCAATGATCATGATCATTCTAACAACTGTCCATCAATGCACTACGGGTCAATGAGAACTTTTACCATATCATTTGTAACATTACGGTCATGATTATACCGAATAATCCCTGATCATAATCATACCAATTGTGACTCCCCTCAAATAGGTATACATCACCCATTCCGAGTCGCCAAATACATGGTACAAAATTCAAATACAAACTTAATTATATAACTGTCGTATAAAATACGACAAAACATATCTGAGAGTTTTAACAGGAATATTTTTTTCTAGAAAGTATCCAAACTCAAATTCAATCCTCGTTATATTTATTATCACACTAAATAGTGAGGACTACTAAAACAACCATCTCGGACCGCCACTCCTTTCCTCGACTAGTCCCGGCTACGTTCTCATTTCCTGAAGAGAACAATGAAAGCAAAAGGGTGAGCTCAACTAGCCCAGTAAGAAATATTATGACTAAGATAATACAGAATAAATTATCGTTAGCTTTCAACAGTGTTAAACTGATAAAATATAATAAATATCAAGTTTAATTGCAGCGGAACAAGCAATCCATTAGAAGAGTCAAGTAGAGCATGAATCTACTATCTTCTATGATTTAAAAAGTTTATCATCTATTTTATTGCTTAGACTCAACTTAATAAATAAACCACATCATCGAGTCATCCCTGCACTACAGGCCAAGTATATTCATTAGTATCACGACCACGAATTATCCATGCACTATGGGCCAAAGATATTCGTGTTTTCACCAATGGTCATGATCATACCAACAACTGTCCATCAATGCACTACAGGCTAATGAGAACTTTTACCATATCATTTATAACATTACAGGTCATGATTATACCGAACAATCCCTGGTCATAATCATACCAATCAATAGTCCATCTATGCACTACATGATATAAGCATGAGGATCATGACAATGATATAAGAATTCAATTAAAAGAAAGTAAAGGATAAGTTTTTAAAGATTTATAATTTAATTTATCCAGAATTCAATAATGTCCAAATTGTCAACATGATACTGCTTTGTGAAGTAAAATTTAAGAATAATATTGTATCAAAAATGATTTGGACAGAAAAGAAATCAATTTTTATCATGAATAGTACCCCGGGTGAATAGTAACTGACTGAATAGTACCCTGTGAAAAGTACTTTGGGAATAATACCCCGTGAATAGTACTCCAGCATGAAAAAGTTAAAAATTATCAAGAATATTCAGAATAATATTTCCATGAAAAAAATACTCGATGAAGCGCAAATATCAAGGATATTCTACTAATTTTATGGAGTATAGAAGCCAAAACTTAACAAAATGAGTGTAGAATTCGAAATCTAAAATGAAATAATATTACTTACATACTACAGAGTATGGAAGAAAATATTATTTTAGACGAATACTGATCAAAAATAATATCCCTTACCTTAAAAAGAAGAGTATTCCAACTGGTATAGTGGGGATATTCTTGAAGAAAACTTGTACTGCTTTCTACACTCAAAGCTTTCTTAAACTCTAATGAAATACACTCACGATTATTGAAGAAGAATTCTCTGATTCTGGTGCGATTTTCAATTCTAAACTAAGCATTCTATTTATAGGAGAATGGAAAGGATACTATTTGAAAAAATCGTGGTGGACAGTATATATATATATATATATATATATATATATATATATATATATATATATATATATATATATTATTTTTTTTCTCACAGACGCAACAACTGAAAGTTCACAGATGAATTGAATTGCAAGACTTCTGATTTTCAATTGCCCTTACACACACGTAAGCTATATATATATATATATATATATATATATATATATATATATATATATATATATACCCACTCACACACACCAATTAAATATATTCACACACACACATCACTATCACTTCTTTATTTTCTTCCCACCACCAAACAAATTATACACCCTCTTTCCTACGAATTATCAAACATATAAACTCCCTCTCTTCCGAGGCATCTTCCCCCCACCTTTCATCCCACATGTGGGCCTCCACCCCACATGTCACTTTCACACACATATTATATATATATATATATATATATATATATATATATACTGAATAATTTATACCAATTATTTTAAAAAATGTGTAAATGGGGGTCCAAATAATAAGAAAAATTTACAACAAATACTTCATAAAAATTTTCTCAATATCTTAACAACATTTATTCATCATTATTATAACTCGCAATAGTAACAACCAGATCGTTCCTAGGAAAGAGGGGGCTTTTCGATAAGAATTTCTCCCTATTGACGCGCAATTAGGTGACCAACCATCTTTCCTCGACAGAACTTTCTAGACATGGTTAATTATGCATATAATAATATGAATAACTTGTTATCCCAATTATTGATTTAATAATATAAAATATTGATAATAATTGAAACAAATAACGTGAGATACTATGCAACAATTACTGTAGCAATAATTGAATAAAACTGAGTGCTTTCTCACATAAGCATCAATAATCAATACTGTGTGCTACTATGTAATTACGCGTATTATTGTACTTTTACCACCGGATATTTCAACAGTTAACGGTAAAACTTTCGCCGTTACTTTCATAAAAATATATTTCTGTCATTTTTTAACTCCGATAATAATTCTGTTGTGGGGTCTACCGATGATTGCACCGTTGTACGAATATTTTCTATTAAAACAAATATTTTCTGACCAATCGAATATTTTATAACAATTTGCATACATTGCAAAATTTATAAATATTACCTACAACTATAACATTATATCACATCCACGCCATAATATTCAAAAATATATTTTGAGAAAAATTAATCTTTATTTATGAAAGTTAGGGTCTTACAACCTCCCCTTCTTATGAAATTTCGTCATCGAAATTAGGGTACATACCTGGTATGTCGAAGAGATGAGGATACCTTGATTTCATTTCAGATTCTAACTCCCAGGTCATTTCCTCAACATCGTGGTTTTTCTCCAAAACTTTGACTTGAGGTATAACTTTGGAGCGTAGAATATGCTCCTTCTTATCCAAGATTTTAACAGGTATCTCTTCATACGTTAAATCTTTCGCTATTTTATTCGGTTCTAATTCAATAATATGGTTCGGGTCTTCCACATATTTATGTAACATGGATATGTGAAAAACGTTATGAACACGAGACATACTTGGCGGTAAAGTGAGTCTATAGGCCACAATTCCTACTCAGTCAAGAATTTCAAATGGGCCAATGAATCGAAGATTTAGCTTTCCTCTCTTTCCAAATCTCGTAACTCCCTTCCATGGCACAACACGTAACAACACATGTTCTCCAAAATTGAATTCCACGTCCTTCTGATGAAGATCAGCATAACTCTTTTGTAGATCTTGCGAGGTTTTATACGTTGCCGGATCATTTGAATCTTTTCCGTAGTCACGCGTACCAATTCTGGTCCTAACAACTTTGCTTCACCGAACTCGTCCCAACATATTGGAGAAGGACACTTGTGTCCATACTACGCCTCGAATGGAGCCATGCCAATGCTTGCTTGATAACTGTTGTTGTAGAAAAATTTCACCAATGGTAAGAACTTGTCCCAACTTCCTTTGAAGTCAAGGACACAGAGTCTTAATAGATCTTTAAGGGTTTGAATAGTCCTCTCCGACTGCCCATCCGTTTGAGGATGATATGTCGAGCTAAATCGTAAATCCGTGCTCATAGCTTTTTACAAACTAACCCAAAATCGTGAAGTGAATCTTGGGTCTCGATCAAAAACTATGGATACTGGCGTACCATGCAGTCTTACAATCTCATTTATGTATATACAACCAAGACGTTCAAGTGAATAAGTTTCTCGTATAGGTAAGAAATGAGCAGACTAGGTCAATCTATCAACAATGACCCAAATCGCATTTATGCCTTGAGAAACCTTGGGAAGACCAGTAATGAAATCCATGATAATGTGCTCCCACTTCCATTCTAGAATTTCAAGTGGTTGACATTTCATGCTCCGCTTTGACACTTGATGCTCCGCTTTGACACTTGATGCTCCGCTTTGACACGTTGACAAGTTAAACACCTCAAGATAAACTCTGCGATCTCTTTCTTCATATTGCTCCACCAAAATGTATGTCGAAGATCAAGATACATTTTGGTACTCCCATGATGGATTACAAACGGTGTGTTGTGTGCCTCCATCATGATTTTATATTTTAAATCTGGGTCGTTAGGAACACAAAGTCTAGAGTTGACTCGAATTATTCCTTCTTCATAGATTCTTACTTCCAGAATAGCACCTTCTTGTACTTTCTTTTTCATACTCATCAGTTCCAGGTCTGTAGCTTGAGCAGCTTTAACTTTATTGATTAAAGTCAGTTTTACTCGTATATTTGCCACCATCACGTGGGTCCCTGGATTCTGTATCTCTATCTCCATCTTTTTTAAGTCATACCAAATGGGCCTTTGCATTGACTATATCACACTCGTACCCGCATATGATCTTCTACCCAATGCGTCAGCTACCACGTTCGCTTTTCCATGATGGTATTGAATGGTATGATCATAATCTTTTAACAGCTCGAGCCAACATCGTTGCCGCATGTTGAGTTCCTTTTGGGTGAAGAAATATTTGAGGCTTTTATGATCGGTATAGATAACCACCTTTTCCCCATACAGGTAATGCCTCTAAATTTTAAGCGCAAAAATGACTGCTACCAACTCTAGATCATGAGTAGGATAATTCTTCTCATATTCTTTGAGTTGTCGTGAGGCATAGGCTATGACATTCTCATGTTGCATGAGAACACATTCTAACCCTTTGCCTGAAGCATCGCTATAGATTACAAATCCCTCCGAACCAGGTATTGTCAGAACAGGTGCTGAAATGAGTCTCCTCTTGAGTTCTTGAAAACTCTTCTCACATTCCTCGCTCTAATCCAATTTTGTATCTTTTCGAGTCAGCTGAGTTAATGGAGTAGCGATTTGAGAAAAACCTTCCACGAATCTCCGATAATAACCAGCTAAGCCAAGAAAGCTACGTACATTGGTTACTGACTTAGGTTTCTCCCAGCTTTGTATTGCTTCAATCTTCGCTGAGTTAACAGATATTCTGTGATTTGATATCACGTGCCTATGGAATGCTACTTCCTCAAGCCACAACTCGCATTTCTTTAACTTGGCATATAACTTATTCTCACGAAGCTTTTGGAGTATCAGCCTCAAGTGTTGCTCATGATCTTCACGGGTTTTGGAGTAAATGAGGATGTCATCAATAAAAATGACCACAAAGTGATCCAAATATTCCTTGAATACTCGGTTCATCATATCCATGAAGGCAGTAGGAGCATTAGTCAATTCAAAAGACATGATTAGGAATTCGTAATGCCCATATCGAGTTTTGAAAGCAGTCTTTGGAATGTCATCAATTTTAATCTTTAACTGATGATACCCGAAATGAAGATCAATCTCTGAAAAGAATTTGTCACCTTACAACTAGTCAAACAGGTCATCAATGCGAGGTAACGGGTACCTATTTTTGATGGTGACATAATTCAACTCCCGATAGTCAACACAAAGTCGCATACTTCCATCTTTCTTCTTTACGAGTAGAACATGAGCACCCTAATGAGACGTACTAGGACGAATGAAATCGATGTCTAACAACTCCTGCAGTTGGGTTTTTAACTCCTGAAGTTCAATAGAAGCCATTCGATATGGGGCTTTGGAAATGGGTTTTGTATCGAGTTCAAGGTTGATACAAAATCCAATTTCATGCTCTGGGGGTAGGCCAAGAAGTTCTTCAGGGAATACGTTAAGAAATTTATTAACAATAAAAATATCATTCAAATCTGACGTATTTTTGTTTAAATCCGTGACATGGGCTAAGAAAGCTTGACATCAGTTTTTCAATAAACGAATAGCTTTATGACTTGATATGACATTGATTGACTTTAGTAGTTTGGTTGCTTCAATTCACATAATACGTTGGTTAGGAATATGAAAGCTAACAACCTTACAAAAATAATCAATTTTTGCATGATGAGTAGTTAATCAATCAATCCCTAAAATCACTTCAAATGAAAGTATTTTCAAAGAGATAAGATCGACAGGTAATGTGCGGTTACCGATTTGAATCAAACAAGACTTATAAACAGTGGATGTAATGAAGGTTTCTCCCAATAGAGTTTCAACAGATAACTCAAAGTCTAATTTCTCCGGAGTTAAATTTAAACGTTGAGCGCAAGTAGGACAAATAAAAGAATGGGTAGAACCGGTGTCAAATAAGGTATAGACTTCGCTAGAGTTTATGATTAGCTTACCCGTCATGACTTCGTTTGGGCTCCTTGCTTTTTGGGAGGTCACGACAAACGCTCTCCCTTGAACTACCGGCTTTGACTTTTCTGGGACGGCTTTTGGTGCCTCCATCCCTGCTGGACTTGGCTTTACTACACGATAAAATCGGGCTAGGTGACCTTTTCTTCTGCAATTATAACACATTTTGGACTGTTGCGTATAATTTGGACTGATGTGTCCCTCCCCTCCGCATTTGTAGCATACGATCGATTGTCATTCTCCTTTCTTAACAACGGTTACTGGTTTTAACGTCTTTCTATCATTATTGAATCTCCTCTTCTTAAAATTTCCACTCCTATTGTCTTGGTCATGACTACCACCGAAGTGGTTACCATTTCTGGCATATTGACTTCCTGCACGTTTGTTGTCACCGCTTCGATGACTGCTATCACTGGTATTATCATTTTGTCGGCTGCTCTCTCTTGGTTGGGTTGACTCATTATCACGCTCCAATAACTGAGCCTTATTTACAACATTTGAATACAAACACAGTTTGTGAGAAATGAGATATTGACGTATTTCAGGTTTCAAACCTCGTAGAAACATTCGCGTCATTCTCTCCTCATTATCAACCAACTGTGACGCAAACCGGGACAACTCAGTAAACTTAGCTTCGTACTGCGACACGGTCATACTATTTTGCTCCAGCTTGATGAACTCTACCTCTTTCATGTGACGAATACTTTCGGAAAAGTACTTGTCGTTGAACAGTTCTTGGAAGTTCTCCCAAGACATCTTTAGTGCGGCAAGTTACAGATTCCCACCAGTAATTTGTCTCTCATCGCAATATGAAGGTGGCAAAGGGAACCCTTTACTCCTCGGAGCATCCCAAGACATCAAATATCTTGGTGATCTGCTTTATACATGTCTCCGCCTTAAGTGGTTTTGGCTCTCCCAAAAACTCTGGTGGTCCCAGCTCCTTGAACAGCTTAGCGGTGACCATCCGAGAGTTGCCAGTGCTTCCACCTGTATTTTGGACAGGAGCCGCTCTCGCCTGATGTTCCTGAGGATTATTGCCTTCCTGATGCACATTATCCTGGGTATTGATCATTGGCGACTTAACGGTCTCATGTGCTCCATTGTTTATCTCAACTTTCTCGGATGTCATTTTTAAACACTGTCACAAAACAAGGGTTAATTGACATACCACATATTATCCCTATATTCTGACCGACCAATTAAATAATAAATAAACTTAGGGAGGTCATACTAGCGAAGGATTTCCCCGTCTATCCCCCTAGTTCTAGTCTCACATCTTAGCCAGGGATCATATCCCTAAGTTTTGATACCAACTGTGATGCCCCCAAAATAGGTATACATCACCAATTCTGAGTCGCCAAATACATGGTACAAAATTCAAATACAAACTTAATTATACAAATGTCGTGTAAAATACGACAAAATATAGTTGAGAGTTTTAACAGGAATATTATCTTCTAGACAGTATCCAAACTCAAATTCAATCCTCATTACATTTATTATCACACTAAATAGTAAGGACAACTAAAACAACCATCTTGAACCACCACTCCATTTTCCGACTAGTCCCGGCTACGTTCTCATTTCTTAAAGAGAACAATGAAAATAAAAGGGTGAGCTCAACTAGCCCAGTAAGAAATATTATGACTATGATAATACAGAATAAATTATCGTTAGCCCTCAACAGTGTTAAACTGATAAAATATAATAAACATCAAGTTTAACTGCAGCGCAACTGTAAGACCCCAACTTTTATAAATAAAGATGAATTTTCTATAAATATCATTTTTGAATATTATAGAGTTAATTTGATATAATGTTATAGTTGTGGGTAATATTTGTAAATTTTGCAAAGTACAGAAGTTGTGATATAATATTCGATTGGTCGGAGAATATTCGTTTTAACAGGGAATATTCGTACAACGGCACAATCATTGGTGAACCCCACAACGAAATTATTGTCGAATTGAGAAAACGACAAAAATATTTTATTAAAAATAACGGCGGAAGTTTTACCATTGTTGCTGTTGAACTACTCGGTAGTAAAAGTAGAGTAATACGTGTGGTTGCATAATAGCACACGGTATTGATTATTAATGCTTATGTGAGAAGTCACTCAGTTTGATTCAATTATTGTCAGTTAATAATATGAATTATTTAGCGATAATGACGTTTTGTTTTATTCGTATTATTAACGTAATAAAACAGAAACATCTTTTTATATAAAGCAGAATACTTTATTAAAGTTATTGTGACGCCCCCAAAATTAGGTATACATCACCCATCTTGGGTCGTCAGATACATAGTACAAAATACAAATACAACTTACTAATACAACTGTCGTGTACAATACGACAAAACATAAACTGTGAGTTTGAATACAAATATTATCTTCTAGAGAGTATTCATACTCAAAAGGAGTCATCATTACATTTATTAACACACCATTACATAGAATAGTGAGGACTACTAACTAATACTATCATTCGGACCATCACTCCGTTTCCCGACTTGCCCCAGCAACGTTCTCATTTCCTGAAGAGAACAATGAAAGAAAGGGTGAGCTCAACTAGCCCAGTAAGAAATATCATGACTAAGATAATGCAGAATAAATTATCATTAGCCTTCAACAATGTTAAACTGATAAAATATAATAGACATCAAGTTTAACTGCAGCGGAACAAGCAATCCATTAAAAGAGTCAAGTAGAAAATAAACTCTACTATCTTTTATGATTTAAAAGATTTTCCAACACTGTGATCGCTGAGACTCAGCTTAATAAAATAATTCACATCATCGAATCACCCCTGCACTACGGCCAAGGATATTCGTATATTCATTAATGGTCATGATCATGTCAACAACTGTCCATCAATGCACTACGGGCCAATGAGGAGTTTTACCACATCATTTGTAACATTACGGTCATGATTATACCGAATAATCCCTGGTCATAATCATACCAAGTCCATCTATGCACTACAGGCCACAGATGACTTTCAACATTTTATAAACATGAGGATGATGACAATGATATAAGAATTCAATAAAACAAGTTCAAGAATTAATTTATCCAGAAATTAATAACGTCCAAATTGTCAACATGATATTGCTTTGTGGAGTAAAATTCAAGAATACTTAGAAGAATATTTTCATGAAAAGATACTGGATGAAACGCAATTATCAAGGATATTCCACAAATTTCATGGAGTATAGAAGTCAAAACTTAACCAATTGAGTACAATAAAGAATGGAATAACAAAAGAAATCACCATGCATGCGATAGACCGCACAAACATGTTATTCTAACAGAATAATAAATAATGGAACCAGGTCCGGCGTAAACGCACAGACAGGATATTCCGACAGAATAATAAATAATGGAACCAGGTCCGGTGTAAAACACACAGACAGGATATTCCGACAGAATAATAAATAATGGAACCAGGTCCGGTGTAAAACACACAGACAGGATGTTCCAACATAATAATAATAAAAACGGAACCAGGTCCGGTGTAAAACACACAGACAGGATGTTCCAACAGAATAATAATAAAAACGGAACCAGGTCCGGTGTAAAACACACAGACAGGATGTTCCAACAGAATAATAGAAGAATGTCACCAAGTATAGGGCATTCCGCATATACAGGTTATTCCAACAGAATAATAAAGAAATGGAATAACAGAAATTCTCTTCTTGAATACAAAAGAATAATATCCCTTACCGTTTTAAAGACGAGCTGAAATAAAGAAGTAGTTAAGTAGCAGAATACTCTTCTTCTCTCTCTCTATAGTTTCTCTCTATAGTTTCTCTCTCTAGAGTTCAGTGAATTCGTAAGAAATAATGAAGGAATGAGCTGCTATTTATAGAAAAATAGAATGCATAGTAACTAATCCATGAACGGTCCAGATTGATTACTTTAATCTGACGGTCCATATTTAAAGAAAAATCTTTTAAATAAAATATAATATATTCTATTTATAGAATAACTTTAAAAAAGTATTCTGTTTTATATAAAAAGATGTTTCTGTTTTATTACGTTAATAATACGAATAAAACAAAACGTCATTATCGCTAAATAATTCATATTATTAACTGACAATAATTGAATCAAACTGAGTGACTTCTCACATAAGTATTAATAATCAATACTGTGTGCTACTATGCAATCACACGTATTACTGTACTTTTACTACCGAGTAGTTCAACAGTAACAATGGTAAAATTTCCGCCGTTATTTTTAATAAAATATTTTTGTCGTTTTCTCAATCCGACAATAATTCCGTTGTGGGGTCCACCAATGATTGTGTCGTTGTACGAATATTCCCCGACCAATCGAATATTATATAACAACTTGCGTACTTTGCAAAATTTATAAATATTACCCACAACTATAACATTATATCAAATTAACTCCATAATATTCAAAAATAATATTTATAGAAAATTCTTCTTTATTTATAAAAGTTGGGTCTTACAGTTATTCTATAAATAGAATATATTATATTTTATTTAAAAGATTTTTCTTTAAATATGGACCGTCAGATTAAAGTAATCAATCTGGACCGTTCATGGATTAGTTACTATACATTCTATTTTTCTATAAATAGCAGCTCATTCCTTCATTATTTCTTACGAATTCACTGAACTCTAGAGAGAGAAACTATAGAGAGAAACTATAGAGAGAGAGAGAAAAAGAGTATTCTGCTACTTAACTACTTTCTTATTTCAGCTCTTCTTTAAAACGGTAAGGGGTGTTATTCTTTATTATTCATGAAGAGAACTGTTGTTATTCCATTTATTATTATTCTGTTGGAATAACCTGTATACGCGGTCTACCCTATACTTGGTGACATTCTTCTATTATTCTGTTGGAATATCCTGTCTGTGTGTTTTACACCGGACCTGGTTCCGTTTTTATTATTATTCTGTTGGAACATCCTGTCTGTGTGTTTTACACCGAACCTGGTTCCGTCTTGTTATTATTCTGTTGGAACATCATGTCAGTGTGTTTTACACCGGACCTGGTTCCATTATTTATTATTCTATCGGAATATCCTGTCTGTGCGTTTACGCCGGACCTGGTTCTATTATTTATTATTCTGTCGGAATATCCTGTCTGTGCGTTTACGCCGAACCTGGTTCCATTATTTATTATTCTGTTGGAATAACCTGTCTGTGCGGTCTATCGCATGCATGGTGATTTCTTTTGTTATTCCATTCTTTATTGTACTCAGTTGGTTAAGTTTTGACTTCTATACTCCATGAAATTTGTGGAATATCCTTGATAATTGCGTTTCATCCAGTATCTTTTCATGAAAATATTCTTCTAAGCATTCTTGAATTTTACTCCACAAAGCAGTATCATGTTGACAATTTGGACGTTGTTAATTCTTGGATAAATTAATTCTTGAACTTGTTTTATTGAATTCTTATATCATTGTCATCATCCTCATGTTTATAAAATGTTGAAAGTCATCTGTGGCCTGTAGTGCATAGATGGACTTGGTATGATTATGACCAGGGATTATTCGGTATAATCATGACCGTAATGTTACAAATGATGTGGTAAAAGTCCTCATTGGCCCGTAGTGCATTGATGGACAGTTGTTGGCATGATCATGACCATTAATGAATACACGAATATCCTTGGCCGTAGTGCAGGGGTGATTCGATGATGTGGATTATTTTATTAAGCTGAGTCCCAGCGATAACAGTGTTGAAAAACCTTTTAAATCATAAAAGATAGTAGAGTTTATTTTCTACTTGACTCTTTTAATGGATTGCTTGTTCCGCTGCAGTTAAACTTGATGTCTATTATATTTTATCAGTTTAACATTGTTGAAGGCTAATGATAATTTATTCTGCATTATCTTAGTCATAATATTTCTTACTGGGCTAGTTGAGCTCACCCTTTCTTTCACTGTTCTCTTCAGGAAATGAGAACGTAGCTGGGGCAAGTCGGGGAACGGAGTGATGGTTCGAATGATAGTATTAGTTAGTAGTCCTCACTATTCTATGTAATAATGTGTTAATAAATGTAATGAGGACTCCTTTTGAGTATGAATACTCTCTAGAAGATAATATTTGTATTCAAACTCACAGTTTATGTTTTGTCGTATTGTACACGACAGTTGTATTAGTAAGTTGTATTTGTATTCTGTACTTTGTATCTGACGACCCAAGATGGGTGATGTATACCTAATTTTGGGGGCGTCACAGTTGGTATCAGAGCTTAGGGATATGATCCCTGGCTAAGATGTGAGAATAGAACTAGGAGGGGAGAGACAGGGAATTCCTTCGCTAGTATGACCTACCTAAGTTTATTTGCATGGTATTTAATTGGTCGGTCATAATATAAGGATAATATATGACATATCAATTAACTTTTATTTTGTGGCAGTATCTGAAAATGGCATCTGAGAATGTTGAGAATAGCAATGGAGCACATGCGACTGTTGATTCACCACATATCAATAATCAGGATAATGTGCATCAGGAAGGTGACAATCCTCATGCAAACAACAACACTGACCAGATGATGAATGATGGAATGTTCAGAAACTTTATGCAGTTCATGCAACAGCAGGCGAGAGCGGCTCCTGTCCAAAATATAGGTGGAAATACTGAAAACTCTCGGACGGTCACCGCTAAACAGTTCAAGGAGCTGGGACCACCAGAGTTTAAGGGAGAGCCAAAACCACTTATAGCGAAAACATGGATAAAGCAGATTACCAAGATATTTGATGTCTTGGGATGCTCCGAGGAGCAAAAGGTTCCCTTTGCCGCCTTTATGTTGCGAGGAGAGGCAGATTACTGGTGGGAATCGATTAAGCGTACTCAACCTGCCGCACTGAAGATGTCTTGGGAGAAGTTCCAAGAGCTGTTCAATGACAAATACTTTCCCGAAAGTGTTCGTCACATGAAGGAGGTGGAGTTCATCAAATTGGAGCAGAATAATATGACCGTGTCGCAGTATGAGGCTAAATTTGCTGAGTTGTCCCGGTTTGCGTCCCACTTGGTGGATAATGAAGAGCGAATGACGCGAATATTTTTGCGAGGTTTAAAACCTGAGATACGTCAACATCTTATTTCTCATAAACTGTGTTTGTATTCAGATGTTGTGAATAGGGCTCAGTTAGTGGAGCGCGATAACGAGTCAACGCAACCAAAAGAGAGCAGTCGACAAAATGATAATACAAGTGAGAGCAGTCATCGAAGCGGTGACAACAAGCGTGGAGGGAATCAACAGGCCAGAAATGGTAACCACTTCGGTGGTAATCAGGGCCAAAACAATAAGAATGGTCATTTCAAGAAGAGGAGATTCAACAATGATGGAAAGACGTCAGCACCAGCACCCGTTGTTAAGGAAGGAGAACGACCACCTATCATATGTTTCAAATGCGGAGGGGAGGGGCACATCAGTCCAAACTGCGCGATGCCGTCTAAAGCATGTTATAATTGTGGAAGAGAAGGTCATTTAGCTCGATTTTGTCGTTTACCAAAAACAAGTTCAGCCAAGATGGAGACACCAAAGGCCGTCCCAGAAAAGTCAAAACCGGTAGTGCAAGGGAGAGCGTTTGTTGTGACCTCCCAGAAAGCAAGGAACCCGAATGAGGTCATCACGGGTAAGCTTATCATAAACTCTAACGAAGTCTATACTTTATTTGATACCGGTTCTACCCATTCTTTTATTTCTCCTACTTGCGCTCATCGATTAAATTTGATTCCGGAGAAATTAGACTTTGACTTATCTGTTGAAACTCTATTGGGAGAAACCTTCATTACATCCACGGTTTATAAGTCTTGTTTGGTTCAAGTTGGTACCCACACATTACCTGTCGATCTTATTTCATTAAAAATACTTGCATTTGACGTGATTCTAGGGATTGATTGGTTAACTACTCATCATGCAAAAATTGATTATTTTCGTAAGGTTGTTAGCTTTCATATTCCTAATCGACCTATTATGCGAATTCAAGCAACCAAACCATTAAAATCAATCGCTGTCATCTCAAGCCATAAAGCTATTCGTTTATTGAAAAACGGATGTCAAGCTTTCTTAGCTCATGTCACGGATCTAAACAAAAATACGTCAGTTTTGAATGATATTTCTATTGTTAATAAATTCCCTGACGTATTCCCTGAAGAACTTCCTGGCCTACCCCCAGAGCGTGAAATTGAATTTTGTATCGACCTTGAACCCGGTACAAAACCCATTTCCAAAGCCCCATATCGAATGGCTCCTATTGAACTTCAGGAGTTAAAGATCCAACTGCAGGAATTGTTAGACATTGGCTTTATTCGTCCTAGTACTTCTCCTTGGGGTGCTCCTGTTCTATTCGTGAAGAAGAAAGATGGAAGTATGCGACTTTGTATTGATTATCGGGAGTTGAATCATGTCACCATCAAAAACAGGTACCCATTGCCACGTATTGATGACCTGTTTGACCAGTTGCAAGGAGCACAATTCTTTTCAAAGATCGATCTTCGTTCTGGATATCATCAGCTGAAGGTTAGAACTGAGGATATTCCAAAGACGGCTTTTAGAACTCGGTACGGGCATTATGAATTCCTAGTCATGTCCTTTGGATTGACTAATGCTCCTGCTGCCTTCATGGATATGATGAACCAGGTATTCAAGGAATATTTGGATCACTTTGTGGTCGTCTTTATTGATGACATCCTTATTTATTCCAAAAGCCGTGAAGATCATGAGCAACACTTGAGGCTGGTACTCCAAAAGCTTCGTGAATACAAGCTTTATGCCAAGTTGAAGAAATGCGAGTTCTGGCTGGAGGAGGTAGCATTCCTTGGGCACGTAGTATCAAGTCGTGGAATATCGGTTGACCCGGCAAAGATTGAAGCTATTCAAAGCTGGGAGCAACCTAAATCAGTGACCGAAGTACGTAGCTTTCTTGGTTTAGCTGGTTATTATCGGAGATTCGTGGAAGGATTTTCTCGAATCGCTACTCCATTAACTCAGCTGACTCGGAAAGATACAAAGTTCGGTTGGAGCGAAGAATGTGAGAAGAGTTTTCAAGAACTCAAGAGGAGACTCATTTCAGCACCTGTTCTAACAATACCATCTGGCTCGGAGGGATTTGTCATCTACAGTGATGCTTCGAGCAAAGGGTTGGGATGCGTTCTCATGCAACATGGAAAAGTCATAGCCTATGCATCAAGACAACTCAAGGAATATGAGAGGAATTATCCTACTCATGATCTAGAGTTGGCAGCTGTTGTCTTTGCACTTAAAATTTGGAGGCATTACTTGTATGGGGAGAAGGTGGAGATCTTTACGGATCATAAAAGCCTCAAATATTTCTTCACTCAAAAGGAACTCAACATGCGACAACGACGTTGGCTTGAACTGTTGAAAGATTATGATCATACCATTCAATACCATCCTGGAAAAGCGAACGTGGTAGCTGACGCATTGAGTAGAAGATCATATGCAAGTACGAGTGCGATATTGTCAACACAAAGGCCCATTTTGTGTGACTTGCAAAGGATGGAGATAGAGTTAAAGACTCCAGGGACCCATGTGATGATGGCGAATATACGAGTAGAACCGACTTTAATCGATAAAGTTAAAGCTGCTCAAGCTACAGACCTGGAGCTGATGCGTATGAGGAAGAAAGTGCAAGAAGGTGCTATGCCGGAAGCAAGAATCGATGAAGAAGGAATACTTCGAGTCAACTCCAGACTTTGTGTTCCTAACAACCCTGATTTAAAGTATGAAATCATGATGGAGGCGCACAACACACCGTTTGCAATCCATCCTGGAAGTACCAAAATGTATCATGATCTTCGTCATACATTTTGGTGGAGCAATATGAAGAGAGAGATAGCGTTGTTTATCTCAAGGTGTCTAACTTGTCAACGAGTCAAAGCGGAGCATCAAGTACCAAAAGGTCCATTGCAACCACTTGAAATTCCAGAATGGAAGTGGGAGCACATTACCATGGATTTCGTTACCGGTCTTCCTAGGGTTTCTCAAGGTATTGATGCGATTTGGGTCATTGTTGATAGATTGACCAAGTCTGCTCATTTCTTACCGATACGAGAAACTTATACACTTGAACGTCTTGCTCGTATGTACATAAACGAGATTGTAAGACTGCATGGTATGCCAGTATCCATAGTTTCTGACCGAGACCCAAGATTCACTTCACGATTTTGGGTTAGTTTACAAAAAGCTATGGGCACGGATTTACGATTTAGTTCAGCATATCATCCTCAGACGGACGGACAATCAGAGAGGACTATTCAAACTCTTGAAGATCTATTAAGACTCTGTGTCTTTGACTTCAAGGGAAGTTGGGACAAGTTCTTACCATTGGTGGAGTTTTCCTACAACAACAGTTATCAAGCAAGTATTGGCATGGCTCCATTCGAAGCATTGTATGGAAGAAAATGTCGTTCTCCAGTATGCTGGGATGAGGTGGGTGAAGCAACGTTGTTGGGACCGGAGTTGGTACGTATGACTACAGAAAAGATTCAAACGATCCGACAACGTATAAAAACCTCACAAGATCGACAAAAGAGTTATGCTGATCTTCATCGAAAGGACGTGGAATTTGATGTAGGAGATCATGTGTTCTTACGTGTTGCTCCATGGAAAGGAGTTACGAGATTTGGAAAGAGAGGAAAGCTCAATCCTCGATTCATCGGTCCATTTTTAATCCTCGATCGAGTAGGAACTGTGGCTTATAGACTCGCTTTACCGCCAAGTATGTCTCGTGTTCATAACGTTTTTCACATATCCATGTTACGCAAATATGTGGAAGACCCGAACCACATTATTGAGTTAGAACCGGACGAAATAGCGGAGGATTTGACGTATGAAGAAGTTCCTGTTCAAATCTTGGATAAGAAGGAACATATTCTACGCTCCAAGGTTATACCTCAAGTCAAAGTTTTGTGGAGAAACCACGATGTTGAGGAAATGACTTGGGAGTTAGAATCTGAAATGAAATCAAGGTATCCTTACCTCTTCGACATACCAGGTACGTACCCTAATTTCGAGGGCGAAATTTCATAAGAAGGGGAGGTTGTAAGACCCCAACTTTTATAAATAAAGATGAATTTTCTATAAATATCATTTTTGAATATTATGGAGTTAATTTGATATAATGTTATAGTTGTGGGTAATATTTATAAATTTTGCAAAGTACGCAAGTTGTTATATAATATTCGATTGGTCGGGGAATATTCGTTTTAACAGGGAATATTCGTACAACGACACAATCATTGGTGGACCCCACAACGGAATTATTGTCGGATTGAGAAAACGACAAAAATATTTTATTAAAAATAACGGCGGAAGTTTTACCATTGTTACTGTTGAACTACTCGGTAGTAAAAGTACAGTAATACGTGTGGTTGCATAGTAGCACACGGTATTGATTATTAATGCTTATGTGAGAAGTCACTCAGTTTGATTCAATTATTGTCAGTTAATAATATGAATTATTTAGCGATAATGACGTTTTGTTTTATTCGTATTATTAACGTAATAAAACAGAAACATCTTTTTATATAAAACAGAATACTTTATTAAAGTTATTCTATAAATAGAATATATTATATTTTATTTAAAAGATTTTTCTTTAAATATGGACCGTCAGATTAAAGTAATCAATCTGGACCGTTCATGGATTAGTTACTATGCATTCTATTTTTCTATAAATAGCAGCTCATTCCTTCATTATTTCTTACGAATTCACTGAACTCTAGAGAGAGAAACTATAGAGAGAAACTATAGAGAGAGAGAAGAAGAGTATTCTGCTACTTAACTACTTCCTTATTTCAGCTCTTCTTTAAAACGGTAAGGGGTGTTATTCTTTCTTATTCATGAAGAGAACTGTTGTTATTCCATTTCTTATTATTCTGTTGGAATAACCTGTATACGCGGTCTACCCTATACTTGGTGACATTCTTCTATTATTCTGTTGGAACATCCTGTCTGTGTGTTTTACACCGGACCTGGTTCCATTTTTATTATTATTCTGTTGGAACATCCTGTCTGTGTGTTTTACACCGGACCTGGTTCCGTCTTGTTATTATTCTGTTGGAACATCCTGTCTGTGTGTTTTACACCGGACCTGGTTCCATTATTTATTATTCTGTCGGAATATCCTGTCTGTGCGTTTATGCCGGACCTGGTTCTATTATTTATTATTCTGTCGGAATATCCTGTCTGTGCGTTTACGCCGGACCTGGTTCCATTATTTATTATTCTGTTGGAATAACCTGTCTGTGCGGTCTATCGCATGCATGGTGATTTCTTTTGTTATTCCATTCTTTATTGTACTCAGTTGGTTAAGTTTTGACTTCTATACTCCATGAAATTTGTGGAATATCCTTGATAATTGCGTTTCATCCAGTATCTTTTCATAAAAATATTCTTCTAAGCATTCTTGAATTTTACTCCACAAAGCAGTATCATGTTGACAATTTGGACGTTGTTAATTCTTGGATAAATTAATTCTTGAACTTGTTTTATTGAATTCTTATATCATTGTCATCATCCTCATGTTTATAAAATGTTGAAAGTCATCTGTGGCCTGTAGTGCATAGATGGACTTGGTATGATTATGACCAGGGATTATTCGGTATAATCATGACCGTAATGTTACAAATGATGTGGTAAAAGTCCTCATTGGCCCGTAGTGCATTGATGGACAGTTGTTGGCATGATCATGACCATTAATGAATACACGAATATCCTTGGCCGTAGTGCAGGGGTGATTCGATGATGTGGATTATTTTATTAAGCTGAGTCCCAGCGATCACAGTGTTGAAAAACCTTTTAAATCATAAAAGATAGTAGAGTTTATTTTCTACTTGACTCTTTTAATGGATTGCTTGTTCCGCTGCAGTTAAACTTGATGTCTATTATATTTTATCAGTTTAACATTGTTGAAGGCTAATGATAATTTATTCTGCATTATCTTAGTCATAATATTTCTTACTGGGCTAGTTGAGCTCACCCTTTCTTTCACTGTTCTCTTCAGGAAATGAGAACGTAGCTGGGGCAAGTCGGGGAACGGAGTGATGGTTCGAATGATAGTATTAGTTAGTAGTCCTCACTATTCTATGTAATAGTGTGTTAATAAATGTAATGAGGACTCCTTTTGAGTATGAATACTCTCTAGAAGATAATATTTGTATTCAAACTCACAGTTTATGTTTTGTCGTATTGTACACGACAGTTGTATTAGTAAGTTGTATTTGTATTCTGTACTTTGTATCTGATGACCCAAGATGGGTAATGTATACCTAATTTTGGGGGCGTCACAGCAACAAGCAATCCATTAGAAGAGTCAAGTAGAGCATGAATCTACTATCTTCTATGATTTAAAAAGTTTATCATCTATTTTATCGATGAGACTCAACTTAATAAATAACCACATCATCGAGTCATCCCTACACTACAGGCCAAGGATATTCATTAGCATCACGACCACGAATTATCCATGCACTACGAGCCAAGGATATTCGTGTTTTCACCAATGGTCATGATCATGCCAACAACTATCCATCAATGCACTACGGGCTAGTGAGGACTTTTACCACATCATTTGTAACATTACAGGTCATGATTATACCGAATAATCCCTAGTCATAATCATACCAATCAATAGTCCATCTATGCACTACGGTTAAAGATAACTTTCATCACAATATAAGCATGAGGATGATGACAATGATATAAAAATTCAATTAAAAGAAAGCAAAGGATAAATTTTTAAAGATTTATAATTTAATTTATCCAAAATTCAATAATGTCCAAATTATTAATATGATATTATTTTGTGGAGTAAAATTCAAGAATAATATTATACCAAAAATGATTTGAACAGAAAAGAAATTAATTTTTGTCATGAATAGTACCCCGGGTAAATAGTAACTGAGTGAATAGTATCCCATGAACAGTACTTCGAGAATAGTACCCCGTGAATAGTACTCCGGTATGAAAAAGTTAAAATTTATCAAGAATGTTCAGAATAATATTTTCATGAAAAAAATACTAGATGAAACACAAATTTCAAGGATATTTTACTAACACTACAACAAAAAGGCTTATCAGCGACCACATATCTGCGACCGCATCTGGTCCCAAATGAGTATTAGCGACCGAATGCGGTCATTGATATGCGTCGAAGTTAATCTGGTCGCTGGATGGACACCAGCGACCATTATGAGCGACCGACTTCTCAGCGACTGACGCCATCGCTAATTTGACTCATGCTGAGTCAGTTATCAAGGATGGTGTGGCACACGTGTCAGCGACCGGCAATAGCTTCCAAGGAGATATCAGCGACCGCGTATAGTATTAGCGAACGCATGCGGTCGCTGATGTTGTTTTTTTTTTAGTTATTTTTTCCTGTTTTATGGATTTCCCAAAAAAATACCCTGCTTTGTACCTGCTTTCTATCCCAACACACAACAATATATATAAGCATCCATATAAACATCCATCCACAATAGTATATATAAACATCCATCCATATGATAGAATCTTAAACCAACATAATACAATGTTAGGACCAACACAACACAATACAATCGTAAATATCCATATGATAGAATCGTAAACCAATACAATTGTTCGAAGAATGAATATAAAAGTACAAGGCTTTAAATATCTAAAAAATAAGTCTAGCTCTTTATGGATCATCCAAATTAGGACCCTGTAATTTACAAAAGATTAAAACATGTTACATGTGTTGATACTCTTATGACTTAGGGAAAGCTAAACAATAGACATTGTAGTGAAACATATAAGTAAGACAGTGACAATAATAATATCTATGTATACCTCATCACCATCCTGATGTTGTGCTACGCCACCACTGTAGCCGCCAACTTATCAGGACTCAGAGACTGCAGATGCCCACCCAGTATACGAAGAAGATCACGATCTCGACAAGTCGATCTCGCACAGTCAGCAGGAGTATGATAGGCTGGATGACCTGATGACTGTGTAGACTGGGTAGCAGAGCTGTCTCTGTCACTGATGGTCGGACGTCATTTTTGTCCTTGGCCTTTAACATAGTTTTTCTTCACGACTGACGCCTTCTCTCACAATTCTTAATCAATCGGCGGACGCGGGGTGCCTTCAGGATAGCGCTCGTTCATTAAGCTCTTATAAGTGTCTTGTCAGAAGGTTAACTATTAAATAGTTAAAAATAAATAAAACAAATGCTAAAAATGGTCATCACAATTTATAAACAACATATTAGTAGAAAGTTAACTTATTGCCGCTATCTGAACAGTATCAGGCAGACCATCGCGGGTGGCAACATACACATCCAACTAATTGATAGGTTGACCTTGAGACTCAGACTCCTACAGTCCATGTTATCATATTAATATGTAAACATATGATATTTTAGCTACAAAACATGATTGTAAACATAAAAACAAATAACTAAGCCAATAAGCTTGCTATACATACGTACCCTGGCAGTAATATGCTGCAGCTATGATATACTGCCGCCCTTGTACGTGCCTTTTGCCTTTTTGCCTTCAGATACACCTGAGAATCTGTTCGAGGGGGCAGTCATGCATCTCTTGACCCAGCTCTCAGCTCTCCACTGGTCATACATTTGCACCCATATGGGTTGTGCACCACCAGGGGCTATGCTCATGCATATACAGCTCACCCTGTCTTGGATGGTCAATCTCTGCATTATGCAGGGCTTTCTGTCGCTCCTTGTTTAGATTATCTTTAGTTCGGACGGCGCACTTCTGCCAGAATAGTGTCTGAATAACTGATGCTTATGCGTCGTCCCATCTATACCTTTTTTGCAAATAAAACAACAATAATAAACATTAAAACTGTGATATGACCATAATCCAACTGTATGCCTACAATATTATTTGATTAACTATATATTATCAATCAAAGTGATAAAAAAATATAACTGAAATTCATCCCAAACTGCATCCTTATGGACGAGAGGTGTGCTCGCCCACATAATCACTGGCGTAGGTCAGTTCTGTAAGCATAATTATGAAATGCACTTCACAATTTTTCTATCTTAAAAATCACTACAATATACAATAATTTACCTTAAAGATAAGTAATTTTATTATAATATGAAAAATAATTTACATTAGTATATAACTATAACAATGGAAATATAAAATGGTTATATATACACGATGTTTATCTTACGTGCTTTCTGGAGGAGGACGAATCTGTATGAGAATGCGTTCATTCGGATTAGCCGGGGCCTTCGGCACATGATTAGGGCCCCGACCCAACCCGCACTTTCGTTGTGCTGGTTCAAAAGACATTTATAAATAAAAAATTTAGGATGCTAGTATGAGTTATATGATTTATATATAAATAAAATGACAACAATGACAAGTAATTGTATGAAATAGTTAACTACGTCAACTATAAATGAAAGGTACATAAACATGTCAAGGATATAGAGAACATGTATATATGTAATTGTATGTAATACAATTAAAACTAAACATACATGTTAATGAAAATCGTTGTCTGAGTTAGAATCATTGTGTATAAGTATCGGAGATTCATAATCATCTTCTTCTTCAGATTCAGTGTCAATCAATAACTCTTCCTCATGATCAATGTCATCTTCATAACAATTATTTGCTTTCACAAACATATTAGCCAATTAGCCAAGTCATATAACTTGCATATTCACATATCACATAGTCACAGTGATCATGTTTTTAGTTTATAGTCTCATACTTGAGACATTTCTTTGCCTTTTTTGTAAGACCCCAACTTTTATGAATAAAGATTTTATTTTTTTTAAATATCATTTTGAATTTTATGGTGTGAATTTGATATAATATTATAGTTGTGGGTAATATTTATAAATTTTATAAAGTAAGTAAATTGTTATAAATATTCGTTTGGTCGGAGAATATTCTTTTTGTCGGAGAATATTCGTATGATGACACAATCATTGGTGGACCCCACAACAGAATTATTGTCGGAGTTAGAAAACGACAAAATTATCTTTTCATAAAAATAACGGCGAAAGTTTTACCGTTAACTGTTGAAATACCTGGTGGTAAAAATACAGTAATAAGCATGGTTGCATAGTAGCACACGGTATTGATTATTGATGCTTACGTAAGAAGCCACTCAGTTATACTCAATTATTGCTACAGTAATTGCTGCATAGTTTCTCATATTATTGATTCAATTATTGTCACAATATCATCTGCATAATAATTGAGATGACAAAGTTATTTATATTATTATTTGCAATATTGACGATGTCTAGAAAGTTCTGTCGAGGAGAGGTTTGGTCACCTAATTGCGCACCAATAGGGAGAAATCCTTATCGGAAAGCCCCATCTTTCTTGGGAATAATCTGATTGTTAAATATTGTGAGTTATAATATTAATGATGAATAATTGTTGGAAGATTAAAAATATGTTGATTGAAGATAAAATGATTTGTGGTAATATTTATTCAACCTTTGATATAAATAAGAAGTCTGTTATGAGACGTTTGTGGTAAGTTTGGTTTATTCTATGGGGGCCCATATGTCATCATCTAAGAGTCACTTTCGCTAATAGTAATTGCCTTTATCAGACGTCAAACCACTTGTTGTTTCATATTACAGGCGTCGAACCACTTGCCGTTTCATATTATAGGCGTCGAACCAATTGTCGTTTCACATTACAGGCGTCGACCAATTGTCGTTTCACATTACAGACGTCAAACCACTTGTTGTTTCACATTACAGACGTCAAACCACTTTTCTTTTCACAACACCAGTCGTCAAGCCACTTGTCTCTTCACATTGCAAGGGCTAAGCTAGAAATCTTTTATAAATAGAAGCTTATTTCTTCTTTCATTCTCACCAATTCACTACGACTCAGAAGAGAATTCTATAGAGAGAGAATCAAAGAGAAAGAAGAAGAGTATTTTGTTACTACACTATTTCAGTATCCAATCTCCTAAAGGTAAGGGGTATTATTTCTTTTGTATTCGTAAGGGATATTATTTTTGTTCAATATTCGCTTGAAATAATATTTTCTTCCATACTTTGTAGTATGTAAGTAATATTATTTCGTTTCAGATTTCGAATTTTATACTCGTTTTGTTAAAATTTTGGCTTCTATTCTCCATAAAATTAGTAGAATATCCTTGATATTTACACTTCATCCAGTATCTTTTTATAAAAATATTATTCTGATCATTCTTGATAAGTTTTTAACTTTTTCATGCCGGAGTACTATTCACGGGGTTATTATTCCTGTAGTACTATTCATAAGATACTATTCACTCGAGTACTATTCACCCGGGTACTATTCATGATAAAAATTAATTCGTTTTCGGTCTAAATTATTTTTAGTACAATATTATTCTTGAATTTTACTCCACAAAGCAGTATCATGTTGACAATTTGGATGTTATTGATTTCTGGATAAATTAAATTATAAATCTTTAAAAATTTATCCTTGAACTTGTTTTATTGAATTCTTATATCATTGTCATCATCCTCATGTTTATATTATGTTGAAAGTCATCTGTGGCCTGTAGTGCATAGATGGACTTGGTATGATTATGACCAGGGATTATTCGGTATAATCATGATCGTAATGTTACAAATGATGTGGTAAAAGTCCTCATTGTCCCGTAGTGCATTGGTGGACAGTTGTTGGCATGATCATGACCATTGATGAATACACAAATATCCTATGTCAGTAGTGCATGAATAATTTGTGGTCATGATACTAATGAATATCCTTGGCCGTAGTGCAGGGATGATGTGGATTATTTATTAAGCTGAGTCTCAGCGATAAAAGTGATGAAAAACCTTTTAAATCATAGAAGATAGTAGATTTTATTCTCTACTTGACTCTTCAAATGGATTGCTTGTTCCGCTGCAGTTAAACTTGATGTTTATTATGTTTTATCAGTTTAACACTGTTGAAGGCTAACGATAAATTATTCTGCATTATCTTAGTCATAATATTTCTTACTGGGCTAGTTGAGCTCACCCTTTTGCTTTCATTGTCCTCTTCAGGAAATGAGAACGTAGCCAAGACTAGTCGGGGAACGGAGTGACTGTCCAGATGATAGCATTAGTAGTTCTCACTATTTTATGAAATAGTGTGATAATAAATGTAATGAGGACTTATTTTGAGTGTTAATACTGTCTAGAAGACAATATTTGTATAAATACTCACAGCTTATGTTGTGTCGTGTTCTATACGACACTTAACAGTTGTATAAATTAAGTTTGTATTTGTATTATGTACCATGTATTTGACGACTCAGAATGGGTGATGTATACCTATTTTGGGGGTGTCACATTTTTCAAATATCTCATCCATGTTCTTACAATAGCTGTATCTTTCTTTTGTAGGGTTTAGAATAATTCTAGTCCATGACCCTTATATGATTTTGAGTTCATATTTCTTTTCTAAGTTATGCTAAGATAGCTCTTTTATAAAATTAGCAACTCATTGTGATACTAATAACTTAAACTTGGCTTAGTAGATTCATTCTTGTATACTAAGATGATAAACATTCTTGTTTACTTTTAAAATGTCAAAATAGTCCCAACTTGACCCATCGTGTGGCAATCAAGCTTTGCTTGGCCCCGTGGGGCTTGGCTAGGCTTAACGTGGCCTCATGTGGCCCCGTGGCCCCAAATTAAATTTATCCGCCCAACAGTCCTTTAATAAGCTTAATGGTTTAACTTAGTTTAATAGCTCCATAAGTGTTACTTATTTATATACTTTTATTTTTGTTTCTATTTGCAGCTAACTACTGTTGCCAGTTGGCAGCAACTCTTAACTTTTGACATTAGGTTTGACAGCTTTTAATCTCCCATAACTTTAAGCTATTGCACTAAATTTTGAGTCATTAGATATGTAACACAACTCACTCGTGGAAGAGCATAATAGTTAAATATCTAAAGCAACATATTTGTGTTGACTGAAGGTCTAAAGAAAGTCCCTAGTTGTAAGACCCCAACTTTTATGAATAAAATGAAATTTTCTCTATATATTATTTTGAAATAGTAAGGGATTGATTTGATTAATGTGGTTAGTTATGGATAAAATGCGTAAATATTTTTAAATAAGTAAGTGGTTATAAAATATTCATTGTTGTCGGGAAATATTCAATTGGTCGTGGAATATTATTGCTGTCGGGAAATATTCGTACGACGGCGCAGCCTTTTGTGGGCCTCATAACGAAAAGCAATTGGATGAAAAATGGCAAATATGAGTTTTTATAAATAACGGCGTAGTTGTTACTGTTAACACTGTTGGAATACCCGGTGGTTAAAACACAGTAACACGCTGTGTTGCACAGTAGCACACGGTATTGCACCAATTATTGATTCTTACGTAAGAAGACACTACTCAATAATTGTTACAGTAATTACTATTGAATATTTTATTTTATTGATTCAATAATTGTTGCGTTGATATTTTATATTATCGATTCAATAATTGTCATTTCACAGTATTTCTCATTATGAGATCAATAATCCATATTATTTGTATAATATTATTAGATAGCATTATTGGCAATGTCTAAGGAAGTTTAGTCTAAGGAGAGGTTTGGTCATCTAATTGCGCGCCAGTAAGGAGAAATCCTTATCGAAAAGTCCCCTCTTTCTTGGGAACGACCTGGTTGTCATTATTGTGATTCTGTAATATTATTTGTGAATAATTAATTATTGATTTATATGATAAGAAAAATATTTATTTGATGTGGATATAAAAAGAGAAATTTTTAGAAAAGTGACAATTATTGAAAATTGATATTTTATCTATGTATAATGTGATAATATAATAATGGCGATATTTTTACAAAGAATGTGCGATATATGAATAAATGAGGAGGAAGAGTATTTTTGTTACAATAAATCCTAAAAACATGTTAAACATGTTAGTGAGCCCCGTTTTTGACTAAAATTTGATTATAGCTTGTAAAATCGTCCGTATATGAATTTCAGTCAATTTCTGTTTAGAATTTGGAAAAACTTAAAGCTACAAAGTTGTAGAGAATTAAATTTCTTATGGAATGGACATAAGATTCGAATTTTTCTGATAAAAGGGCTATTTATTATGAATTATTGAAGTTCTGGAATAATTAATTTTTAAGTTTTATTTATTTTTTTAAGAAAAACGTTTTAATCATTGTTGGTGGGCCCCACTGATGGCTGAAATCAAATTTTCAAGAAGTGGATGTGAAATTTTTTTATAAATATAATATTTTATTAAATTTTCTGCTTTGGTGTTCTAAGTATTTTCCTATAAATAAGGTGCTTAGGTTAGAATTGAAAATCACACCAGAATCTGAAGTTTTCTCTCTCTATATTATCGAGCGTATTTTTGTGAGTATTTTGATACATTGAGTGTTGCTATATGGTGCAAGTTTTCTTCAGCGTTATATCTGATATTCTTGCTAGAAGTACTATTCTTTTGAGGTAAGGGATGTTATTTTTTTTCATAAATGATGTTATTTCTTTTAATATCATTATACTAGAATATTGGTAAGATTTTTCTTGTGAAATTCTTGTCTTTTTATGTCAGGGTTACTATTTACGTATACGGCACTATTCATAGAAAAATTAAAATTTTCTTTTCTTGTCTAAGTTGTTTATTATGGTTACTAGCTTTGATTGTATCCATGTTTTGATCATCATTCTTAAATTTTGCTCTACAATGGTTTATAATGGAGTATTTTTGAACATGGATGAACTAAAATACGAATCCTTAATCCTTGTTCTTCTATCTCACTAGATTCATTTTCTTTAAAATATTTTCATCATTCTCAGTCCTAAATGATGATAGTACTGAATATCTTTGGCCTGTAGTGCAAATATGAATGATTAACTAATGAATATCTTTGGCCCATAGTGCAAAGATGAACATGTGTTGAGATGAACATGACCAACTGGTGATACAAATGAATATCTTTGGCCTGTAGTGCAAAGATGAATATTTGATTCAAGATGTATATTGATTGATGTTACAGGGATAAAATATTGATGATGGACTTTTAAATCTTAGAAGATAGTAGAATTCATTCCCTACTTGACTCTTCTAATGGATTGTTGTTTTCGCTGTAATTGTTGATCTAAAACTTGTTGTCTATTATATTCTATCAGATTTTTCCCTATTGAAGACTAATGATAATTTGTTGTATATTATCTTAGTCATAATATTCTTTATTGGGCTAGTTGAGCTCACCTTTTTCTTTTTTGTTCCATTCTTCTTCTCAGGAAGCGAGAATATAGCAGGAACTAGTCGGGGTCTGGAGTGATATTTCCAGTCAGTTATTTTAGCAGTCCTCACTATTTTATAAAATAATGTGATAATAATTGTAATGTGGACTTCTTTTGAGTTTGAATACTGTCTATTAGACAATATTTGTATTTAAACTCACAGTATATGTGTTGTCGTAATTTGCACGATAATTATATTAATAAAGTTGTATTTGTTTCTATACTATGTATTTGGCGACTCAGAATGGGTGATGTATACCTATTTTGGGGGCGTCACAGTTGGTATCAGAGCTTA
Source organism: Panax notoginseng (assembly GCA_016801055.1). NCBI lineage: Eukaryota > Viridiplantae > Streptophyta > Magnoliopsida > Apiales > Araliaceae > Panax > Panax notoginseng. The sequence continues at coordinate 44,772,038 of CM029022.1, forward strand.
GGAATATGGTCTTTAGCGGAGAACGAGGAATAAAACTAGGAGGGGAGAGACGAGTAAATCATTCGCTAGTGTGTCCTACCTAAGCTTATTTGTTGGTCGGTCATAATATAGGGGTATTATGTGGTATGTCAATTTCTTTAATTAACCATTATTTTATGGCAGTATTTGAGAATGGTAATTGAGAATATTAACAATGGAGTGAATGAGACCGTGGAGACACCTTTAATCACCAACCAAGGGAACGTGCAACAGGAAGGCAATATTTCTCTTGTAAACAACACTACCGAACAAACGATGAATGATGGAATATTTAGAAGTTTTTTGCAGTTCATGCAAAATCAGACGAGGGAGACTCGTGTACAAAATAAGTGTGGAAATGATAGCAACGCGAGGCTTGTCACAGCCAAGCAGTTCAAAGAGTTGGGACCACCAGAATTTGTGGAAAAGCCAGATCCGATCAAGGCGAAAATGTGGGTTAAACAAATTACCAAAATATTTAATGCCTATGGATACACAGAGGAACATAAGGTTCCATTCGCCACCTTTATATTCCGTGGTGAGGCAGACTACTGGTGGGAGTCTGTGAAGCTTACCCAGCCAGCCACACTCAATATGTCTTGGGAACGTTTCAAAATTTTTTTAATGACAAGTACTTTCCTGAAAGTATTCCTCATATGAAGGAGGTAGAATTTATTAGACTGGAACAAAATAACATGACGGTGTCCCAGTACGAAACAAATTTTGCGGAGTTATCCAGGTTTTCACCACATCTGGTAGAGAATGAGGAACGTATGACGTGGATGTTTCTAAGAGGTCTGAAACCCGAGATTCGGTAATATCTTATTTCTCACAAATTTTCTCTATATTCAGATGTTGTCAACATGGCTCAATTAATAGAGCGAGATAATGAGTACGTTCAACCGAGGGACCACAACTAGGGTCATACCGGTGGCAGCAGTCATCGGAGCAATGACAACCAGCGGGGAGGAAAACATTCGGATAAAAGCGGTAACCACTCGGGTGGTAATTGTGGCCATGATAATAGAAGAAGCGAGTCGGGAGGAGATTTCAAAAAGAGAAGGTACAACAATGATAATGTGAAGACGTCAGCACTAACATCAATTGTTTCTAGGGGAGGAGAGCGATCACCGGTCGTTTGTTATAAATGCGGGAAAAAGGGACACATCAGCCCAAATTGCCCACAACAATCCAAGGTGTGTTATAACTATGGAAAGGAAGGTCATATAGCTAGAGATTATCTTGTAGCGAAACCAAGTCCAATGGGGATGGTGACTCCAAAGGCTGTCCCGGATAAGTCAAAGTCGGTGGTTCCTGGAAAGGCGTTTGTCGTGACTGCCCAAAACGTGAGGAATCTGAACGAGGTGATCACGGGTAAGCTAATCATAAACTCTTGCGATGTTTATACCTTATTCGATACCGGTTCTACCCATTCTTTTATCTCTCTTACTTGTGCTCAACGTTTGAACTTGACTCCGGAGAAATTAGACTTTGACTTATCTGTTGAGACTCCGTTAGGAGAAACTTTCATTACATCTACTATTTATAAATCTTGCTTGATCCAAGTTAGTACCATCACATTACCTGTCAATTTTATTTCTTTAAAAATACTTGCTTTTGATGTGATTTTAGGGATTGATTGGTTAACTATTCATCATGCCAAAATTGATTATTTTTGTAAGGTTGTTAGTTTTCATATTCCTAACCAACCTGTAATGCGAATTCAAGCAACCAAACCACTAAAGTCAATCACTGTCATATCAAGCCATAAAACTATTCATTTATTGAAAAACGAATGTCAAGCTTTCTTAGCTCATGTCACGGACTTGAATAAAAACACGTCAGAAAAATATTTTTGTTGTTAGTGAATTTCCTGACGTATTTCCTGAAGAACTTCTCGGTCTACCCCAGAACGTGAAGTTGAATTCTTTATTGACCTTGAACCTGGTACAAAGCCCATTTCTAAGACCCCATATCGAATGGCTCCTATTGAACTTCATTAGTTAAAGGTCCAACTACAGGAGTTGTTGGACATCGGTTTCATTTGTCTTAGTACATCTCCTTGGGATGCTCCTGTTTTATTCGTAAAGAAGAAAGACGGGAGTATGCGACTTTGTATTGACTACCAAGAATTGAACCATGTCACCATCAAGAATAGGTATCCGCTACCTCGCATTGATGACCTGTTCGACCAGTTGCAAGGAGCACAATTCTTTTCAAAGATCGATCTTCGTTCTGGATATCATCAGCTGAAGATTAAAACTGAGGATATTTCGAAGACTGCCTTCAGAACTCGGTACGGGCATTATGAATTCTTAGTCATGTCTTTTGGATTGACAAATGCTCCTGCTGCTTTCATTGATATGATAAACTGTGTGTTCAAGGAATATTTGGATTAGTTCGTTGTTGTCTTTATTGATGACATCCTCATCTATTCTAAAAGCCGTGAAGATCATGAGCACCATTTGAAGCTTGTACTTCAAAGGCTTTGCGATAACAAGCTATATGCCAAGCTGATCTTGGGCACATGGTGTCAAAACATGGAGTATCTGTTGACCTGGTAAAGATTGAAGCAATACAAAGTTGGGAGCAACCGAAATTGGTGACCGAAGTACCTAGTTTTCTGGGCTTAGCTGGTTATTATCGGAGATTCGTGGAAGGATTTTCTCGAATCGCTACTCCGTTAACTCAACTGACTTGGAAAGATACAAAATTCGGTTGGAGCGAGGAATGCGAGAACAGTCTCCAAGAGCTCAAGAGGATTCTCATTTTGAAACCTGTTCTAACAATACCATCTGGTTTTGATAGATTTGTTATCTACAGCGATGCTTCAGGCAAAGGGTTAGGGTGTGTTCGCATGCAACATGGGAAAGTCATAGCCTATGCCTCGCTACAACTTAAAGAATATTGAGAGGAATTATCCTACTCATGATCTGGAGTTCGCAGCAGTCATTTTCGCGTTGAAGATCTGGAGACACTACCTGTATGGGGAAAAAGTGAAGATTTATACGGATCACAAGAGCCTTAAATATTTCTTCACCCAAAAGGAACTTAACATGTGGCAACGACGTTGGCTCGAGCTGTTGAAAGATTACGATCATATCATCTAATACCATCCTAGAAAAGCGAACGTAGTAGCTGACGCATTGAGTACAATATCATATATAGGTACGAGTGCGATATTATCAATACAAAGGCCCATTTTGTATGACTTGCAAAGGATGAAGATAGAGGTAAAGGCTTCAAGAACCCACGTGATGATATCAAACATACGAGTAGAACCGACTTTAATCGATAAAGTTGAAGTTGCTCAAGCCACAGACCCGGAGCTGATGCATATGAAGAAGAAAGTACAAGAAGGTGTTATCCCAAAAGCAAGAATCGATGAAGAAGGAATACTTCGAGTCAACTCCAGACTTTGTGTTCCTAACGATTCTGATTTGAAGTACAAGATCATGATGGAGGCACATAATATACTGTTTGCAATCTATTTTGGAAGTACCAAAATGTATCGTGATCTTCGACATACATTTTGGTGGAACAATATGAAGAGAGAGATCGCGAAGTTTATCTCGAGGTGTTTAACTTGTCAACGTATAAAGGCGGAGCATCAAGTGCCAAAGGGTCTATTGCAACCACTTGAGATTCCGAAATGGAAGTGGGAACACACTACTATGAATTTCCTTACAAGTCTTCCCAAGGTTTCTCAAGGCATAGATGCGATTTGGATTATTGTTGATAGATTAACCAAGTCTGCTAATTTCTTGCCTATACGGGAGACTTATTCCCTTGAACGTCTTGCTCGTATGTACGTGAATGAGATTGTGAGATTGCATGGCATGCCAGTATCCATAGTTTATGATCGGGACCCAAGATTCACTTCACGATTTTGGGTTAGCTTGCAAAAAGCTATGGGCACAAATTTATTATTCAGTTCGGCATACCATCCTCAAACGGACGGACAATCAGAGAGGACTATTCAAACTCTTGAAGATTTATTAAGACTCTATGTCCTAGACTTCAAAGGGAGTTGGGATAAATACTTGCCATTGGTGGAATTCTCCTACAACAACAGTTATCAGGCAAGTATAGGTGTGGCTCTATTCGAAGCATTGTATGGACGAAAGTGTCGCTCTCCAGTATATTGGGATGAAGTGGGGTGAAGCAACATTGTTGGGACCAGAGTTGGTACGTATGACTACAGAAAGATCCAAATGATCCGACAACGTATACAAACGGCACATGATCGACAAAAGAGTTATGCGGATCTTCATCGAAAGAACGTGAAATTTAATATTGGGGATCATGTATTGTTACGTGTTGCTCCATGGAAGGGAGTTACAAGATTTAGGAAGAGAGGAAAGCTCAATCCACGATTTATTGGTCCATTTGAGATTCTTGACCGAGTAGGAAATGTGGCCTATAGACTCGCATTACCTTCAAGCATGTCTCGTGTTCATAATATTTTTCACATATATGTGCTTCGTAAATATGTGAAAGACCCAAACCACATTATTGAGTTAGAACCAGACGAGATAGCCGAAGATTTAACGTACGAATAGATACCTGTCAAGATCTTGGATAGGAAAGAGCATGTCCTACGCACAAAGGTTATACCACAAGTCAATATTTTATGGAGGAACCTTGCTATTGAGGAAATGACCTGGGAATTGGAAATAGAAATGAAGGTGAGGTATCCTCGCCTTTTTAAAATACCAGGTACGTACATTAATTTTGAGGACAAAATGTCATAAGGAGGGGAGGTTGTAAGACCCCAACTTTTATGAATAAAATAGAATTTTCTCTATTTATTATTTTAAAATAGTAAGGGATTGATTTGATTAATGTGGTTAGTTATGGATAAAATGCGCAAATATTTTTAAATAAGCAAGTGGTTATAAAATATTTATTATTGTCGGGAAATATTCGTTTGGTCGTGAAATATTCGTACGACGGCGCAGCCTTTTGTGGGCCCCATAACGGAAAACGATTGGATGAAGAAAACGACAAGTATGAGTTTTTATAAATAACGGCATAGTTGTAACCATTAACACTGTTGGAATACCCGGTGGTTAAAACACAGTAATACGCGGTGTTGCACAGTAGCACACGGTATTGCACTAATTATTGAATCTTACGTAAGAAGGCACTACTCAATAATTGTTACAGTAATTACTGTTCAATATTTTATTTTATTTATTCAATAATTGTTGCGCTGATATTTTATTTTGTCGATTAAATAATTATCATTTCACAGTATATTTCCCATTATGAGATCAATAATTCATATTATTTGAATAATATTATTAGATAACATTATTAGCAATGTCTAAGGAAGTCCTGTCTAAGGAGAGGTTTGGTCACCTAATTGGGCACCAGTAAGGAGAAATCCTTATCGAAAAGCCCCCTCTTACCTGGAATGACCTGGTTGTCATTATTGTGATTCTGTAATATTATTTGTGAATAATTAATTACTCATTTATATGATAAAAAAAAATATTTATTTGATGTGGATATAAATGGAGGAATTTTTAGAAAAGTGACAATTATTAAAAATTTATATTTTATCTATGTATAATGTGATAATATAATAATATAATAACGACGATATTTTTACAATGAATGTGCGATATATGAATAAATGAGGAGGAAGAGTACTTTTATTACAATAAATGCTAAAAACATGTTAAACATGTTAGTGGGCCCCGTTTTTGACTAAAATTTGATTATAGCCTGTAAAATCGTCCGTATGTGGATTTCGGTTAATTTCTGTTTAGAATTTGGAAAAATATAAAGCTACAAAGTTGTAGAAAATTAAATTTCTTATGGAATGGACATAAGATTCGAATTTTTCTGATAAAAAGGCTATTTATTATGAATTATTAAAGTTCTGGAATAATTGATTTTTGAGTTTTATTTAATTTTTTAAGAAAAACGTTTTTATCATTATTGGTGGGCCCCACTGGTGGCTGAAATAAGATATTCAAGAAGTGGGCGTGAAATTTTTTTTATAAATATAATATTTTATTAAATTTTTTGCTTTGGTGTTCTAAGCATTTTCATATGAATAGGGTGCTTAGGTTAGAATTAAAAATCACACCAGAATATGAAGTTTTCTCTCTATATATTGTCGAGCGTATTTTTTGAGTATTTTAATACATTGAGCGTTGCTATACGGTGCAAGTTTCCTTCAGTATTATATCTGATATTCCAGCTAGAAGTACTATTCTTTTGAGGTAAGGGATGTTATTTTTTTTTCATAAATGATGTTATTTCTTTTAATATCATTATACCAGAATATTGATAAGATTTTTTTTTTAAAATTCTTGTCTTTTTGTGTCAGGGTTACTATTCACGTATACGGCACTATTCACCAAAAAATTAAAATTTTCTTTTCTTGTCCAAGTTGTTTATTATGGTTACTAGCTTTGGTTGTATTCATGTTTTGATCCTCATTTTTAAATCTTTCTCCACAATGGTTTATTATGGAGTATTTTTGAACATGGATGAACTAAAATATAAATCCTTAATCCTTGTTCTTCTATATCACTAGATTTGTTTTTTTAAAAATATTTTCATCATTCTCAGTCCTAAATGATGATATTACTGAATATCTTTGGCATGTAGTGCAAAGATGAATGATTAACTGATGAATATCTTTGGCTCGTAGTGCAAAGATGAACAGGTGTTGAGATGAACATGACCAACTGGTGATACAAATGAATATCTTTGGCCTGTAGTGCAAAGATAAATATTTGATTCAAGATATATATTGATTGATGTTACAGGGATAAAATATTGATGATGGACTTTTAAATCTTAGAAGATAGTAGAATTCATTCCCTACTTGACTCTTCTAATGGATTGGTGTTTCCGCTGTAATTGTTGATCTAAAACTTGTTGTCTATTATATTCTATCAGATTTTTTCCAGTTGAAGACTAATGATAATTTGTTGTATATTATCTTGGTCATAATATTCTTTACTGGGCTAGTTGAGCTCACTCTTTTTTCCTTTTTGTTCCATTTTTCTTCTCAGGAGGTGAGAATATATCAGGAACTAGTCGAGGTCTGGAGTGATGTTTCCAATCAGTTGTTTTAGCAGTCTTCACTATTTTATAAAACAGTGTGATAATAATTATAATAAGGACTCCTTTTGAGTTTGAATACTGTTTATTAGACAATAATTGTATTTAAACTCACAGTTTATGTGTTGTCGTATTTTGCACGACAATTGTATTACTGAAGTTGTATTTATTTTTGTACCATATATTTGACGACTCAGAATGGGTAATGTATACCTATTTTGGGGGCGTCACACTAGTCACCACTCAATTCTGCTACTGCTGCTGCTAATCGTTACTGTCTTTTAGAAACAGTCCTTTACTGTTAACTGTTGTTGTACTTAGGCAGCAGCCCCTTATTCCTGGCTCATCATTTCATGTCTTTATATTCTTTACCAAAAATCTTTTAATAACTCTTAAGGTGATACGTTCATTTAAGATAAAGTATCAACAACTAAACTCTATACAACCACACATATGCAGTGCCTAATAGCCTAAAAGGGAACTCCCAGCCCTTGCCCATTAGGCTTACTGCTGCTGCCAAGGCTAGCCTTACACACTGCCAACCAAAACTTCTAACTCATGTACTAACTTGTGTATACATATGCTTACTATTTTGGTTTTCTATTCAAAGCAGCCTCACCAAACAGTCCCAACACAATAAAAGTAGCTCAACATTTTAGCCACAAAAGGGTAACTACAACAGCACAGTGTACCCAGCAGTGCGCTGGAGCGCGAGTGCAACTGCTGCTGGCAGCGGTTGCTCAAACCCAACAGCCCGTTTTAGGGCCTTATAACTTTTAGCTCGTATACCAAATTTAAACAGTTGGTAGGCACAATTTTAGGTTACTGATTTCTCAGTCATTGCTTTACATCATAAATCCATATCACCAACCTTATGTCTCCTCAACCCAACCTAAACTCCTCTAGCTATATATCAAACAATAACAGTCCAAATCACAGACAAAGCATGAAGATTCAAGCAATTAGTAAACTAACAGTTAACATTTAAGATTTAAAGTTACCTGTTAATAATTTAGCAAAAAACTGTTAAATTACCAAAATAAATAAATAAATAAATAAAATTATCCAGTTAACATTTAAAGTTTTTTCTTCTCATATACCCAAAGTTGCATAATATTATTAGAGCTATACTTCTGAAATCGTTATATACTAAGTCTCTGACTACCAAATTAACTCAATATAGATTCCAAATAATAATGATTATTTAAGAAATTAAGATGAAGGATTAACCTACCAGAGAAGTGATTAGAAGAAGCATGAACACATTTGGCAGATTTTCCCAAGCAAATTCCAATATTGAGATGAAAATTGAAAACCCTTTTAGCAAAAAAATGGATAGTATAGAGTATATTAACTTACCTGAATAGAGGAAATACGAGCACTATGACTTTCCCCTAAAAATCCCTGGGTTATTCCCCCGGCCTTCTTCTCCCTCTTCTTCTTCGTTCTTCTTCGTTTTTCTTTTCTGTTCTTCTTCGTTTTCTTTTCTGTCTGACTACCTGGTTCGTCTTAGATTAAATAGAATCAGTGACCGCTTTCTGCGACCGCATGCGGTTGCTGACATTTAAACATGTGGCATTATTAGCGACCGCATGTGGTCGCTGTTACGGTCCAGTCGCTATTCGGCTTGTCGGGCTAATTTTGTGCCAATTTTTAGGAGGGAAAAAACCTTCAGCGACCGTGTATATAGCTATTAGCGACCGCATGTGGTCGCTAATACTAATAGCGACGAAATTACTGTGTGGTCGCTAATGTCGGTCGCTGTTAATGTTATTAGCGACCGAAACGTGCGGTCGCAGATATTTTTTGTCGCTGTTAGCCATTTTTCTTGTAGTGTAATTTCATGGAGTATAGAAGCCAAAACTTAACAAAATGAGTGTAGAATTTGAAATCTGAAACGAAATAATATTACTTACATACTACAGACTATAGAAGAAAATATTATTTCATACGAATACTAAACAAAAATAATATCTCTTACCTTAAAAAGAAGAGTATTCCAACTGGTATAGCGGTGATATTTTTGAAGAAAACTTAGAGATATCCTGGGCATTGATCTATGGTGACTCAACGGTCTCCTGTGCTCCATTGCTATTCTCAACATTCTCGGATGTCATTTTCAAACACTACCACAAAACAAGGGTTAATTGGCATGCCACATATTATCCCTATATTCTGACCAACCAATTAAATAACAAATAAACTTAGGTAGGTCATACTAGCAAAGGATTTTCTCGTCTCTCCCCTCCTAGTTCTTGTCTCACATCTCAGCTAGGGATCATATCCCTAAGCTCTAATACCAACTGTGACACCCCCAAAATAGGTATACATCACCCATTATGAGTCGCCAAATACATGGTACAGAATTTAAATACAACTTCCTTACGCAATACAACAAAAACGTAGCTGAGATTTTTTACACGAATATTGTCTAATAGACAGTATTCAAACTCAAAAAGGAGTCCTCATTATAATTATTATCACACTATTTTATAAAATAGTGAGGACTACTATAGCCACCATTGTAACGCTCCCAAAATAGGTCCAATCCACCCAACCTATTTTGAGTCGCCAAATGCATGGTACAAAAAATAACTACAACTTCATTATTACAATTGTCGTGCAAAATACAATGACACATAAGTTATGAGTTTTGATACAAATATATACCAACTGTGACTCTCATCTCAACCTTGGATACCACGTCACAATGGCACCTTACATAAAGGTACAATCAATAACTGTTTTAGAAATTAAAATCTTTGGGAAGTGCTCAAGGAAAACCTTCGTACATGAGAGGCCATGCGTCTAAGTTATGATAGATATCATATGTCCACAGAATTATTCTTGGTTGACCCAATAGACCCCAAAGAAAAATGAGAAGATTGCTATCATGTTCTTTCCAATGGTGAGTCTTCTCTTGACATATAATTATCTCCATTGTCTCTAATTGAGAATTATATTTCAACCAAACTCTAAGATTATATAGGTAGTGCTCGTAGATATACTCAGCAAGTGGATGTGCATAACCCTGTCTTATGATAACATGAAATCGCCTGTCATTAAATATCTTGTATGATAGTAGCAAAACACCCTTCTAACGTTGGGTTCGCCTCACCCTATTGGATTCACCAAATATAACTACTAAATGATGTATAAAATACAACACACTACTCTAAAGTTCTCAATAAAATTATTTACATACTATTTAGAGAGAACCTCCACAGCTAGAGATCACCGTTCTATTCTCCTGTTACCCCCGCTCGACCCAGCTACACTCTTATTACCTGAAAGGATTGTGAAGCAGAAGGGTGAGCACAACTAGCCCAGTAAAGAATATCATGACTAAAGATAATTAAATTATCAACAGCCTTCATCGGTAATAAATCAGAGATTTAGAACATATGGTAGATGATAAAACTTTTCAACCATAGTTGCAGCGGAACGAATAATCCATTAGAAGAGTCAAATAGACTATAAAGTCTATTATCTTCTCCATGTTAAAAGTCCACCAACAATATTTTATCCCTGTAACATAAATCAACAATTTCTGTCCACAATCATGTGAATAACTCATAATCATAATTGGGATTCTAAATTCCTCTTCTCATCTAGGACGAATATAATTTTTATCACATGTCTTTACCTAAAACATCAAAGATTATGGTTATATCAAATCACAGTTCCTGTTCATAATCATACTAACAAGTTTATCTTTGCACTACGGCCAAAGATATTCATTAACAGTTCATCTTTGCACTACAGGCCAAAGATATTCAACAATATGTCATCTTTGCACTACAGGCTAAAGATATTCAACAACAGGTCATCTTTGCACTACAGGCCAAAGATATTCAACAACAGGTCATCTTTGCACTACAGGCCAAAGATATCAATCAACATTTCTTCTTCGCACTATAGGGCAAAGGCATACAACTGTAAAATCAATAAACAACAGTCCATCTATGCACTACGGGCTAAAGATGACTTTCATCATAATATAAGCATGAGAATCATGACAAGGATATAAAGAATCAATCATATGAGATAAAGAATAAATTTTAAAGACTTTAACAATTTAATTTATCCAAAATTCAATAATATCTAAATTGTTAACATGATACTGCTTTGTGGAGTAAAATTCATGAATAATATTATATCAAAAATGATTTAAAACAGAAAATAATATTTTAACGAAGATAATAACATTATTCATTATATTATTAACTCCATTTAATATTATTCACTATATAATAACATATAAATTCATTTACTAATATTATTAATCATTAAATAATATTTTTAATCAATGATTTCATAACACCTTAATCCAAATGTTATAAATCACTTAATAATCTCATAATCTAATATTATCAATATTACAACAATATTTTAACCATTTCTTAAACTTATAAACAATTTATTTTAATTGTTTACACTTTACTAATTAATATATTTAATAATCCTAAAATGTCAAACTCATAAGATTTCATCACCAATAACCAAAACTCTTATAAAAAATCTGCATATACCTTATATAGGATTCTCAAGCCATAAAATCATATTTTTCACTTTTCTTACTTCACATAACATATTTAATTCATTTACTCATAACTAGTCTATTTTTATGAAAAATACCAAATCAGTCCTAGAAAATTTTCTTTTCTGGAATTTAGTAGAATATAGTCCCATATTGAACATATATTTTTCTCAGAATTTTTAAAATTTATTTTACTATTTTTCATATGGCCAAAACTGCCAAATATTTAGATATTTATCACAAACTGTACTTTTGTCCAAAAATTTTGAAATTTACAGAGTATACTTCTGTTATATATATGTACTCCCAATAAAATTTTTACCAATTTTGAAGTTAACCACAAGTTATAAGGGTTTTTTTAAAATAGTTTTTTCCCATAAAATTCATAACTCCTAATCTATACATTCAAAAATCGTCATTTTTGGACACAATCTAGAAAACTCATCAAATTATCATTTCAAATTTTTTCAAAATTTTTGAGGATCGAAAAAATTACAAAACTGAAAAACATAATAACCCTTACAATCCCTTACCTCAAAAGAGCAGGATTTCTGACTGGAATATCTGATGTAAAATCGAAGGAAACTTGCACTGAATAGAAACTCTCAAAGTATCTAAATACTCACAAAATACGCTCGATAATATAGAGAGAGAGAAAACTTGTTTCTGGTGTGATTTTCAATTCTAACTAATCACCCTATTTATAGGAAAATACTAGAACGCCAAAGGAGACAAAAATAATAAAATAATATTATTTTTTTTCTACGCCCACCTCTATCAAAGCTAGTCATCTTGGACACAAATTTACAGCCCACATGTTAAAAATAAAAGTGGGTCCCATCCACAATTTTAATAAAAATATTTAATTTTTGAAACTTCAATAATTCATAATAAATAGCTCTTTTATCAGAAAAATTCGAATCTCATGTCCTTTTCATAGAAAATTTAATTCTCTACAACTTTGTAGAAGAAAGTTTTTACAAATTCTAAACAGAAAATGTCCGAAATTCACATACG